>FYEV01001628.1:228307-274398 GCA_900188565.1 Geosmithia flava | reverse complement strand
GGGGGGGGGAGAGACATGACGCGGTCGATCAGCGTAGGGCCCGGTAGTGATGTCACTGTCCAGATTCCAATGGCAACCAGTGGGGGAGAGACGCCCGGGGGGCTTCTATGGGCTCTTTGCGAGGACTTGTCCCACTGCGCTGCTGCTGCCCGCATGGAATTGTCATGGGCCGCGCCCGAGCGAGTACCAGCGGGTGGTCTTTTGTCAAGACTCCATCTCCCCAAAGGCTACCAACAGCGGTGCCCCTTCCCCCCCCTAAATGACTGTCAAAGTGCCCTAAAACGGGATCCACTGTATGCGAGGCACCCACTTGGTATAGCGCAGTTGCGTAGCACTGTTAATGCTGCACTAGGGAGTAATGCACTCCGACCTTTCCCCACCACTCACAGACTCACCTGCGAGTTGTGCACTGAAGTCCTTTCATCATCGTCACTGTCACCACCCACACACACACGCACATTAAGCCCACCACCACCACCACCACCGAAAAAAAAAAAAAAAGAAGAGACGTCCCACAGCTGACGAGAACTTGACAGGGGTTCGATAGCGGGGAAACACTCGTTCAACATTGGTCCGGCATCCAGAAGAAATGGATCCGCCCGTTCTCTTGACCTGACAAGTTTCGAGCTGGTGCCTGTTCCGTTTGGCCTGGTGTTTTCTTCTCTCTTCTTTTGTGTGCGTGTGTGCGTGTGCGTGCGTGTGCAAGGATTGACCTCAGACTTGCGGGGAGATGCACAACCACCCACTCTTCTTGAAGAGGGGAAATATGTGGGAAGTGGCACACCAACGAAAACAACAAGATGGAGAGAGATTCTGACAGAGACTCGGGGAGATACCCCGAGAGAAAAGAGAGAGAGAGAGACGCAAAGAGAAGGAGAGATGATGAGAACTCACCAGAATGATCTAGTCCACATGTGTGTGATGGTGACAGACTTGCTAATTGCCTTTAGTAGGGGCCGGAGCTAATAACCAGGCCGGTAGATGATGAGACAGTGATAGAGAGACGATTCGTGTGGGTCGTCTGTGTCTTGTTGCTCAGAGATAGGACTTGGACAGGGCACGAGACCAGAAACGGCATCCAGCTTCAGCAGCCTCAATCGGCAGACGGCAAGCAGAAAGAGGAAGTAGGTGATGTGAGGCAAGGCAACGGTGGTGCAGGCCAAATGGGAAGCAAGAGAGATGGCGTTTCGCGCGCGTGAGAGTTGTATGTGTGCGTATGCGTGTGTGTGTGTGTGTGTGTGGTACCACCTGGGGGATGATCATGGACTAATAATAAAATATCACAGGTACCAGACGCGACACACGACAAAAGGATGACTAGGGTATTAATATTCTCCCACCCTCCTCCTTGCTCCCTTGAGACCATCTCGCCGCTCGGGGCTCGCTCGCCAACTGTCGGTGACGACTACGACAAAATGACCACTACGACGACCATGAACCTGGCGGCATCTTCTTCCCGGTAGTTAGCGTGTGCGCCCACCGGCTGCGTAATACTACGTACGGTACGGGCCACAAGGTCGAGAGCAAAGAGGAGCCTGACCTGACTACGAGTACTTTGATGGTGGATGCGCGCGCGACTCACAATTGGATCAGATCAGGTCTCGATTTCCATTTGGGGTCCGATCATTGTGAACTTGCGGTCCTGAACCGGGAACACAGCACGGCAGCACAGCACAGCACGGCAGCACATGCGGCATTTGGGTCACAATACTCGGAGTCGAGTCAATGGCTATAGATAGGACATGGATGGACCTTAGTCATGTGAGTACGGATACAACTTGCCAAAGTCTCTGCTTGCCGTCACTCGTGTGTGCGTGTGAAAAGTGAGCACAAAGTCGTCAACTCGGATTCGTTCACGGAGAAGACGGAGACATTTAATGCATGGGGGATCCACTGTCAAATCCTTGACCCGCCCTCTCTGACGGCATTACCAGTATTATTACGTCGTTGGTAATAACTCATCACAACTCGTACTATCTGTAATACTCCGTACGAGTACTTGTACTACTAGTAGGAGGAGATATTACTAGTCCTGGTCCTCTAGCGCTTTCACTCCCGCATGTACGAGAGCACAAGTATCATGTAGTATTACCACTACAGGTACTAGTATCCCACCAAAGAGAAGAAGAGATGAACGGCAAAAAGAGAAAAGAAAAAAAGACAACAGGGAAGAAGAAGAAAAAAAAGACTCGTCACTCGATCCTTTCCGATGAGCGGCAGCCGGGTAGTGGACACAGGGCCGACTGCGGATCTCCCGACACTAGTCCTCTTTTCTTCCTGTCCTTGTTTTCTACCTTGTCCATTTTGTCCGTAGTAGTTGTATTATCTGTACTCCGTATTCGCTGCACGCATGATTTTTTTTGTTCTCCCTCTCCAAATTGAGGCATTACTTATTGCAGAACTATGAGTAGTAGTACAGCCGCTACGACGTCGTATCATGAGCTGCAGGGTACACAACGACGTGACCATAGACCGGTGACCTAGACGTCTGCCCTCTCTCTCTCTCTCTCCGGGTCGTGCGGACCGCCTCCGGATGCTTCGGTCGCACCTTGCAACTCAATAACTCAAACCTCGGCATTGAAAACGCCGACCTTGCCCGTTGAGCCCGCAAGCCTGAGGCGTAGCAGGATGATGATCCGGTAGGATGCCGACAATGCCATAGTGCTGTCCGATGTGGTCCGGGTCATTCCTCCGGGAAGAGCGGTTGCATTGCATCTACAGTGACTATACGCTAAGACATGGATTCAATCTCGTGATACTGGATTCGCTCGTGCTTGTAGACTTCCCCCCCCCCAGGGTATTTCAATATCAGAGACTGGTCCAGACTTTTTGGTCAAAGGACCAGAAAGGGAAAGAAAAGGTCAGGCCATCCAGATAAGCAGAGAGAGTGTCGGGTAAACAAAAACCGTATCACATAAACAGAGAGTATCAGATACACTCAGCCACATCTCTTTTCCACCTGTTCCGTCTTGTTTTTGTTGGTAGCATCATCTGCCTTGACCTCTTCCGTAGAAACCGCCTGGCCGCCGTCCAGAAGGGCTGTGAGACCAATGTCCCTCTCGATCCTCTCCTTGAGTGCTGCATCGGCCTGTGCATAGCCAGCTTCGCCAAAGAGTTCGTCCATTTCCTCCAGGGTCCTCCCCTTGGTCTCTGGGACGAAGAAGTAGACCCATATTGCACCTACGGTGGTAATGGCACCAAAGAAGATCTATATCAGGTCAACAATCACTTCCACTTCATCAGATATTCGATAAGGGAGATATTAAAAAAAGAAGAAGCAGAAAGAGAACAAGTGAAAGATAGAGAGAAAACTTACAAAGGCCCCGAATTGACTAGACGCAATGAAGGGGGAAGTCGCCATAGCCACGGCAAACTAAACGAACCATCAGATCTGCTGAATACGTGTACACAGACATTGCAAGAGGAAACTCACATTGTTCATCCAATTGGACTGACCACCAAGACTGACACCCTTGGCCCTCATACCCAGAGGAAACACCTCGCTGATGATGATCCACGCGACAGGGCCCCACGAGAAGCCAAAGCACACCGCGTAGATCCAGACAAACACGACAGCAGCCCACCCAGCACCCCTATGGGACTCCCAGTCATCGCTAAACGCGCCAGTGATGCCCGCGACGATGAAATGCGACGCCGCCATGCCCACCGCTCCAGTGATGAGAATGGTCTTGCGTCCGAAATTGTCGACGAAGAGCACGGCCGGTATGGTGGCCAGGAACATGACTATGCCAACCACGCCGGTAGCAAGGAGGGACGTCGTGGTGCCGCCCAGACCGAGACCCTGAAATATAAAGGGGGCGTAGTAGAGTATTGCATTCACACCGTTCCACTGCTGAAACACCATTGTCAAGACTGCCACGGCAGATCGTCTGCGTAGCGAGGGGTCCCTAAACAGGGAGATGTAGTCGTGCAGACCGATCATGAAGTTGGCATGCAGACTGCTGTTTCTGCTGTTGCTGTCACCGTGGTACTGGGGGAACTTGGCGGCCAGGCGGGCTCGTTCAAAGTCGCGCAGGGCCTTGATCTCGAGAAACTCGATGCGCACGCGTACATCTGCCGTGGATGTCCCCCGTAGACGGGCCAATGTGGAGAGACACTCTGTCTCGCGGTCACGGTTCATCAGGTGTCGTGGGCTCTGGGGCATGAAGAGGACCATGCCGACGGCTAGGATGGTGGATGGCACGAGTTGGATGCAGATGGGGATGAGCCAGGCTGCGTCGGACTGGGAGGAGCCTGTTCCTCCGATGAAGTTTGTTCCATAGCCGATCCCTATGTTAGTGTTAGGGGGTGTTCCAGGGAGAGAGTCGTTGGTGTTGATGTAGAGAGGGAGAAGACGTACAGTATGATATCATGATGCCAAAGGTTATCGCAAGTTGTTGCAGAGCGACGAGGGCACCACGGACTTCGGGAGGAGCCAGTTCAGCATTATACCTGCGGGGAAGTAAGTATCATGCCACCTCTCCAACATCCAATGTTTTGAATGCTGTTTCTACAAGAGTGGAAGTGAAAGAGAGTGTGCGTGAAGATGAGAGGGAGGGAGTGAGGTCCTGGAGAAACCAACAATGGAACAAGCATGCTAAAAGCACCGACACCAATCCCCGTGACAAACCGTCCACCAAGGACATAATCCTTATCAACAGTGCAAGCCTGGACAATGACACCGACGGTAAACACGCCGCAAGCAATGACGACTGTGACGCGGCGGCCCACGGCGTCGGCAAGGTACCCGTTCACCAGGGCGCCTATCCAAGCTCCCAGCTCCAGGATGGCAGTGAGCAGTGCTTGACGTGTCCCCGTTGTTCCGCTATACCAAGGTTCCATCTGGGGTGTTGTCAGCTTTCCTTGGTAATGTCTTCAATACATGTATCTAGGTCTGCACATATTTGTGGTGTCTCTCTAAAGCGTGAACATACCCGACTGGTAAAGGAGGCCATTGTGAGAATCTGACCAAACATTCCTTGGTTGTCTGGGTGTTCATCATTAGCATTCATACAGTACTGCTAGGAAAGGATGTGGTCAGGTGTGAGCATACACCCGTAGACAAACCCTCCAAGGGCAGCAAACGTAGCTATGGCGGATGTCTTGCCATTCTGGATAATGCCCTTGATACCAGATGGGCCGGCGAACTGTGCTCTTTTAGCTGACGCTGGTGTTGGATCAGACATTTTGTTCTTTTGCCTTGATCTGTATATCTCTCAGTTCACTGCAGTATACTGTTCTTGTCTCTCTGTCTGTCTTCAATGTCTTCAATATCGTTATATATCAGAATTGGTCGCGTTGAACACAATTGTGACTCCTGTGTGCTGATATCACTTACACCAAGACTAGTACCGAGGAAAGCAGACAGACAGAGTGATGGATCTCAACCTTTATATATATATATACCCATACACTCACGTATACACAGCACCCCGCTCATCGCATCAGAATATAATAACCGTTGACATTCAACTCCCACGGTACAATTTAGCCTAAATGCAGGTCAGGGTCCGGGGTGATGCGGGGTGTACATGTACTAGTATATATTTCTTGGCTCGGAAGACGGCAGATGGTCATCGATGTCGGGGTACATTATCCTTGGGTCAGTCTGCATACGACCATCTTCCAGCAGTCAGACTTGTCTATCCATCCTTGTACTCGCTACTAGAATGCAATCAATTCCATAATACTATGAAATGTAGCTCTCATAAAGATATAGTCCGCGTATGCCCGTGTGTACCTGTGACCGCACTGTATAAACATCTCCGTCTATGTATATAACGTCCATGCAGATTACAACACTCAACGCTTCCTCGCAAACTCGCTCAACAGCATATCCCTCACATACCTCCCGGTAATAGGCATCTCCCCCAGAACCACCGTCTTCCCATCCTCGTCCCGTCCCATCATCTTTTCCTGTCTGACCTCCTCCTCGCTCGCCCACCACCATGCTGAATGCTCATTATCATCAAGTACAACTTTGACACCCTCACTCTTCTTTTCGCTGCGCTGGCCATCCTCACCCCTCTCACCTTTTTCGCTGCGCTGGCTATCCTCGCTTCGCTCGCCCTTCCTTCCATCATTGACTTCTTCGCTGCGCTGGCTATCCTCGCTCCGCTCGCCCTTCCTTCCATCATTGACTTCTTCGCTGCGCTGGCCATCCTCGCTCGGCTCGCCCTTGCTGCCGTCGAGTATGTCCTCGCTGCCATCATAAACCTCCACCTCAAACACCGCCGCCATAAAGACCCTCTGCCCAGTCCGATTCTTGAAACCCCTCCTCCCCTCTACAATCTCCCTGACCACCCTGCGAGCCACCAGCCCCGCCTCCTCGTATAGCTCCCTCGCGCAGCCGTGCAGGATGGTCTCGTCCTCCGCGTCGACGCTACCGCCCGGTGGTTCCCACCTGTTTGGCATGCTGTCGTGTGCTGCTCTCTTGAGGAGTAGGACTCTTGGTTCTGCTGCTACTGCTTTTGTCTCTGCCGCAGATGTGTCTGATGTTGCTGATTGGGATCCCTGGACTGGGTTGTTCGCACCAAGTCTTCCGTCAATGTTGAATACGACTGCGCTCGTCATGAGACCGTTGAGCAGGATCCCCTCGCTGGCTTGGTTGTCTAGCCATGTCGTTCTGTTGACGTCCCATGATGATAGGTCCTCGGATCTGGTGAATGGTGATGTTGGTTGAAAGGGCATTTTTGGTCTCTTGTCTCTTTTATCTGGTGCTTTTCAATTGTGTGTGTGTGTGTGTGTGTGTGTGTGTATGTGATGCTCCTCAATCAAAGAAAAAGAGTTGACTATGTTTATAGAAGAGTGTAGAGACAGAGTGTTGAAGAGACTGAGTGTCAAAAAGCGTTGAAAGGTGTGGATAAAAGAGCAATATTTACATTGTTTGGAGACGTGCGGGGAAAAGTGTCACCCTTTTCGCATCCCACTCCTGAGGAAACCACAGACAACCACAGGAGACCACAGGCAACCACAATCACGAGAAACTACACATACGCAACCACAACTACAGCCACAATCACAATCACAAGTAAGATCAGGCAACCACATCAACATTGAAGCAAAATCACATTGCACTGAAAACCTCATACTGAATTTCATACTGAACTCCATACTGACAACTCATTCATACAACCAGCATGTTCCTCCCCCAAAAGTAAATACAAGTTACATAGTACAATTGTACGCCTTGAACTCCTCGACGTCTCTCTCTTGGTAGAGAAACAGAAAAAAAGCAACCAGTCATTCATAACAGTCCACCAATTCTTCGACAAAAAAAAAATATGAAAAAGAACAACACACTAAAAACTAAACACAAGACAGACACAAAGCAAATCACGCTTGCTTAATTTGATATTGGGTCGGAAACATGACATTCGTAGACCAAGAAAACAAAAAACAGTCATACTCCCTTCTCTTCACCTATTCACACCGACAAAACAGACTTCTCCGCTCGTGCCTTGGTATGATTGGCTTGCGTCTCCAGACACTGCGCCGTAAGGTGAGTCACTGGCCAGACGGCTGCCTTGTCCAGACTGTACGCCGTCACACGTAGGATCCGCGCTGCGAGGCCTGCATGTCCGTCACTTCCCGACATGCTGGCCTCGTTTCCGTTGGTGCCTGCCGTGTTGAGATTCATCTTGGACTCGGTTGACATCAGGAGCTCCTCTACCTTGTTGAGCAGCTTGACGTCCTCTTCTTCCAGGAGCAGAATGGCCGGCACCTGCGAATAGTCGATGTTGTCCTGCCCGAGCACCCCCAGGTAGTTGCCTACCCGGTCCTGCAGCGTCGCCACCCACTCGCCCAGCACCTGAGCACAGTCAAAGGCGCACATGACAGCCTGCAGCGGTAGCTTCTTGACTGTCTGGTCCGAGAATACCAGTCCCATCTTGTCCGCCATGGACAGAGAGTCGGCTGCGAAGAAGGCTGCCTTGCGCAGGTGAATCTCCCGCCGCGACGCCTCTGGGCTGTGACCAGAACCTGCGCCCCTCTGCGTCGCGTCTAGCGACAGCGTCTCCGTCATGGGCGAGTTCATGTAGAACGATGACGGGTCGTGTACCAACCCGTCTGACGCGTCGACGCCATTCGTCTTATCCGAAACATCCGTGTTTTGCGCCATGTCGGTCCCGCGCGACAGCTCGTCGGCCATGCCGTCCCAGTCCCTCTGCCAGAACTTCTCCTTGGACCTCGACAGGTTGACAAATAACCTGATGTATGCCAGGTCCAGCAGCGGGATGCAGTCGGCCGATAGTGGGCCCAGTCCAAACGGATTCGGACGCTCGACACGGTGCTTGGGGTTGCTCGCCCACGCCGCCTGCCACGCCCTGAGCGCCGGTTCGATGTGTCGGTGCATCTTTTCTGTCTCCTCGTTCGTCCACACCTTGTTATGATGTCTCTGTCGAGTCTCCCAGATGTAGTTGTGTAGCGCATTGATCAGGATCATGCAGCCAAACGTGCTGGGCTTGAGGTCAGTCTGGGGCAGCTGTTCGTTGTCATCGGGACTGCCGCCGTGTCCGAAGTTGTGCTGCTGCTGCTGCTGTTGCTGCTGCTGGAGTTGGTGCCTCTTCTGCCTCTCGTTTGTTCGTAGAAGCTCGCCGAGCGCATCATGAAACGACATGCGGTTGTGGTTGGCGGCCTTCTCACCACCCATGGCGGCAAAGGCGCTGCCCGATTCCGCCGAGAAGAACTCCTCGTCCGACGGCAGGTCGAGGAAGATTTCCGAGTTGGTGAGCGCCGGTGCGTGATTGTAGGCGGAGACGAGCAGGCTGGACATGACAAAGACGGCGTACAGAGTGCGCTTGCGCTCCTCGGTCGTCTTCCACTTGAGCCACTGCTGCTGCTCTTCCTGCTCCGTCTTGAAGCTGTTCCACGTGCCATCGTCGGCCATGACCGTGTCCTGCTGCTCCATCGGCCGCAGCAGCTCGGCGGCCTGAGCGAGGCTCACCAGGGCCGCGCAGTGCGTCGATGCAATGTCGCCGGCCGTCTTGTCACCGCAGTTGTGGCCATATACAACGTTAAGGAGCATGGCCTGCACGAGCCACACGGGCGTGTGGGGGGGCGGGGCGCCGCCATTCTGGCCTTGGTCCAGACCCCCACCAGCTATGCTGCTGCGGCGCACGTCGGCCTTGCGCACGTCAGCCTTGCGGCGCTCTTCGAGGTAGTAGAAAATCATCTTCTTAGCCATCTTGAACAGCTCCTGAGCCTGGGTGTGCTCGTGCTCGTAGAGGGCGCCAATGGCAGCCATGGATACAATCAGGCATCCGCTGCCGCCGACACCATTGGTGCGGCCGCTGAGCGGCGAGTTGGGGTCAAAAGTCAAAGTGGGGACATGGAGAAATGGGAGATGAGGATGGAAATAGCCGAGATAGGCGCCGACAAAGCGCTGCAGATCCTGGGTGCTGGGGACCTCAGCAGCCTGGCCGGCGGGGCCGCCGGCCGTCTGGTATCCTGGAGATTGGGGGGATCCCTGGGCGGTGAAGGAGTATCTACGGCCGCCATAGGGTAAGCCTTGGGACAGAGCGTTCACAATGGTGGTCCTGGTGGCATCTGTAATGGTTGTTACGGGCGATGACGAGGCGCCGCCGTGGTTGCCGCCGCTAGGGGACGAGGGCGTATCCGGGCCTGCGGCGGCAGCAGCAGCGGCGGCATTGAAGCCTAGGGTCTGATTCATGCTTTGCGTCTTGAGGCCTGGCACAGCTGACGGGCTCAACGAGCTCATGGAGGGAGGGGGCGTGGACAAGTACGGGTCATTGGTGGTCTTTTGAGAAGCTGGCTGAGGTGACAAAGGAGCCCCGTTGAGGAGGTCCGGAAAGACTGACCCACTGAGATCCAGGGCAAAGGGATTTGGCATCTGTGGCGGGCCCATGACAGATGACTGCCACATGGCGCTCGTCCCGGCCGGTGCCCTGTGGTTTGATCCATCCAACATAACATCGCTTATCCCACTCTGGCTCGTAGTACTGATAGCCGATGGGCTCGATTCCTCCACCACATTCTCATTTGAAAACGACATTGTGTTCTCAAAACCGGTCAGCCAGTCGAAGTTGTCGTCGAGGGGTGCGCTCGATGGCAGGTCTCCGAATGAGTTGCCAAAGGGCGACGTCTGGTTGTTCATCGCCATGGACGGTGGCGAGTCGTTGTAGTGCAAGGCGTTGGGGTTGATGGTGGATGACGACATGCTGGTGCCAAACATGAGCGTCTCGAGGTCGAAGTCGGGGTTGAAGGCAGCCATGGGGGGAGCGGTGCGGAGGCTGCTGGCGGAAAAGTCGTTGGGGGCGTTGGACTGGGCTGTCTCGATCTTGAGCCCGTGGTGCATGCCACCCCGCTGAGCGTTCATGGCGGCAGCCATGCCACCAAACGTATGATCGAAGCCGTGGAGGGGCAGGCCAGCGAGACTGGGGTGGCGGCTGTGACCGTGGCCGCCGTGGCCGTGTCCGTGACCCGGAGGCATCCTCGGGGGCGCGATCGAGTTGTTGCCGTTGTTGTTGTTATTGGCAGCGGCAATCATCTGCATGGCACTCTGGTCAACGTGACTGATTGTGTTGGCACGGGGCCTCATGGTGTTGGAGGCAGCTCCATTGGTGCCAGTAGCATTGGCGACGCTGTTCTTGCGTGCGCGGCTCTGGGCAGGAGCACCGCTGGTGGACTCGCGGCGATTTCGTGGGCGTGCCGATGGCGTGGAAGACTGGTGCAGCTTTTGCTGGTGACGGAGCAGCAGGTCACGGCGGGCGAAGCATCGCGCGCATTCGGGGCACTCAAAGGGTTTCTCCTTTGTGTGGGATCGCTCGTGACGCTTGAGATGCTCGAGACGGGCAAAGGAACGCTGGCAGGTGGCGCAGACGTGAGGACGGGGCTTATCGGTCTTGGGGGGAGGGAAGTTGTTGGTAGCGGCAGCGGGAGCCTTTGTGGTATTGACGGTGATGGAAGAAGCTGAGGTGGTGGGAGGGTCCATGTCAGCACAAGAGAAAGAAGGGGATTGGAAAAAAAAGGAGTGAACAGAAGAGCGCGACGAAGGAAGAAATGGAAAAGGAAAAAAATGATTGCACCCTGAATTCGGCGCAGACACTTTTTTTGAGGCAACGGTCGGAGGGGTTGATTGTGATGATGGTGTTTTGATAAGGAGTGGACGGGAGAAATCAGGGCAGGGGAACAGGAGGGGCACTGGGCAAGCTGTACAAGTGGCGTGGTGGGGTGTATGTGTCTGTGTGTGTGTGTGGGTGGCTCAGGTGAGAATGGAGGGGCAGGGCGACGGTGGCTCACCAGAATCGTCGGCAGGATTGGCGTTGGCGTTGGAGCCAGCAGCGAGAGTAGAACCAGACATGGTCGTAGAAGAGCGTGACACTCGGGCTCCGGAGTCGTTCATTACCATGGCAGCAAGAGTTGATCGCAGTCGAGGGGCTGCGGGAGCGACGGGAAGGACGAGACGTTGAGGTTGTTGAGAGATTGAGTTTGTTCTCAACGACCGCAGGGGGCGACAGCAATAGCTCGAACCAGTGGGAGCAGCACCAGTGGGAGCACCAGCGAAAGCACCAGTGGGAGCAGCAGGGAGTGGGCGCCTAGAGGGGGGAGGCGCAGCTGACTGATTGGGCCGTCGTCGTGTTTCGTCGCCGTGGGGCAGGCGAGGGTACGACGAGTATGGCGGCGGGCGAGGTGCAGGAGCCGAAGCAGGCAAGTGAGCAGCACCCGGTAAGAGGAAGAGAAGAGCAGAGCAATGAAGGGAGAAAACAGAGCTCTTTCTTTTTTTTTTTCTTTCTTCTGCTGCGAGCACCCAGTTCAATCAAGAGCTAGGTATGACAGGTCTGTCGTGTATAGTGAAAGACGAAGACGACAAATGGATGGTGGGCTGACCGAAGGGCGATGCGTTTCTCTCACTCGCGTACGTGTTGTGTGTGGTATTGTACTGCTAAGCAATGTAAGTACCTCGGTACGGTGGAGGGGTCGGCCGACGTCGCGAAAATCAGACAGGGTCCATTGGAAGCAAAGAAACGCGAGCTTGGTCGTCGAAGCAAGAAGATGCGACCGTTGAGAAGGAAAGCTTGTTGCTCGAGTTTGGCGATTGCTACAGAGGGTGAACAATGTGTAGATTTGGAGAGAAGATGATGAGAAGGAGAGTGAGAGAGGGAAGGAGAAGGAAAGAGAGTGAGAAGAGGCAAGAGAAGAAGGGAAAGAATGAAAGAGAGAGCGCGCGGGATGTGAGAGAGAAGGTACCTGGGGGGTACAAGCGGTACCTGCCTTGTGCTTGTGTCTTTTTCCAGTGGTGTGTGTGTGTGTGTGTGTGCTTGTAACTGTAGTACTGGTAGATGTACTGGTAGCTGTACTTGCTGGTAGCGGTAGCCGTATTCACAGAGGGTAATACCGTCGGCTGGTACCAATGCTACCACGACGACGTATTCGTACAGGTGAGATGGCGAAATACGTACAGTACCAGTACTTTGAATGAGGAACCATTTTGGTCGTGGCGTAGTGACAGTGCTACTCCCATACGAGTACAGATACACACCACTGTACTCTCGGTATCGCACCTGGTTGAAACTTGATGCTACGAGTACGACTAACGGAGTCACTAGCAGGTACCACTAGCAGCAGCACCACTAGCAGTCCAGTAGTACCACTAAGTATTCCAATATCCTACCTACTACTATTATCCGTAGCTGGCTGGAACCGGGAAGGAGCGACAGGGCCAGCGAGCGACAACGGACAAGGCAAGAAACGACGGTCTTGTTCACGGTGCGTGTGCACAGTGTCATCTTTTTTCCGCAAAAAGAGGCGCGGGCCACTGGGCACCTCTTAGCCCGAGTCTAAGTGGGTCCCATGTCTCCTGCACTTGCCAGCCCCAGCACGTACGAGAGAGAGAGACTACGACTATGTGCACTTTTTAGTACCAGGGTAGGGCACCTAGACAGGCCATGGATCTCGGTCTCTGCGACTGTGTGTCTCTCTCTCCCATGCTCCTCCCATGCCCTGTACGGAGTAGATGGAGACGAGATGATGCCAGCGGTTAATTACGGAGTCGGCCTACAAGTATGGAGTAAGAATATACCACGCTAACAGTACGAGTACAGGGAGCCAGATTGGTCTATACAGGTACTAGGGGGAGGGAGGATGGAGCAGAAACGTCGTATCATCAACCAGGACGGACACACCACACACACACACAAAGGCCCGCGCGACCAACCATCTCCAGGCCAAGACCGAGCCGCCAACCGGTGGGACCCTGCAGTCGATGGGATTACGGAGTATCTGTATGGAGTAATACCACGGTCCATGGCATGGTCTACGAGACTGCGACTGTTACGGGCTCCGTACGAGTTGAACTCGAGTCTCGTAGGCACCAGAATCCTTCCTCTCGGTTGGTCCAATGCGTGAGTGATATGCGTGCATCGCTCTGCGTTGTCCGGGGGGGTGGGTGATGGTGGTGGTGGTGGTGGTGGTGGCGGCGGACAGGGGTGGGTGGGGGGATGTCGACAAAGAGGCAGACGGACAGAAGAAGGCAAGACTTTGTCCTGGCAAGGCAAATGGTTTGCAGGGAATAATGGTCATGGATTGTAACCGGGCATGGTGCGTGTTGATGCACTCGTGGTTGCAGCATGTACAGAGTACGAGGGATGGATGCTCATGCGTTTTGTTCTTGTTCCTTCTGCTTTGCCTGTAGTATCCTGTACTCGTATCTTGATTCGCACATTGTCGTGATGATACAAGGTACGAGATATTATTCTTGCTGTGTTCCGCATCTCTGCATCATCTCTGCCGTGTCCCCCTCCCCCCCCAGGTTTATTGATGAATTGGTGATGGGAACCAGAGTGCATGTGGGCAAGTGGCTGTGACGTACGTACACTATGTGCGCATCACTGTCACCGTTGCAAGGTATTATATTACTACTACAGCCACTACTCGTACTTTCTCGTGACAAGTGAGACCAACGCCACTCCTGGAAACTGTTGCCATTACTATTATTGATGTTGCTCTCAGGCACTGCCATAATAATACCAATTGGTGAATTCGTAATCCCTACCACCAGGTGGCTGAACAATACCAAAACTGCGCGGCGTATTGATATGTTGTTGGTTTTTTTTTTTTTTTGACTGGGGCGGCCAACGGCAAACATACCTAACCAAGAAGTCAACTGACATACTCTTACCCTCAAGCGTACGAGGTTTCCCTCATACGGAGTACTCGTACAGAAGTATTTAGCACCAAAGGCTCTTTTGTCTCTCTCTGTCAATCAAATCCAGGGCGAGCTCTGCATCACGGGGTCCCGTACTCTGTACTCCGTGTACGAGCTACCAATACAGATACACTATTACACTCTAGTAGTCCGTAGTAGTCCGTACACTGTACTAAGTGTATGTAACTTTGTACCGTAGCGTACTCGTACCAACACTTGGCACTGCCTTTTACAAGCCCGGGGTGCGGGAATGGGAGAGAGAGGGAAGGGGAAAAAAGAAAAGGGTGGGAAGAAGGAACATGAGAGAGCCAGAGCCAGAGAGAGCTTGGCGTGATGCCCAACAAAGCTGCTGCTGCCAATTGATGTAACCACTTCTGTTCTCCGTAATACGGGTCATTCTACCCAATAAATTTGTAGTTAAAAAAAAATGAATGAATTAAAAATAAATGATAAAAATAAAAATAAAATATATATCAATGAATGTTGCCACTGGCTATGCGACACACACACACACACACACACATCGGGTCAACCTTGGCTTTTTTTACCCTTGAACCTTTACCGAGCAAGAGCAAGAGATGTTTAAAGGTGCCAGTCATGGTTAGTAATACAGACCATAAGTCTCTCAGCTGATCCGAAAGCGGCGTATTGTGGCGGGAATGCCCAACCAACTCTTTTTTTTTTCTTTGGTCTCTATGTGTCTCTTTATGTTTCTCTGTCTCTCTGTTCCGTACAGAAGAAGGAAGAAGAAAAGAGCATATACGTCAATCATAGTGAGGCGAAGAAAGACAAAAGAAGAGTAAAGTTGGTGGGTACATCACTGTAGGGCTACCGTAGGGTGCGTGGTACATGATGGCCATGTCTCACTACGCATGGCTTTCTCTCTCTCAACAGACAATAAAGTAGTACGACAAAGGGCGTAACACACGATTGAGTACTCCGTACAGCAGCCAACTGATATTGCAACGTGTATATGAACGCACTCGTTTGAGTTTAATGGATTTGGCAGAGAGAGACTTCTACGGAACTATCGGAGAGCGAGCCGTCTGGAGGGATGGATAATATTCATGTCGTACTAGTTTACACCTGTACAAGTCTGTCTATACTTGTACAAGATTGAAAAAACATCTTGATCAAGGTAGAATCATCTAGACACGGCAGGTGGGATAAAAGGACAAGGAAATAAGCCACGATGAGCACATGTACAGGTTACGGGTGGCAGGTATTATTACTATCCCAAACTTGGCGTCCATGCGGCTGGCCAAGACGGCAACATGGCTACAACCTGCTTTAGTGGTGGGAAAAGGGACAGACCCAAGACCTTGAACATACCTGCACAGGTACGGCATGGACCCTTGTTCGGCAGAGAGAGAGAAAGAGAGAGAGAGACAAAAGGTCTCGAGTCAATGTTGCACACAACATGTCAGAGGTCACTGGCAACTGGTCAGAAGGGGTCAAGGTCAAGGTCAAGGGCCGATGTCAAAGAGGCTGACTTTTGGTTCTAATAGTACGGAATACTAGTACGAGTAATACCCCGTACGGCGTAGCAAGACCGGGGTTGTTGAAAAGCTGATATATCATCATCATCATCATTCAGGTTCAAGAATAGTAGCATACAGATGCTCGTACGGAGTACTCCATTCCCATATTGCATTGGCAATGACCCTTGGCATTGAATCACCCTTGTACGAGTATCGTGTACTCGTACTCCGTGCTCCGTACTCCGTAGAGCAGTAGTAATAATGCGTATACTATTAGTGCAGAACACATGTACGGAGTAATATGATAATACTTCGTACTCCGTACTCGTACCCTTCACGTAGATGCTAAGCGCTGATGGATCATGGCCCATGGGTACGATTACTGCTATAATGGATTGGGTTTAGCTGAATAGTGAATCTAGAAGAGTAATTAAGAAGATGGATTTTTTTTTTTTTTTAAATGTATTATATGTAACAATCCAAGATATGATGAAATTCTTTTTCTATTTTTTTTTTATTCCCTGCCCTCGCTCTTTACTCCGTACTTACAGTAATAATGGTCCTACGACGGGACCTGTGACTCAAAGCATCGACTTGTGCAGAGGCGTGCGTCAACTTGAATCCACCACAGTGTGGTTCTGGCGGCAAGTACGGCTAGGTTCCTGAGTGGCTGGTTGCCTGGTTGCTCTTGCCTTTTTCTTCTTCTTCTTTTTTATTTATTTTTATTTTATTGATTGTCGTTTTTTCCTTCACGGTCGCTCTTGCCTTGATGGACAGTTGGACAGTCAGCTTGAATACCTGTACTCGAATCCATCGTCATCGCCAATTCCATCATCACCATCATCGCCATCATGTACATGCCCATCAATTCCATTGAATACTAGTACCTACTACTATATATTACCAGCACCATAACTCCGTACATGGATATACACCACCACTCCCAATGACCGTTGTCAGAAAAGCCAATTCCCAACCATCTGCAACATGCAACCTGCAATTAGTCTGCAACCGCCTGCAACTTCCCAACTGGCTACTGCTACTCCGTACTCCGTACCATTACTACGAGAGACTACGAGAGACTACGAGAGGGTACTAATATTACCAACCTACAGCTTGCCAACCACCTGCGGGGACGGTGCCCCATCACCATAATTCACACGGTTCCACACCGACCTGCAGCTTCAACCTGCATGGGGATGCCACTTTTCAAAGCTGCTTATTCGCTCAAACCCAACGTACCTTTGTTCATCATCCTTACGAGGATCCGTACTTGGGGTACGGGACGAGTACGTACTCGTACTCCCTGTACGCGAGTCTACCTGCACTCAACTTGCGACTGATCCATGGACCATCAGCATCATCAGGTGATGATGGATGGCACGCTTCATTCTCGGGAAAAAGAAAGAATAGAGGTCATGCACCCAATCACGACCTGCATACTCGTACTTCTCACAAGCTACACAGGTACGTCGCATACGACTGTTCCATCATTCCGCCACCAGAAAGAGCCGCTCACCCCCCCTCAGGGAACGGTATTGGACCACACACGCATGGCCACGATTCCATGCTCACAATGGAGACACATGGTCCACCGAGATGCACGTCAAAAAAGGGAAGAACGCCATTACCATGTAGGCTGTGACTGTAATCCTCGTCAAGGGTACAAGCTGACTGACTATGAGTATTACCTGAATACATTGTACAGTCCACATGTACAAAGTAGTACGAGTACTCCGTACTGCCTACATGTAATACTGGCAATGCGACGAATCGCATCCACCCCCGAAGCAACCAGATCAGCCCAGCACACAGCTTCTGGAACAATTAGCGCCTCCTTGGCTTGTCCCAAGATTTGCCAACTGATGTCAATCTTTCTCGAGTGTACCGTGTTACCGAGTATGACAACGACTCAATGATGCTGTGCTTGGTTGTCGGCTGGCTCTCTCCCTTTACTTGTTGCCTGCTACTCTCTCTCACTCTCTCACTCTCTCACCGCCATATACTAGTTGCTCCATGATGGAACTAGTATCAAGACTACGGACTAGCTCATCGTGGGGCCTAGTTCAAGTCTTGGGGGGGGAGAGATTCCTTTTTTTATTCCCTCCAAGACGCGTGACCAACAACGTGGTTTGCGCGTCACACAGACGTCGCAAGTCGTGTTTCGACGAATACAACTCACGGTTAAAGTACGAGTAATACCTGCGGTCCTGTAGGTTATACAGGTCATAGTGCGAGTAATACTCCGTACTAAAGAAAAGGGACAAGGGAATTCATGCAGGTTACGAGGGTTGCAAAGCAGCAAAAAAAAGCCAAGTGTCTCCGTACGCCCGCAGGACAAGCCGCATCCTCAAAGAGAGGATACCTGCAAGTTCTGCGACCCATTTCAAGACATCTGCGGCATAACAGTGGTGGAATGTCATTGACTACGGAGTACGCATGTACGAGTACTAGTCTGTACTCCGTGGAGAGAGACAGAGAGAGAGAGAAGGAAAAGGACCCTTGTACTCCATACAGTCGACATGATTGGATGGTCGTGGATGACTTTCCCTGCAGATAAATCGGTCACTGGACCTCTTTTCTTTTTCTTTGGTCCTCTTTCTCTCTTTTCTACGGAGACGGAGTACCCTCTCTCTGCCACGCCCGTTTCTGCGGGTCCCACCGTTCCGGGATGGTTGCGGCGGCTGTTGTTACTTTTTCATTCTTTACTCCATATTACCTGCCTGGAGATGTACTTTACCTACTCCATAGTTGTGGTTTACCTGTACGAGTGAGTACTCGTACTCGTCCGTAATACAGACCCATGTACATTCCCGTTTTTCCGTACGCGACTGTCCCGTCGGAAAAAAAAAAAAGTTGTTGGAAGTTCTAGAGAGAGTCTGGACACATGACTGTGTGACGTATCCCTTTTCTTGGCTCTGTTTCTTTTTTCATTGATCCATGCCATTGCCATTGCCATTACCATTGCCCATTCTTTTCTTTCTTTTCCAGCTTGTGGATTCCATTTGCATCAATACATGTATTACTAGTGAGAGTAGTACTTTTGATGGACCCCAGGGTTGAAAGCAACTCGGGCTGAGTCCACGAGTCTATGGGTACATGTACGAGTACTCACAGGTATCAAAGCTCATGTGAAGTTACGAATGGTATGAGAAGAGGGTGGTCATGACAGGGAAGAGGCAAAAAGTGAAGAGAAAGAATATGCAGTATGTCTCCAACTCTCCATAGAAGTAAACGCCACCTCTTCATTTTTCTTCTTACGAAATGATCCTATACATTCTACGGAGTATAAAGGTTCCATGTCGATCTTGTATCTTGTTGGGAAACGAGAGTGAAAGGAGAAGAAGGAGAGAAAAAAAAGAAAAGATTATACTCCGAGGTCGCATCGACGGACATGGCCGAGAGGTGGTTCATCTTGTCACCTTGGTTGTAATGGCGATGCTGCTGCTGCAGCCCAATGATCAAAAAGGTATCCACCTAACCAACGGGGGGTTTTTTTTCACTCTCGTCCTTGCTTGTATTATTGGATGGAACTGAGAATATTGAAGTTTTTCTTCATATGTCTGTCATGTTCAGCGATGGACAAGATACCGGCAGTTCGTTTTCACGGTTGTCCTGCTCGGGGGAATGTCATCCGGTATCAAAACCGCGCACACCCGCGCACACGCACATTCATGATATGTAAGGACCACAAGTAGGTGGCAATGGTCTCTGTCTCTTTTTGTTTTCTGTCTTGGATGGTAATATATATCTGGGTATTAGGCATTCTTACAGTCTGATGAAGGCAATCAACTTTTCATCCATGTGCTTGATGGAGAGACACACGAGTCTTGTATAATACTGGGTGTGTACTTGGGTCAATACAACTACAATAATGGCATCTACGAAGTACAGGTAATTGTACGAAGAAATCAATTCCCTCTGCCGATCCCTTGACAACGTTACAACCTCGAAGCGATGATCCATCAGATTAACCTGCTGGGGCGAGTGCACATTCGACCAAAGGCCCCATACACGCACACCACAATTTGTCACGTACACACACACACAGCACGGAGTATCCTTCTCTGGAAGTATATGGCCGTCTCGAGTACTAAAAACAAGTATCCAATTGGTTCAATTTTTTTCTTCCTGGTCTTCTTTTTTTTGTTTTTTAATGACCCGGACCCCCATAGTTGATTCCACCACTGCAACAAGTTGCTTACGGATACCTACGGGATTTATTCACTCGCAATGCCAGAATGAACTGGTTGCCGCTTAGTGTTGCATTTGGGAGAAAGCCAACACAAGGTAGAGAGAAGAAGAGTTTATTATAGAAAGATGTATGTATATTTCGTTGACAAGGGTTTCCTTTTTATAACACTGTGTTGGATGGGAAGAAGTCTTGGCCAACATATGTTGAGACAATGTTTGCGGAGAAAGCCGATCAGATAATTACTTGCCGAGGATGAATGAGTACATGTATTAACACCACACGTACGGAGTACAGCAAGTGCTAAACTGACCGTTTCGACCAGCTGGCAATAAAGCATGGGTTGACATGCACGGAGCAGTATGTTCATACTCGTAGTAATATCCTGACTGTGATTAACCCCCCCGTGTCTGGGGTAGTTCAAATGGACGGCACCACGGATATATGCGTAGAGGTACTCGTAAAGACCCGGGATGTAAAAACTAACCGAGATGGTTGCACCGTCCAGGGGTTGATAGTCATTACCTGCGGAGTACTCGTACTGTATTGTATTCTCGTATTGAATAGGTGAGTATTGCATTTGCAATGTACTCCTTGCTCGAACGGAAACCCCAACTTCCTTCCCCCCGGGCTTTCCGGGGTAAGAAGGAAATTCTGGGGATGTCATCTCCGACTGGACGAGGGGGGGTCTGTGGGGGCCGTGGGGTAAGCGGACTTGTCTGCGACGAGGCAGTCTTAACCATGATGTTTGTTTTTCTTCTTCTTCTTCTTCTTCTTCTTCTTCCTTTTCTTTTGTCGTTATTTTGTTCAAAGTCTAGAATTGACATGATGAGAGTATATTATCTGAAAGAAGTGTCGTCCTGAACATTGATGATGGCAACTTGACAAAGAGACAGAGTAAACCAAATCTAGAATTGGACATACATCCCGCACCATCCATTTGGTGTGTCACAAGGACACGGAAAACTTGTGGGCTCCCATTTCCAAATTCAACCAGTGGCATAACGATTTTAATCAAATGAAGTTACTACTAGCAAAGGAGGGTGCCAGGGAAAAGGGGAAGTTGCCCAGTCGAGGTAAAGCGTCCCCATCTGGGGGGGGGAGGACACATGGAAAGATGACCCATTGACCAAACGATTGACTGAATCCGGGGAAGATCTCTCTCTCTCTCTCTCTCTCTGTCTGCTCTGACCGTAATTAGTCGTAATGCTCGGTAGCGACGGCGCACGGACTCCTTGAAATAACTCCGTATTTCCCCAACTTTTTTCTCACCCTCTGAATAAGGGAATGAATGCTATTGCTAGTAGTACTTGGTACGGAGTAAGCACCGAAACAATCATGTACACACTTGTTCGATCACGAGGACACTACTCGTAAACAAGGTTCTCCCTTTTTCGAATTTTGCCTCAATTCTTTTGTTAGTAGGAGCATATGGAGAAACTAGAATCAGAATGGGGAATAAAAACATATGACGTACATAGGACTCATTCTTGATCATGGGGGGGGGGATGATATTCAACTTACCCCTTGAATAATACTCGACATTCGGTTCAATAGTACAGACTCGCTGGTTTGCTTTTTAGCCTCGTACTATTCTACTAGTACTGGTAGTACAGTATCACAAATAGGACAGGCAGGTAGTGACACCTAGTACAGTACGAGACTATTGTCCCTGTGACGCAAGGTGCTGAATAATGCAACCAAACACATGTCATGATGCGAGTGTCGTCTCCAGATTTCATGAGTCGCGGAGATCATAGGGGGGAAGGATGGAAAGTTGATTGAGGCTCCCCGGGTCGGATGGCAACAATACCCCTTTTGGTCATGGTGTTGCTTAGATCTGGGAACTTCTAGAAGGGGCTGTGATGGAGGCGTAGCTTGTAGCTTGGAGTTGGAGAAGTGAGGCTATCTGTGAGCATTGAGAGATGATGTTCAAGCCTTCATATCATGTTCAGTATCATTCTATCGACGTCTTTCACAGTATTGGCAGCATCTTGCAACTACTGGCCATATGTATCATTCTTCCAGAGTTTTGTTTTTTTGTGTCTATATCTCTCCTGAACACTCTAGTACTCATGGCCATCCTTGCCATCGTGGAAGGAGGTTGGATTAGCGGTACAGGGTAACTAACATTGATGTTCTCCTCGACGGCATCGTCAGGTCGGAAATGAGTCAACACCCTGGCCTTGATTTCAAACATTGAAAAGATGCGTGGCTGAGTACCTGATCAGTCTGACCAACAAGTCTCATGGGTCATCTCACCAGAGCCATACATGCGCGCGTACGTACGACACTGTACGTACGCGCCGACCATGGGTCGCGGCCACAAGCGCCGAGCGAATATCACGATTCGACAATGTCAAATCAAGAGACAAACGTGTCCACGGGGTTGAAACTAGTTTGCTTTTCCATGGGCAATCAAGTAGCTACGGATCATTGAACTTCAAACCAGAAAACAGACAAAGAAGATATGGTGATGCTGTCAGCCTTTGTCTCCTGGATGAGCCATTGAAATGGCATGGAATGAGCTCTGCAAAATGCCATCTTTACGACACTCACTTCCTCTTCTAGCTCTCTCTTGATTTCGAAATCTACTCAAGAGAGCCATCCGACAGGCACGACACGACGGCATGAGACATCTAGTCATTGTCGCCTGCACCTTCATATCCCTAGCCACCAGCAGACCATCCGGTCCCGACACCAAGACAGTCACGGCACCAGCTTCCCTGTCCACCGCCTCATCATCGTCACCGGAGTGGACAGACTGGGGAGCATTCACATCTGCCGTCCTCAACAGCACAAACACGTATCGGGCACAGCACCAGGCCGCTGACTTGGTGTGGAACTCGACCCTGTCCGACTATGCGGCCTGGTACCTGGGGGAAAGCAGCAGCGACAATGTCAACAACAAGAAGAAAGAGGCAAAGAAACGAAACGCCGAAAACAATGGTGGCTCAAACACAGATGGGCAAGAAGAGGACAAGGACGAAAAACAATGCAAATTCGAGCACTCTGGTGGGCCGTACGGAGAGAATCTAGCCATGGGATACGAGACTGCAAGAGCGAGCATCGAGGCCTGGGGCGACGAGAGGAAAGACTATACACCAGGCACGGGATTCACCGAGAAGACGGGTCATTTCACACAGCTCGTCTGGAGGGATACGACTGATGTCGGGTGTGCGAGGCGGATGTGCGGATCACGACAGGGTTGGTACCTTGTTTGTGAGTATTTTCCCGGCGGGAACGTGATTGGGAGGTTTGATCAAGAGGTTAGACCTGCTGAGTTGAAGAGTAGCAGCAGTGATGATGGTGGCGGTGGAGGTGGTGATGAGGGTAGTAGCAGTGATGATGATGATTATGATGATGATGACGACACAAAGGCGGAAACAGGAAAAGAAACAAGAGTACGATATGGATGGACGGCATTGGTCATTGTATCGGGGGCATGTGTCTTGGTTTGGGTGACTGTGAGCGTCATTCTGCATGGGCGATGATGGATGTGTCAGGGTTAATTATGCAACAGTTTTACGTGTACGGGTTAGTAGTAGTAGGTAGTAGGTAGTAATAGCCTATGAATGCACTGTAGGCTTGAGGGCTGTAGCTTTCAGTACAGATACGGTGTAGGTAGCACCGAGGGATTTATCTCTAAATTTTACCTTAAATTTTAGAGTGTGGATAGGAGAAAAAAAAAATGTACGGGGTACAGGGTAATCGGGATAGTACATATGACATGGGAGATACAGTCTACGATCAGTAAAACAAAACAAGTAGTACAAAGTGTTTGTAGATGGAAAGCGAAACAAAGACATTACTAAAGAAAAATGAAATCGAATGCGGCCAAGACAAAACACAAGCAGAGCCTCAAAAAAACATTTCCGACAACCGAAGCCAAGACCTCAAAGCCAAGACTTTTGTATAAAAAAAAAAAGAGAGAGAAGAAAAACACTTGGGTCAAAGGCCACGCGTATTCTTGTCCATAACCCGTGGGGAAACGTCGTAGTAATTTTAAAGAGAGAGAAAAAAAAAACTCGATTCAATGGGTCCCTGGTCATTGTAGAACTGGGGCTTTATTCGTGATTTGCTCCATAACTACTACGCGTACGGAGTCGGTGTACGGGGAGGGGGGGGTGACTGTCATTCATTTATGAAGGGCCATCCATTGCTACTAGATATCATGAACCGACGTTCTTCTTGGGATCAAAACAGATGAAAGGAAATCATCTCTACTAGACTCTCGTACTCCCATTGTATTTCTAAAGTAACCAATACACAAAGTACAAGATGAAATCTACCACCACCACCACCACCACCATCTCCCCCTCATCCTCCCCCCCTCATAAGATCCCACAAGACAAAATACTAAAGATAAGCTAAAAAAACCCGCATGAGTGGCGTCGATTTCGTTAACTCTCAACAAACCCCGTCGAACCGAATCCCGTCCCATTCTGTTCCCCCATTTGCTTTGCTCCCCATGCAAAGGGGGGGAGGACATGGGGGCCAGGCTAACTACCTAGTAGTACTCCGTACTATTCGTAATACTCGTAATACTCAATTCTTCTCATTCTCCTCAAAAAACGCCCCCCCGCCTCTGGGTTTTGCTCCTGCTCGCTTGTTTGTTGCACCTCATTGCTTGTTTGAATTCTTTATTTCCCCACATACATTTCTCTGTCCGACCTTTTTTTCCTTTCTTTTTTATCCTAGCACACCCATCCCTTTTTTTCCCTTCCCCTTCCCTTCCCTTCCCGTGTTTCTCTCTTTCTTTTCTGTCTCAACCCGTTTTGACTGTCAACCCTTTTGACAAGTCTTTGACAGTCGCGCCTTCCTAATAGTCGCTGACGCGTCACGTGGGGCATCATTATTATTTCCGGCTCCTTCTTACTCTTTCAACACTCCCCCCCCCCCCCAGAAGACCGTTTCTTTTTCTCCACCTAACGTACGGTAACTCTTACCGAACCGGTTCATGCATGCAAACAACAACAACAACGACGTAAGAAAAAAAAACCCGCTTGGCAAGATTCGAAGCCCTTCTTACCGACCGCCGGCCAACGCGGCCTTAAACCCCCCTCGACGATTGAGCACTCTCGAAGCTCGCAGGATACTACTACTACTTTAACCCTCTAGTAGTAGTACTCCCCACTCGATCGAAAAAACAAACAAACAAGGGTTTCAATACATATACATACACACACGTCAAGTGTGTCACCAACGTCTGACAATGGCTTGGTCACAACTAGACATTACGAAGCCGCACTTGGTGTACATCATCTTGGGCGGCTTCACTTCCCTCTTCATGCTGTGTTCGTCCGTCATCAAGGAGCGCATGTACATTGGTGAGGCCACCATCGCCACCCTGTGCGG
This sequence comes from Geosmithia flava, assembly GCA_900188565.1. Classification (NCBI taxonomy): domain Eukaryota; kingdom Fungi; phylum Ascomycota; class Sordariomycetes; order Hypocreales; family Bionectriaceae; genus Geosmithia; species Geosmithia flava. The sequence goes on along the minus strand of FYEV01001628.1, from coordinate 249,203 downwards.
CGTCATCTTCGGCCCGTATGGTGCCGACCTGATCAACCCGAATAGTTGGGGGTCGACCGACATTGTGACAATCGAGTTCTCGCGCATTGTCCTGGTCGTCCAGTGTTTTGCCGTAGGCGTCGAGTTACCCCGCTTCTACATGGAGAAGCATTGGCGCTCCGTCGCCTTCCTGCTGATCCCCGTCATGATGTTCGGGTGGCTGATTGTTAGCTTGTTCGTGTGGTGGATGATACCCGGCTTCAGCTGGGTCGACGGTTTGGTCGTCGCCGCCTGCATCACCGCCACCGACCCCGTCCTGGCCTCGTCCGTCGTCGGAAAGGGTAAATTCTCCAAGCGCGTCCCCAAGCATCTGAGGGACCTGCTGTCCGCCGAGTCCGGCTGCAACGACGGCATGGCTTTCCCCTTCATCTACCTCTCGCTCTACCTGATCCAGTTCAACAACAAGGCCGGCCCCATCACCCTGCATTTCGTCTGCTACGTCATCCTGTACGAGTGCATCTTCGGTGCCGTCTTCGGCTTCCTCGTCGGCTACATTGCTCGCCACGGCATCCGCTTCGCCGAGAGGCGCGAGCTCATTGACAGGGAGAGTTTCCTCGTCTTCTACTTTGTCGTCGCCCTGTTCTGCGCCGGTGCCGGTAGTATTCTCGGTGTCGACGACCTGCTGGTTGGCTTCGCCGCCGGTGTCGGCTTCTCCAACGACGGATGGTTCGGCGAGAAGACGGAGGAGTCGCACGTGTCCAACGTCATCGACCTGCTGCTCAACTTGACCTACTTTGTCTACCTCGGCACCATCATCCCCTGGCACCAGTACAACAACGGCGTCGAGGGCCTGCGCGTCTGGCGTCTGGTCGTCATATCCATCCTCGTCATCTTCTTCCGTCGCATCCCCATCATGCTGGCCCTCAAACCACTGATACCAGATTTAAAGACCTGGCGAGAAGCACTGTTCGCTGGCCACTTCGGTCCCATTGGTGTCGGCGCCATCTTTGTCGCCATCATGGCCCGCGCCCACCTCGAGCACGAGGAGCCCGTGCCGCTGGCCGTGCTGCCGTCGCCAGACGCGGAGCACTACCACACGCTGTACCTCGTCTGGCCCATTGTCACATTTATCGTCATATCGTCCATCATCGTGCACGGCTCGTCGGTCGCCGTCTTCACGCTCGGAAAGCGCATCAACACGCTGTCGCTTACCATGTCGTACACCCAGGGATTGGAGGACGGACCCTCTTGGATGAACAGGCTGCCCCGCATCTCGTCCACCTCGCGCTCCCAGGCTAAGACGTCGGACTCGTCGTTTGACAAGGGCCCAGCCTACCCCGCCGGCACCCTCGCCCCTCCGGCGGGCGGTCTCCTGCGCCGCCGCAAGGACGAGTCGGACGGCTCCCGCGTCGGCGGCGGCCGCGCCTCGTCCATCGTGTCCCGCCGTCGGCGCTCTCGCCGCAGCGGCTCCGAGGACTTTGGCGGCCCCATCTCCCAGTCGGCCATCTACCCCAGCCGGGACCACGAGATCAAGGACGAAGACGACGACTCCACCCCCAAGGAGGACGCGGACATACTCGCCGCCGCCACCGCCATCGCAGACGAGAAGGGTGCCACCAACACGAGCACACCCTCCCCCCAGGACGACGAGACCACCAAGGCCGGCGAGGACGACGAGTCCCCCGAGGACGAAGACGAGGAGAGGGCTGCGCGCGGTCGCGGCCGTCGCCACTCTATGGACCCCGTCGCCCTCTACGATGAGGGCGAGAACATGGTCATCGAGAACCAGGACGGTGAGGTCATCGAGGTGGTGCCCTCTGGTCACGAGAAGCATCACGGTGCGGAGGGAGAGCTGCCCAAGCCTGTCACCGCTCCTGGTAAGGAGGCTCAGGCCTCTGGCGGGAGCAAGTGGGCCTTTGGTGGCTTCCGTCGCAAGGTCAGCGATATGTACTCTTCAGAGATGGAGAAGAGGAAGGGTAAGGGGTCGGCTTCGAGGAAGCATGAGCCTGCTAGGGCTTATCAGTTTGGTACTACGGTATGTTTTTTCCATCATTCCCCATCACCACCTCCCAAGCACCATCCCAGCTAACACATCCATAGATTATTGTCGAAGATGAAGATGGTGAAGTCGTCAAGACGTACGAACTTCCTTCCCAGAGGCAAGAAGGCCAAGCTAGTGGCAGTGGTCTCTCAACGGGTCTCAAGTACGTCGGTCTAGGCGGCAAGCACCAACAGCAGCAACAACAACAGGCCGGTGCCACCAGCGGTGCCGAAGGCACAGCGGCGGCGGCAGCAACGGCAGCATCAGCGACAGAGGGCGAATCGTCCAAGGAGAAGCAGGGCGAGAGCAGCAGCAGCGGTGCCGGCGAGCCTCCCGCTCCCAAGCCCGTACAGCGCACGGCAACCGGATGGGCCAACTGGCTGGCCGGTGGACGCGCAGCAGGTGGCGCAGCCGGAGACGGCCAGGAGGAAGGAGCAGCCGGCGGCAACGACGACGACAAGATCCGCTTCACGATTGGCGATCAGGGCCGCCGCATGACAAAGGCAGACTTCATCAACGAGGTGCAGAAGCTCGACGCCACGACACGCAGACAGGTGGTAGCAGACCAGTTGGACAATGGATCGCCCAAGGCTCGTGACGCAGCAGCCGTTGCCATTGCCAAGACCGAAAAGGACAAGCAACTGGCGGCCTCGGCATCTCATCAACAGAAACCCCGTGGAAGGCAACAGCAGCCTGTTCCTCAGGTGGTGACGGAGAAGCCCAGCAGCGAAAATGTCGGGTCCTCATCGTCATCGTCGTCCGCTGCTGCCGCTGCCGCAGCGGAGAAGAAGGCCGCCACTCCGTCTACACAGACTGGCGAGACGGCCGCAGAGCGAAGGAGGAGGTTGGCCGTCATGGCTGAGCAAGGCGATGACGAGGAGGATAATGATGAGACGCCCGCTGAGAGGAGACGACGTGAGGCTGCGCTGGGAATGGGTGGTGCCGCGGCAGAGAGCGATGATGATGAGGAGGGGGACAGGAACCCGTCTGGATTGAGGATTAGGTTTGCTGAGCCAGCTCGTGGGAAGAAGTGAGTTTGATTTTTGTGTGTTTTCTGTTTTCTTTTTTTCTTTCTTCTTCTTTTTCTTTCTTTTTATGACTTCCTTCTCTCATGTTGGAATGATTTCATGTTGGGTCACGGTCCATTTTTCTCGTGTTGAAGGACTCATGTTGAGGATTCATGTTGAAGGGGTTGAAAGAAACCTTCTTGGGGAAACCCCCCTTGGGAAAACCTCGTTGGGGTTTGCAAAGATTTTTTATATCCTGGGCATATACGCATATTATATACTCTTAGCATTTTTTCTTTTTCTTATCTATCAGTTAGTCAAGTCAGTTCCTTGGAAATCTTGTTCACACGAGGTTTTGAACTGACGTGAAGAAGGGGGAAGGGGGCTATGTTATAATGAAGGAAGTTTTGGTTTAATTTTATTGTGATTCAGTGAGATTGATTGAGTGATGTGTCGTTTGTATGGTACTACTAGTACCTCTCGTATCACATGGTATTACATGGTATCACATTGTATACTGGTACTAGGTAACTGGTACTGTTGCATTGGTAAGGAACGGTATGATGGTTTTAGAAGTATGATGGATTCAAAGGGGTGTACGAGTAGGATGAGTTTGGCTGGGACTGTGTAAAAGTTGTTTTAAGAACTGCGTCGAGAGCTAACTAATATAACAGAAGAGTGCTGTGTTGAGCTGGCTAGTATACATGTAGTGAAAGAGAAGAAGAGGAAGAAAGGTGAAAAGGGGTAAAAGGGAAGATACCAAAGATAAAGGAGTACTCCGTAAGAGAAGCGTCCAGATGCTAGATATCCACCCTGATAGCAGAATAATACAACTCCAGAAACCCCATCAAGGCCACAATCTCAAACGTCCCACCCAGCTTACCCGTGGCCCCGGTCCCCCAAAACATAAACCTAGGATTAGAATCCCTCAGCGTCAGGACCCCAACAGCGACAACCTCCATCTCATCACTAGTGAACCCCAGAGCACGACGTCTGATCCTCGTCCCCGTCGTCGCAGCAGGCACAGCCACCTTCACCGTGCCAGCCCGTCTCGGTTGCGTCGTCCTAGCCAGCTTCCACCCCTTGACGAGACTTATTCCCCTGCCCGAGATCAGACTGGACACCTCTGGTCCCCGCGAGTTGCGCCACTCAAAGTGCTCGACCGTGCCGTCGTCCAGCGTGATTCTCAGGTGCTTCCCGTCGGCCATGTGGACGATTGTGCCCCGCGGAGCGGCGAGGGACGGCCTGCACACGCGTATCAGGGGGTGACGTCGCTTGCCGGCGCGGCCGGAGACGGCCAGCGGTGGGGACGACTTGCTCGGCCCGGAGTAGAGCGTGTGAGGTGGGGGGCTGTTGTCGCGGCTCGCTGGACGGGGGGCGCGCATGGCGTACAGTGGTGTTTCTGGGTCTGTGGCCGCGTAGATGTATGTTAGGCGGGAGGTGCGGTAGTTGGTGAATAAGGGGCGACGGGGGAAGAGGAGTGGTTTTTGTTGTGAGTTGCTGTCGCTGTCCAAGGTGATGGTGGTGGAGGAGGATGTTGTGTCGTCGCTTGAGTGGGAGATTGGGCGCTGGACTGATATCATGTTGACGCTGTTGCTGTGGACAGTCGTTCGGCGGGGTGTCCTCTGGTGTCGCCTGCGTCGGGCTTCCCGTATTGGTGCGTGAGATGCCTGGGCTGGGTCGGGGAGGAGAGAGTATGGTGGTGGCGCGATGGCCTCATCTGATGCCACGATGGCCGTGTTATAGTTTGGGGGTGGTGATCTCCGCATGATGAGGCTGTCTTGTCTTGTCACATTAAATGCTGATGGTATATTGATGAGAATGATATTGGATTTTGCATTGTCTTGCTTGCAAAGGGTCTTCTTGATATTTGTCTGCCTACAGGTTTGAGCTGAGTGTATAACTTCAACTTCAAGGTTCTTCTTTGGGTTTGACTTTTCCCATCACATGTTCCGGTTGTAAGCCAGTTAGGGCACGTTGACGTTGGATTTGCCTCTGGCTGTGATGACTTGATACGGAAAAAAGTCTATTCACTTCGTATTGGATATGGTTTGTAGATGGATAGCGGTCATGGATTCATGTGATATTGGGTGTTAGCCGTTGGGTTGATTGTTACACGCGGATATCTCGAGACGGGATGACACTGGGCAAGCATTGGATCAGATTACTCGTATCAACAGTTTTCACGTCGTTCAACTGGGACACGACATGATGACTAGACGAGGCTGTCTAAGCGAGTACTGTCCTACCTTTCGGCAGTTTGGAAGATGAGATGGAAGAGGCACTCGAAACCTGGTGTATAGGGTGAGTGTATGAGCGACGTCATCGTGAGGATCGTGGGATGCGACAATGTACGACAAGTTGCATGTCGTTGAGCATCATGATGCAAGTGAGGGATTTGAATACAGTACAGGGGTCTAGATGAGAGATAAGAAATGATATATTTTTCCTTCTTAAAGAAAATCCAAAATCGAGAGAGAGAGAGAGGGCATCGTGATGATGTCAACGTCACCACTCAGCATAATCTACCTGTACCAAGGCCCCAACATCGTCATTACGCAGCATAACTGTAGGACGTGCAGATATTGCGGAGTCCGGAGTAGTAATTATTAGTACGGAGTAAATACGGAGTAATAAGAGTATGGAGACGAAGGACGGAGTAATTAGGAGTCTAAACAGTCTAGCAGATGGTAATATGGAGTACAGCTACGGAGTACAGGGAGGGGGAGTCCGAGGAGAATTCGGGAGCAGTCAGGGGAGTCTGTCAAGAAAGATGCAGGGAAACATCTGGAAGAACGCACCTTCCTTTCGGCCCGGGTTTGACTGGGGAAGGTGCGTCGCACTATTGCACTACTCGTACACTACGGAGTACAGGTATTAGGTATTGCACTACAACTACGGAGACGGTAGGCACCACGGAGTGCTCCGTACCTGCCAAAACTCCCACCAAAACACGCATCACTGTGGGCTCACTCAGGGCTAGCACCAACCAGTACGAAGGCCGCACTCGATTTACAGGGAAATTCATGAATGGAAAATTTCATCATCATCTGCATCTCCATGTTCCTTGAGTCTCAACGGCATCGAGCAAGATCGATGTAAACTACCGATCCGACACAACCGTTACAACCGGTTCTTACCGTCACATCCGACAAGTGAGGATCAACTCATCAAGTGAGGATCAAGAGAGAGAGAGAGGGAAAAAAGACAGAGGGAGAAAAAAAAAAGAGGGTAGCAAAAACCCACACCTACAACTCCTAGAACCTCACCATGGAGGAATTACCAATATCCCCCTCTGGGATTCTGATACATGGGAATTTCGTGACGCCAGAGTACGAGGCACAGCTGCTCCACATCTTTGAGAACGAGCTGGAGTGGCCTCCAGAGCGAACGGGTGGACGTCGGTCACTCCACTGGGGCTACACGTTTAGCTACAAGACGTTTGCTATCGATACCGAGGTGGCATACAGGCCGTTCCCCGGCTGGCTGGCACCTCTGCTCCCCGCGGGCGAGTCTCGGCCCCCAGACCAGGTCTGCCTGCAGCACTACCCCCCGGGTTCGGGGATCCCACCTCACGTCGACACGCACAGCGCCTTTGACCAGCTGTACGCGCTGTCGCTGGGTGCGCCGGTGATGATGCAGTTCCGCGAGGGCGGCCCCCCGAGCGTGCCCGCACCCGAGAGGAGGACGGCCAACGTCGATCTGCCCCCGCGGAGCATGATGCAGATGCGCGGAGACGCGAGGCTTCACTGGACCCACGCCATCAGGAAGCGCAAGACGGACGTGCTCGACGACGGGACAGTCAGGCCCCGAGATGTCCGATGGAGCATCACGTATCGCTGGCTACGTGATGGTGCTACGTGCGAGTGCGGAGACCAAGGACTCTGCGACACTGCCATGAAGCGGAGGGGTGTGGAGAGGGAGTATCGGTGGAAAGCAGAGACACATACAGATGCACCTCCGGAACAACCCCAGAACAATCAACAAAATGGAGGAGGTCCAAGAGGAGGGGGGAAAGGAGGAGAAGGAGGAGAAGAAGGAGGTCATGGTGGAGGCGGAGGAGAAAGTACGGAGTAGTACCGAGGAGAAAAGTATGAATTCATCTTGAGCCCATGGGGCCATGACCAAGAGCATACGACTCTTCCGAGCACAGAATGGGGCCCCCGGCCTGATGTCGGTCCTCTCTTAGACTCTTGGGGGTCTCTCACACTCACTCTCACACTCACTCTCTGAACGTATTATTCCACTCACCGAATACCGCCGTCAACACACACCCCACCCCACCCGTCTCAGCGCGGCCAACGTCATTTCACCAGTGCGCGCCAGTGTGTCCAGCGTGCTATGGGCTGACGGTCAACAACAAGAGAGAGCGAGAGAGAAAAAGAAGGCCCGTGTCGTGAAAGGGGCCCCCGCCTAGGTGGTCTGGTCACAATACGCCGTTTCGGGGGGTAGGACCGATAAAGAGGGTACTGGCAGGTATTGGCAGGCATTGGCAGTGGGAACAAAGTGGTACAAAGTGGCACCAGAGCCTCATGTCTGTGGCACCACTATTATTACCGAGGATGGGTACTCAGCAGAGCCTCAGGGTCTACCCATACAGGTATGTACCACGGGACCAACCAACAGGGCAGGGGTTCATGGCATTTGAACAATGGGAGGGGCGGAGGGGGGGCAAAAGAAAGAAAGAAAACGTCTTGACATTTTTGACGTTTTCAACACAATGGACATCTCATGACTGCTGAATGGTTTGACTATTACAAACTTTACGAGTAATACTGGTGGACTCGCGTGGACTCGCGTGCACGACGGGTTCGGAGGATTGTGTCAGTCGCGAACATGGATGGAAGGAATTTGTGCAGTCTGCGAGGACAACGAGGACTACGACGATGAAGCTCGGCCCTTCCAGGGACAAATTACTTCTTTTGGGAGTAACTGCTAACCATGCGCGGGTCACATGGAGACAACTGTGGCTCCCATCCGCTGTCCGGTGCTTCTCTCGGGTGTGCCGAACGACTTCTGAGTCCTTGACCACATTTTTACCGGCAAATGTCTAATAAGACCCGTCAGCCAAGGAACCAAGACCCAAGGGGGGACCACAAAAAAGAGGCGCTATGCTACGTGCTTGGGTGTCTTCTTGGGTGTGTACCGAACCAGTACGAATGTGGTAAATACCTGTCATCTTTTTTTTTCTCTCTCAAAGGATTGTTTATTCCTAATCACGTTGTTTTCATGCAGGTGCAGATGCAGAAAGAGAAAAGGTTTTACTCGTCACGGTATTAATTCGGAATACGAAAAAAGGGAAAGAAAAGAAGACGGACAAGAATGTTGTGAGAATGGCAAAATTCGGGTAGATATGGGCAAAAGAATTGTCATTGTTTTGTCATGGTTGCCTGGGAAATGGTACGATTCTGACAGGATGGAAGAAATGGTGTTTGGTCGAGGCCATTGAACCCTTGGGATTGATGCAGATGCAGACGACGAGTACGGCGCATCCGACCGGGGGGGGGTATTCTAAGAGAGGGAGACTCTACAGGTGAGAGAGAAAGAGAAAAAGAGACATGAATCAGGTGGCGCACTAAAAATTTTCTTTCTGAGGCTTTGAGGCTCTGGACATTTTGAGCCTCAGAAAGCGCCACAAAGACGGCAGACGGCAGAGTACGGGAGATGCTCAGAGGCTCTCAGAGGGTGACAGGGAAGGGGTTCTCAGAGGGTGAGAGGCCCAGAGCCAGAGAGGCTCAATGGCTGCAGGCAGGACGGAAAGACGCACAGAACGCACAGACACGGTCAGAGCGGATCTGTCGGAAGTTGAATAACAGGTGAAAGGGTTTTGCCTGCATTTGGCGACATCTCGGCGCTTCTCCCGGAGAGTCCCCACAATTATGGCGGAGCCGATAAGACGTCAAGACTTGCCGTACGCCGAATTTACGACGACAGAGATGCTACGAGCACTACGAATACTACGAATACTACTACGGCTACTACTACGAGTACAGTCTACAGGTACTGCGAGTTTACTACAGAGTACGAGTACGGTATTATCGCCTGCACGAGTACTAGTCGTATTACTACTACTAGTAGCAAACTCGTTTAGCCGGTGCCGGAAGTGGCGTGCGTCTATCAAAAAAAAAAAAAAGGCTACGACTAACTCATACACACGCCAACTCTGTGAGCATCACAGATTTCCTCACCCTCTACCACCTGCATCTACTGGGAGTGTGCGTGAATATGATGCATTATGGCCTGTTGTTTTCTGGTCAATCGCGTGGCCATGCATCCCCCTCTTCCCCCCCCTTCGCCCCCTCCTTCTCTCCTCCTCATTTTTCCGGTCTTTGCTCCAGATTCGCGGGGACTGGAGAGGCGGGATTTTGGGGGGAAGATACTTCACTCCACGCTTGATCCTTGCTGAGTACTCCATACGAGTTTACGAGAGTTGACGTACTGTACTTTTCTTGTGTTTGCGGTGACAGTGAGAGAGAGTGTGACTAGAGTGAAGGACTTTATTACTACCTTTTTTATTTTTATTTTTTTTACTTTGAGTAGTACTCGTACTCTTTACTCTATATACTATGTACTACTACTACCAAGTAAATACTGTAATGGGTACTTGAATTGTATGAGTAGTAATAGCGGTAGTACTCCGAATCCCATCGTCATACAAAACCAACTTATCTAGACACTACGTAAAGAATTGGGCCTAGACGACCCTTATTGCAATGTCCCGTACTCCGTACTATGGAGTCACATTTTTTGTTGGTACGGACAAGACCTAGTCCCTCCCCCCCCCCATCGGTGGGAGCGAGGTACCACCGAAAACAACTGGGCTCGGGATTGTCGTGACCCTCTATTCCGGTATTATTCCTAATGCTCTTTCTTGCCTACACACAGGCTGTACCTTGAACCTGGTGCTGGTACGAGTACGAGAAAAAAGTCTAGTCTCCTGACCTATTGTATTTTTTTCCCTCTCAATCTCGGAGGCGTGGGATCGTGACTTTTCGCTTGTGTCATTGTTACTCCGTTACTCCATACTACCACCCACACCCACACCTACACCCTCTCTCTACTCGTACGTCTACGGAGTACGTCTACGAGCGTGTGTGTCTATTCCTTTTTAAATTCCCCTCCCCCGATCTCTCCTCGTTTCCTTCCATTCTTTCCCCCTTTTTTACCCCATTGTTTAACATCTCCACACTTCTCTTTTATAAAACCTTTTTCCCTTCCCCCATACCTCTTTCCCTTTCTATTCCTTCTTCTTCTTCTTCTTCTTACACACATACACACACATACTATCCATTGGTGTACAACAACAACACAGACATATACTTGTTGGGATACACACATACAAACACAATGGCTGAAGTAACAAAACAAGAAGATGGTCATCATCCCGAGGCCTCCACGGCCGAGGGAGCCAAGAAGACCCAGACTGAGGATCTCGCCTCTCAGCAAAAGGTCACCCTGCTGGCATGCATCCTGGGTGCCACTGCCAGTGTGGGAGGTTTCATCTTCGGTTACGTCTCCGGTCAGATCTCTGGTTTCTTCCTGATGGAGGACTACGGCAAGCGGTTCGGTGTCCCCGTCGGAGACGGCACCTACGACTTCTCCGCCGCCCGCCAGGGCACCATCGTCGGACTGATGCCCATCGGTGCCCTGATCGGCGCCCTGATCGCTGGTAAGCTGGCCGACGTCATCGGCCGTCGTCTGTGCATCTGCGCCACCGCCCTGTTCACCTGTGTCGGCACCGTCATTGAGATCTCCTCGTCCACCGTGTGGGCTCAGTTCGCCGTTGGTCGCCTGATCACCGGTCTGAGCATCGGTGCCCTGTCCGTCGTCGTCCCCATGTACCAGTCCGAGTCCGTCCCTGCCATCATCCGCGGCACCGTCGTCTCGTCGTACCAGCTCCTCATCACCCTGGGTATCTGGACGGCCGAGATGGTCAACTGGGGCACCGAGGGTCTGGGCAACAGCGCTTCGTGGAGGATCCCCAACGGCCTGTCCTTCGCCTGGGCCCTGGCCCTGGGTGTCACCATCCTGTTCCTCCCCGAGTCCCCCCGCTACGCCTACTCGCGCGGCCACACCGCCCAGGCCCGCACCAACATCTCCAAGCTGTGCGGCCTGCCCGAGGACCACATCGTCGTCCAGACCCAGATCGACGAGCTCGAGGCCAAGGTCGCCGAGGAGAAGCGCAGCTCCGCCGGCTTCAGCTTCACCGAGATCTTCACCGGCCCCCGCATGTTCTACCGCACCATCCTCGGTATCGTCCTCCAGGCCGGCCAGCAGCTCACCGGTGCCAACTTCTTCTTCTACTTCGGTACCACCGTCCTCAAGTCCACCGGTATCAGCAACTCGTACACCACCCAGCTCATTCTCGGTTCCGTCAACGTCGTCTGCACCATCGCCGGTATGTGGGTCGTTCAGCGCTTCGGTCGCCGCATCATCCTCATGGTCGGTGCCCTCTGGATGATGGTCTGCTTCTTCGTCTACGCCTTTGTCGGTCACTACTCCCTCGACGTCGACAACCCGCAGAACACCCCCAAGGCTGGATCTGCCCTCGTCACCTTCTCCTGCCTCGCCATCGCTGCCTTCGCCGTCTCCTGGGGTCCCCTCGTCTGGGCTGTCAACGCTGAGCTCTACCCTCTCCGTTACCGCTCTACCTGCATGGGTCTCGCCACTGCCTCTAACTGGCTGTTCAACTTGTACGTTTTTACTCTCTTGAATTCTTCACTCCTTTATGATCACATGTACTGACTGACCTTCTCTCTACAGCCTCATCTCCTTCTTCACTCGCTTCGTCACCGACGCCATCGACTACCTCTACGGTCTCGTCTTTGCCGTCTGCTGTGCCGCCCTCTTCTTCATCACCTTCTTCTGCGTCATCGAGTCCAAGGACCGCTCCCTCGAGGAGATTGACCAGATGTACCTCGACCGTATCAACCCCATTGGTTCTTCCAAGATTCGCGCCGGTGCCGTTGGTGTCGGAGCTCGCGGAACCGAGTCAGCCTCTGCCGAGTCTGCTCAGGAATAGATCACTCGGTCTATCCCTGTTAAGGACTAGAGCCTTTTGACAACAACAACAAACAACTTTCTCCCCTTCTTCATTACAATTTTCTCTTATTTCTTTTTATCCGGTGGTAATGCAAGTTTTGTGGAATGAAAGGATATACCACACACAAGAACAACAAAAAATCACATACAACAACAAAAAAACATACACTACAAAAACTTTTGGGTTGGCATAGAGACATTGCGTGGCGTTCTTCATTCTTCTTACTTTTTTATTTTTAGAGGGTCTTTTTTCTTTTCTATATTACAACTTTTGTTACGAGTCGCTTCTGTCATGACTATTCCATTTTAGGAGTCAAATCTTGTGGATTCATTGGCGTCGGTTTGTGGCGGGAGTGTGTGTGGATTTTGAGAATGGATGATCCCTTTTTTCTTATGGTTTTGATTGCGATTCAAGCATTTTATTTTCTCTATTCGTTGTAAGAATATTAGAGTCAGGATTCCCTTTTCATAGAGGAGAAATTTGCATGACATGATTTTACGTTTGCAGATCTTTTTTTACTTCTTCATATGTGATTCAGTCCCTCGTGTTTTCCCCATGGAGATATATGGATGATGTTACCGTGATTTCAAGGTACTTCTTGAATGACGAGTGGCGGCGAGTCTATACGTAGGATTTGCGTCATGCAATGACTCGGGGTTTGTTTTCTTTTTATTCTTCCGTAATTCGATCTGATTGGTATGCTGTCATTTCTTTTCACAGATACTAGTGCTAGTAGTCACTTCGGTAGTACACCATGTATTCATATCTTGTTTACGGAGAATACATAATCTAGCATGCGAGCGAAGCGAGGACAACCCCCGGTAGGGCCGCCGGAGGCAAAGTATCAATGTTACGGCTGTGTATATAATAGTAGAGTACTGCTATGCAAATTCCTCGGGGATGAGTAAGTACCCCCCCTAGTATAGGGAATACCCGCCATACCAGAGATATCCGACCGTCAGGCCCAGACTGGTCACGGCCCAGGCCAGATCCAGCTCGATGATGGACCACACCCAGATGCAGCCCAGGGGAGGCGCCTGCTTCATGACGGCCAGGTACCCGAACGTGTTGGTGATGTAGACGAGGTAGCAGCCGCATGCTGTGCCGGCGGCGAAGAAGATGATGTGGCGGAGGAGGCTGTCGTGGCGTTTCGACGGGATGATGCGCGAGGGGAGGAGTCGTTCGTCGTTGGCGTAGTGGGGGTGTAGAGGGTAGAAGAGGAGCATGAAGACTGTTTGTTCTGATTAGCACTGATTCTCTCCTTCTTTCTGTTGTCTTGCTTCCTAGGTGTAGACATGCAGCGCCCTCAGGACATGATAACGTACCAACCCAGGCCTTGGATGTCCGTACGGATACATCCCCCCAGCTCATCTCCCGACCATACTGATGCTGCACTAGCACGTCGAATGTGAAATGCATCATAGCTAGACTGACTGTCCACAGGAGAGTTTCTAGAAAGCGTTCTGCCCCCGGTGACAGCACTGGCTCTTCTTCTACCTCATCGTCATCTTCTTCTTCCTCCTCTGTATCATCATCGTCGTCATGACGAATCTTGGTGGCTGCGGCTGGAGGTGACTTTCGACGTTGTCGTTGCTGTGCCTCGTCGGCTTGGGCGAATAGAGATCGTTCCTGCGCTAGATCTAGCAGGGTCTTGCCTGATGGGCCGGATCGGTCAGGCTGTTGGAGCTTGATGTCCTTTGCTCTGAGCTCACGTTTTCGTGCCATGTCTGAGGTCCTGAGAGGATGTGATTTACAGCAGGTTTCCGAACAATTGAAGTGGACAGACGAAGAAGAAAAAAAGAACACGCGACAAAATATTACAGGGTACGTCAGTTTCGTGTGAATACGATGTTGTACGTAAGCAGTTTTGCTGCGGGTTTGAGTAGCTGCATATAGCTCTCTAACGACCCCTCCTTAACCACCTTGGCACTTAAGGTGTATACCGGTACAGCTCGACACGACCTCTACCATACTGTCCTGATCTGTACAAGACGACCCAACTGCCAAGACAAAAGATCATCCCCTCTGACCAAACCCTGGTCTCAAATCCCGTCCCGAACCAAGGGGGGTCAAAGAAGGAAGAGGGGGGTTTTGCGCGCGTGTGACTTTCTCTTGTCCAGGGCATATCCAACGACGTGGCCGGATGTGATCTCTCTCATACACAAGCACCTTCAACCAATTGATATAATAAACAAAGAGGGAAATAACATACGGGTAAAATCAACTAGACAACACAATGGGATTGCAGATTATCGCTCTGACCATCTTGGTCTTGGTCGTCCTACCCCCATGCCTATACGTATACTTGTCCTCGACGATGCGATCATGGCTCCCGACCCTGCGCAACAAGCGCATCTGTCTCCTCATTGCGCATCCAGACGACGAGGCCATGTTCTTTGCGCCCACTGTCCTGGCCCTCACGCGACCCGAGATGGGGAACCACGTTAGGATTCTATGTCTAAGCATTGGTACTTTCATCCTCACCCCTCACCCTTTCACTATGTACATCTAAAGAGAGAGGAGTACATCTGAAAAAAAGTACATTTAAAGAGAGAAGAAAGGATATAATGGCTAATGAGGACTCCAGGTGATGCCGACGGACTTGGCGAGACGCGCAAGAAAGAGCTCAAGAAGAGCGGGATGCGTCTCGGTCTACGCGACGAAGACGACATTTTCGTCCTCGACGATCCGTATGTTCTCCCAACCTCTCTCTCTCTGTTCCCCTGAAAACAACTCTAACATGTACAGTCAACTCCCCGACTCAATGACGACCAAATGGCCGGAAACCAAGATCCTCGAGATCCTATCCCAAGGTCTAGCACCGTACATAGCCGGGGGACGACGGACCGAGCCAGGCGCACCAGCGCCCCAGGCAAACATCGACGTCCTCATCACCTTTGACGGCGAGGGCATCTCCTCTCACCCGAACCACACGTCCCTGTACCACGGGGCGCGCGCCTTCCTCACGGCCCTCACGGAGGACAGCACGGCGGCGGGGTACAAGTGTCCTGTTGATCTGTACTCGCTTACCTCTGTGGGGTTTGCGCGGAAGTATTCTTCCCTTTTGGATCTTTTCACGGCGAGGGTTCTGCATCCGGGTGCTGGTGCAGACAAGAAGGGCAAGGATGGTGAAGAGGATGAGGAGGGCAAGGATAGTCTCCTGTTTGTCAACAAGTTGTTTGGAAAGGAGGGTGATGCTGCGCTGCCTACGGCTTGGAAGGCCATGACTGAGGCTCATGCTAGTCAGATGAGGTGGTTCCGGTACGGGTGGATTGTCCTCAGTCGGTATATGCTTGTGAATGAGTTGAAGAGGGAGAGGGTTTAGCTGGGGTACCGG
Organism: Geosmithia flava; assembly: GCA_900188565.1. NCBI lineage: Eukaryota > Fungi > Ascomycota > Sordariomycetes > Hypocreales > Bionectriaceae > Geosmithia > Geosmithia flava. Next base: position 233,796 of record FYEV01001628.1, on the reverse strand, counting down.
TACCTGTATGTGTATAGTAGGCGAGGGATTACTGTCATTGAGAGCAGATTGTATGTACTCGTAAGGAACAAAGAACTGTATACCACTGCTTCTGCTGCTGCTGCTGCTAGTGAACACGTAGACTGGTCTGTTAAACTACTGCATTACTAGTACATCGTGGCTCCGTGTGTCCATTCATATTACCCTTTCGGGATATCAATAGAACAATGAAGACTACTAGTACTAGTAGATACAATCACTTATCCTCCCACTTCTACGAACAGATCGCATATCTTTTTTTTACCTCTTCTCTTCACACTCTACATGTACTTCGATAGACACAGAATCAACATGTTTGCCGCCGAAATGACCTTTATCACACCTTCAAAGACCCCTAGAAGATCAACCACATATATCGACCGCATAGAGATGCGCACCATGCACACGCGCACGCACACACACATGCACACGACTACACAACGACCACAACGTCAAGGGAAAGACAATAGTCCTCCTGCTGCTGGGTATTTGCCGTCACCTGGGATGCGGAGGGTTTGACCGCTTGGATTTTGTTGGAACCACGGCGACTCGACTCTCCTGGTTGGAACTCCTACAATCAACCAACACATACCAAAAGAGTATGTCAAACGGCTGGAATTACTTATAAAGAGTCCCAGGCTAGGGAATATAAATGAGAATGGGTATATCATATACTATCTGAATGCTTCTACACGTATATCTCCCTGCAAACACCACATGTATTGTCCTAGAAATGCACACTCCTCTTCTTCTGAGCCTTCCGCCTCTTCTCCTCCTCCGCTCTCGCCGCAGCACTCCCGCTCCCACCCCCAAAGAAACCACTCATACTCCCGCCGGCAGACCCATACGGCGACGCCCCAGTCACCGGCTGCAGCAGATTATTCAACTTCTTCCTCGCCCCACTACCATACTGATGAGACGACGGTCCCACGCTCTGCGGTCTAGGAGGCTGCTGAGGAGGCTGCAATCCCCCGCTCGCACCACCGCTCATGACTGCTCCGCCACCGGTACTACCACTTGGCCGATGGTGATTGTTCGATGCAGGACGCGGTGGCAGCTGCGGCAGCTGATCGACCTGTGTGCCGTACTGTCTGCGTAGCTCCTCCGTCTCCCTCTCGACGCGCCTCTCGCGCTCTTCCCTCTCGCGTCTCTGACGCTCAGCCTCGTCGCGCTGCTCCCTCTCAAGCATCTTCTTGATCTCCTCTTGTTCGCGACGGACCCTAGCATCATCACCTGGAGGTTTTGGCAATGGCTTCGGTTGCTGCTGTTGATGCGCTGAAGGTACTGCAGCGGCAGCAGAAGGTGCAGCGTTGGCAGCAGCAGCAGCAGCAGCAGGTCTCTTGTTTGACATGCGTGGCGGCGGCGCACCAACAGTGTTGAACGGATCACCCCTAGGAACGAGGAACAGGTCGCGAATCACCTCGGCCGAGAGGAGGAGTATAGACTCCAGACCTTTGCGGTCCTCCACGTCCACCCTGCGCATGTTGGGCTCGTAGATGCTCAGCGCGGCGTCCGTCTTGCCGGCCTTGAACAGCGCGACCGTGATGTCGGGCTCCTTGCTCTTCTTGGACCCCACCGTCCGCCCGGACATGTAGCACGTCATGTCCCTGCTCACGCGCCCGTCCCTCCGCCACTTGAGGTTGACGCGCGGCACCAGCTCCGACGCCTGCGGGCCGGGGTCCTCGCGGTCGATCTGGCTGGCCGACGGGGCGCGGAAGCTCAGCTCGGGAACCTCGAACTCCCACGAGTCCTTGTTGCCCCAGCTGCCCTGGTGGTGCTTCACCACCACGCCCTGGTCCGGGTTGTACAGGTTGATGGTGAACTGCGGGGGCACCTGGGGTGTTGCTGCTGGGCCTGGGGGGCCACCTCCACCGTTGCTGCTGCTGCTGCTGCCGCCGCCGTGGGCTCGCACCTCGGCTGCCGAGAGTGAGGGCTGCGTCCACTCTGGCTCGACTAGCACCTCGCCGTAGAGGACGGCTGAGTACTTCATGTCGAAGAGCCCGATGGCGTACTTGTTGTGAGATTCGGGTACGGTCGGTCGTCGCATCAGCATGTCGACGGCTGGCTCGGAGCCGTTGTGCGTGAATGATAGGAGCGTGTGGAGGGGGTTGTCCGACGACGGACGGAACCGGTATGTCGGGAGGTTTTCGTCGAGCATTTTTTCCCGTCTCTGTGTGGGTGTTTCTTTCCTTCTGTATGATTCTTATTCCTCTTTTCTCTCCCGCTGTCTGCTTCTCTCCCTGCTTCAGTTTCTCTCCAGCTTCGCTGTATGCGTTATGCCGTAGTATATGTGTCTGCGCCCGTGAACGTCGAGAGGTATGTAGATGTCGGTTCGAAAATGGTTCGGTAAATGCAAAAGGAATGTTGTAAGCAATAATCAGATGTCGGGAACACACGCTTTATCATGGAAAGCAGATCATGCACCCGTCACCCGAGGCTGCCTTGTGACTTGACCAACCCAACCCCCATCCAAATGGCCAAGTACGTCAACCGATCGCGTGGCTGAGGCCCCGGGGCTGAATGTGGGGGGAGGCGGTTCAAGGCAGAGCACACACCTGCAGCAAGTCATACACGCGTCCGCACTACTACTACTACTAGCAGTGGTAATGCTACCAGTAATCTTGCACAGCCACACCTTGTCCTAGACCTCGAGTGGACGTGATTGGCGAGCTTCAAACGTTTAATGTTGCTATTTATACTCATATATCCCTCTTCTCGCCATTCAACACTCAATGCATATCAATCCTCCTGTAGTACTATCTAATAATCATCATCACTGTCATGATCATCATGACTACCACCACCATCATTGACCGTCTATCCTCTGACCTACCTGTCATCCTGCCATAACCTGTCAAATATCCAACATCCAACCACTCAGTCTATCAAACCAACTCATCAACCCAACTGTCAAATGTCAAGTCAAACGTCAAATCAAACCGTCAACTTAGCTCCCGTCATGCCGACCCAAGACATCTTGAAACCCACGTCTGCACTTCATTCCTCTCCCTTCATTGTTCCTTGATTCCTGACTCTCGACTTTTGACTCTTAATTCTTGACTCTCACTTCTTAACATTTGCCTCCGGCGGCCCTACCGGGGGTGCTCCTCGCTACGCTCGCACGTCCAGTATAATCACCACTTCTTGACATTTGCCTCCGGCGGCCCTACCGGGAGTCCTTCTCGCTACGCTCGCACGTCCTAGAACATATATACTCATAAATTGTATAAGGCCAAACTCCGCTATCAAAATCCCCAAGAATAGCAAAGACCACTCATCATAAATAGTAAACATGAAAAATAAACATAGATATAGGAAGATGGGATAAATAAATAGATAAAAAACTCCGGGATATACCTCTTATAAACCAAGAAAAAGAGAGAGAGAGAGAGAGAGAGAGAGAGAAGAGAACTAGATAATCCCACCAGGAGGCTCATACGTCGAATTCCCCCTGTTTGACGAACCACCTCCTACACCCCCAGCACTACCACCTGCACCACCTCCTCCAAGCGTAGTGGTAGTCCCGGGTATGGCCTCCCCGTCCGGATTCGCACTCGTCGTCTTCCTGAGCATGAACATGGGCTTCTTGCCCTCCTTGTCGAGCTGCTTGAACAGGATGAGCGGCTTCTCATCCATGCCCAGACACCGCTCCTGGTCCCCGTACACAATGTACAGCGCGTACTGGTCCCACGGCGCGTTGATCTGGTACTTCTTCAGCGCGGCGGGCAGGACCTTGTGGCAGGGGTCGTCCATGCTCACGCGGAAGGACTTGAATATCTCGACCGAGGCGTTGCTGTTGGCGTTGTTGCTGCTGCCGCCCCCGCTGCTGCTGCCACCTGGTGTTTCTGGCGGTGCTGGCGTCTCGCGTCTCTGGGGTGGTACGCCGCCGCCGCTGCTCAGGCCGCCCCCGCGAGAGGACGACGTGTTCTTGTCGCGTGTCGACGGTGATGGTCCCAGACTGGTGGAGTAGTCTGTGTCGCTGCGGGAGGTGGGTGGCGGTGCGTCGGCGGCTCGGTACGATCGCGACGCGAGCGTGCTCATGTGCGTGTGAGGGGATGTGGGTGAGGGCATGTTTGGCGACGGGTAGGGGGGCGTCCCGCTGCTGTTGGGGCCCGAGCCGTTCATGGCGGCCAGGTGTGATGACGAGAGGACGGCGCGCTCGGCCGCCCCCGCAGGGTCGAGCGTCTGCTCGGCTATCGACCGCTCGTGCGTCTGCTGCGTCGGCGACGTGTTCTTGGGCATGGCGCCGATCAGGATCTTGCGCTGCGAGTACTGCCGCTTCACCCCGCTGCCTCCCGGGGGCGTCGGCGTCGGCGCCGGCGGTGATAGTGTCGCTCCGTCGTAGCTGTACGGGGTGCTCTGGGCGCTCGACATAGCGCCGCCGCCGAGGTTGGGCAGAGGTTGCTGGGCGTCCTTGACCAGGCGTAGGGCGGGCAGCATGTCCTCCCTGAGTCGTCGGAAGTCGTCCGTCGTCCGTCGCAGGTCCTGCTCTAGGAGGTTCATGCGCTCGTCCCTCAGTCGTAGTTGCTCTACCAGCTGCTTGATGTCCTTGAGCGTGGCTGTCTCGTATTGCGCCTCTGCGTCGGCGGCTGCAAAAATGTTAGTTTTCGACTCCGTCTTTCTCTCTCTCTCTCTCTCATCTGTCTCCTCTGCCTTCAGGGTCGGGCCAGTAACAACATACACAACGGTAGGTATTGATCGCTCTCAAACGGCACATCCTGAGCCTTCTTCACGTCATAGACGCTCTTGAGTATGGTGAGTCGATGACCGACACTGTTGATGCCCATACTCTTGAGATCATCATGGAGCAGAGCGACGAGAGCCTCTCCAACGATTTCGTTTTCTGTTCCGCGGAAGGTCAGATATTAGCATTGCTTGCTTCCTTTGTTTTTGTCGCCACCATTTCTGGGGTCTCGCCCATACCAATGAAAGCATCGGCATACTGCTCCAAGCCGATACTCCCGATAAAGTCTGCGCACTCGTCGGCAGTCCAGTCGGTGATGACAGTCTCGGGCAGTCGATCGGCGGCGCTGGAGCTCCTGCCCCCGTGAGCCTCGTAGGTGGGCGTGTGTTCTGTCGACGTGGTGCCCATGGACAGCTCCGAGTCTACAGGGGAGGCCTCTGAGTCTCCGACGGGGGAGTGGTCTCCGTGCATGCTGCGCTCGTACTCGTCGTCTGCGTCCGACTCGGCGTATGTGGCGGTGCCGTCAAAGGCCGCCATTTTGATTTTTTTTTTGCACTCTCCTTGAAAGACTATCTTTTTTCTTCTTCTTCCTTCCTCTCTTGGTCTGTTTCTCTTCCCGATGGTGTTGGGTTTGTTGTCGGTCTTGTTCGTTTGCTCGTCGTCGTCGTCGTCGTCAGGGATCGGTTTGTCGGGGGCGGGTTAGGTAGTGGAGGCGAGAGAATCGCTTTCGTGTCACAGGAGTTTAGGGGGGGGGAGGTGGAGGCGGGAGGGGAGGAGTTGAAGAAAA
>FYEV01001628.1:196214-228184 GCA_900188565.1 Geosmithia flava | reverse complement strand
GTGTGGGATGGGGGGGGGTTTTGGGGGCCGGGGGGGGTAAGGCGAGCGACGGCAGCGACGAAGGAGGGACTAAGAGTCTGGGATTGGAGTCAAGTTCTGGGCTTGCTGCTGCTAGAACGGGCACAGACCGAGAAAGAGAGAGAGAGAGAGACACCAAGACCAAAGAGAGAAGACCAGAGTGGAAGCGCCTTGTTGGTCCCCCCGGCCCGTTGCGTTTGTTGGTGGGTCAGAGTCTGGGCAGTATTAGAGGTCAGGTAAAGGTCAGGTACAGCGGGCAGCCCGTACTCGTACAGCGGGTAGCCCGTACAGTGGGCAGTTATTATTACAGCGTACATACTCGTAGGTGCAGTAGGTCCAGCGAGTACGAGTAGAGTGCCCTACCCCTAAAAGTGGTGGTGGAGTGTACCTGAGTGGACGCCCAGACGCCAGGTCCAGGCGCCCAGACAATGGAGCCTATAGCGGGGAGGCCTGGCCTGGGGGGCATACAGGGGGTGATTTTGTCAGGTGCCGACTTTATTATACTCCGTACTCCGTACAGGTCTGTGCAATTCTACCATGTTGGTGTTGGTACTTTCAATTGATGGGGGGGGTTTTTTTTTATCAATGTTGCTCTATATCTGTCTGTCTATTGAATATGTAGGTTCCATCTGTAGATACTGCTACGGTAGTGCGTTTACTCCCCATGATGACTATGTACTGACATGCTGCGCCTCCAACACCAATGTCACCGTGGCGGATATTCAGGTACACTATTAGATCAGGTAGACGCTACTACTACTACTCGTAATAGACTACGGAGTACTACATGTACTACTATCCTCGTATTTCTCCGTGCTTACAGGTTCTGTGCTCGTGGTTACTCGTATGTATAGAGTAGATGTCATGTTCGTATACGGAACGGAATAGGAACCCGTATATCAAGTATAATAGAGTATGTAGACATCAATGATACCAGTACATGTGGTACTACATGTATCACAGCAACACCAGTATGCCTCTCACCTCTCACACCTGAACTGACCATCTACAATGTCAACTCCATGATACCCAAACACATACACCATATGCATATTCTCTTACTGCCTCTACTGCTACTCAATACGAGTACTCCATACTCTCCTCCATCCCATCTTACTGCCAACCTGCTCACCCGCCTGCCTCCCGCCTGCCTCCCGCCTCCCCCTCCGCCAAGAACAAACAATTCGTCCTGATACTGACCCTGACCCGCTTACCTGAACCGACACACAGACCTGCCAGGTGTGAGCACTTCTCTCTCCACGTCTCTGTCTCTCCATATATCCATCTCTATCTCTCTCTCTCTCTCCGTATCCCCATCCATATCTGTGCCTGTGCCTGTCTGTGCCTGATTCCTCTCCAAGAACCTCAAACACCTCCTGCCCATCAAACCTTCCCATCCTCCTAGTTTCAGGTTTCACAACCAAACCCCTGCATTTCGACAGCACCATACCTATCTGTACGAGTAGTGCCCTCTGAAGCTCTGAGATCTCTGCAGAATCATTCCTATGTAAAAGATACAAGTGAAAAGAAGAAAGAGGAAGAGGGAAAGAAGGGGGATCTTCCAAGAAAGGAAAATGTCGAGAAAATCACAACATAGCTTCAGAGCTCCAGAGCTCCAGAGCTTCAAAGACGTTTCATACTAACTCCTAGCTCCTAGCTTCAACTCCAGCTCTAGCTCTACCTACGGAGTAGTAGTAGTAGCAGTAGTAGTAGTAGTAGTAGTAGTAATATCATCTAACACATCAAAGCAAACAGAACTTCTCAGAACTTCTGACCCGATTCAGCACGGAACAAAATAGACAAAACGAACACACGACATGACACGACACCTCAATCGAAACTCGCGACTGAATCGACATGGACAATTGTATATCAACATCGACCCTCAATACATCCAGTCATACCTACACTAAAACAGACACTGTCTGAAACTCACATGCCAAGGGTCGACGGTTTTAAAACCCAGTCTTGGCTTCAGGTACCATCATACTCCGTCATATACACCATCAACATCACCATCGACATCACTCAACTTTGCCATTGATCTGTATACCTCATATTATTGAAAGGGCAACACACCCTCATTAAGTATACTGATTATCAAGTCGGAAAAAGAGAGAGAAAAAAACCCGTGTACTTCATTCCATCAAAACACCCAAATAAAAGAGAAACTCCCCATCCATCCCACATCAAACTCCCTCTCTTCGTGATCCAGACGAGAAAAATAAAGGAAAGCCCCTCTTCCTGAGGTTTCGTGTGTCATCCCATATACATCTTTCAGATTCAGCCCAGATACGAGCCCAGACACAAAACAAAATCCTCACATTATCCCCTCCCCAGGCATTATAAACATGTATAAAAGAAGATGAAGAAGAAAAGATAATGTGTTGTGAAAATAATAGTGTGTTGAGAAAAAGAAATAATAAAGAAAGAAAAAAAAAGAATGCCAATAGGTTATCGTCTAAACGTGGCAATGAATAAAAAAAGACGTCTAAAAGAAGAAAGAATAAAAAAAACGAATGTAAAGAGAGAAGAAGAAAAAGAGTCAAAAAGGATAAAAGAGAATTAAAAAAATACATCATCCTTTACAACCCCTTTCCCGAGAGAAAATTAACCCAAACAGGGTCCAGAACAGAGAGTCCGATACATGTATGCGCCTCAACACCAGATAAAAATAATAAGAAACCCAGAAATGCCAATGCCCCAGCTATTCGCCAAAACATGTGCGCAAGGTATTACATCCACTCATTCCTGCAACGCGTGGGGGGTTCGAGACCTGACATGAGAGAGAGGGGGAAATCGACAAGGGAAACCCCTTATCGCAGGGCCACCTTGGTGTCGCGAACGCCAGCCTCAATGACGTCTTCCAGGCGCCAGCGCGGGGGGTTAATGGCAACGCCATTGTCGATCCTCCACTTCATCTCGTCTTCCGGTGCCACATCCAAATCAGCAGGGAGGGGCTCGAGACCGCCGGCAACACCAGACGAGTACCTCAGAGCCATGGCATCGGCAACCTCGTCACACGCCGCCAGCAGCCTGTCAAGGTCGTCCTTGTTGTGAGCCGCCGACACGCAGAAGCGGGCACGCGACGTGATGAGGGGGGTAGCCGGGTAGCCGACGACGACAACCGAGATTTGACGACGAAGCATCTCGTGGGAGAAGGCAGAGATCTTGGCAGGGTGGTAGAGCATGACGGGGATGATGGGGGAGTCGTCGTGGCCGTAGACAATGTAGCCCAGGCGCTTGAGTCCCAGGCGCAGGTAGCGGGAGTTGAAGGCGATACGGCGGAGACGCTCCTCGCCCTGTCCGGGGCAAAGCTCGCCAGTAATCATCTTGAGCGAAGCCAGAATCTGCATGAGAACACAGGGCGCAGGTGCCTCGCCGAGCTGGGTGGCAGCGTTGGTGACGCGGAGCTTCTCGATAATGTCCTTGTCGGCGGCAATGTAGCCACCGTTGGCACCAAACGACTTGGTCAGAGTTCCCATCAGAATATCCACCTCGGACGGGTCGATGCCAAAGTAGTCGCAGACACCACGGCCACGGGGGCCGAGGGCACCAACAGAGTGAGCCTCGTCGACAAAGAGGTAGAACTTGTACTTGCGCCTGAGGGCAACGATACCGGGCAGGTCGCACATGGTGCCCTCCATCGAGTAGAGACCCTCGACGACGACCAGAATCTTCTTCCACGGGCGGTGGGTGCGGGGCTGACCCTGGGAGATGGCCTCACGCAGGACGCGCTCCAGATCCTTGGTGTCGTTGTGCTTGAAGGCCTTGATGACGGCACCAGACAGACGGGCGCCAACACGGATAGAGGCGTGGTTGAGCTCGTCCGAGATGACGAGGCAACCCTTGGTGACGAGAGCGGGGAAAGAGCTGGCATTGGTGACGTATCCCATGGAGAAGACCATCGACGCAGGCTTGCCAACAAAGGCGGCCACCTCACGCTCGACCTCGAGGGCCAGGTCCGTGGTACCGGCATCGGCGCGGGGGCTGCACATAGTAATACCGTAGCGCTTGACGCACTCCTCGACGGCGTCGGCGCAGGGACCCTCGGACTGGGCGAAACCCAGGTAGTTGTAGGAGCTCATGTTGAGCGTCTCAGTCGTGGTGCCAGTGTACTTGTAGGTGCGGTTGAAGTCATCCGACGTGCGGTCGAGAAGGTTGATGTACCTGCCGGGAACACCGGTAGAGATACGGGCAAAGGCATCGTCCAGGCGGAGCTTGAGGCGACGACTGTAGAAGCTGTCAAAGTCGTCGTTGAGAGGAGCGTAGCCGTTCTGGGCCTTGAGAGACATGTAGTGCTTCTTGTCACCGAAGCGCTTGCCGAAGAAGTCACGAACGTGGCCGAGGAGGATCAGAATGAGGTAGCTGATGTAGGTGAGGACCAGGGCGGTGTAGGGAGGGTCATCCTCAATAGGGGCCTCCAGAGGGCGACCGTGGGACTTGCTCGTGTAGAGGTGGCCGGGCGAGGAGAGGGGGCCAAACTGTGTGTCGGCTCGCCTTTGACGCTCGACCTCCTCGGCCGTCTTAGGCTCGAAGAGGGTCTTGGAGGCGGGAGGAGTGTCGACACTGCTGACCTGGTCGCCGTTGCCAGCGGTGGAGAGCGAGATGGTAGGCAGGGAGGCAGTCGATGAGGAGAAGCCATACGAGGGCGACGTGCTCGTCTGCTGGTTGTGGTGGTGCTGCTGCATGGCTAGCAGGGCTTGCTGGGTGTGCTCCTTGGTCTTGGGGTTGGAGGAGAAGAGTTGGGTGAGGCGGTTGGCCTTGGAGCTGGAGGGTCGTCGTTCGCGCGGCTTGTCGGGGTTGGACATGGCGGCGGAGGGGTTCGAAAAAGGGTTTCCAAGTCGCCGGGGCATCGCTAAGAGCCAAGACGTCGATATACCAGGGCGCACCTAGCAGAAGATCAAGGCGGTCAAGATGTCGGATAGACTGGTACAGGTGACAGAGGCAGTCAACTATGTGATGATGATTGTCAGCGTCTGTAGAGATCAAGAGCGCAGATATAAATCCAGTGAGCTATCGTTGCGTCCACCAAGCAGCATCCTGTCTTTGCTCCAGCTGCAGTGCCACGAAGATGATGTGGCAGCCGACGGCAAAGAGGTGCATACAGTGGCGCGGGGCGACCAGCATGCGTGTTACAAGGCGCACACGGGCGAGGGAGATGCATTGCCCCACAGACAGAAGCATACGCACGCACGCACAATGACGCTTGTCAAGGTGCTGCCCCTTGCTGACATGGGCAACGGGCAGAAGTTGTTGGGGATGATTGGCAAATGCACAGCGGCAGTGCAACTGAATGGCGGGGACGGGAAACACACGCGCACGCACACGACGGGTCTTCTTACCTGAGGAATTATTAGGAGGATATGAACAGAGCGGGAGTTTCCCAAAGCAGTCGCAGTTTGAATTCGAGGGTTCGAAAAGAAAGGAGGGCGGTCCCAAAAGGAGGGGGAGGGATGTAGACGCGGGTGTATGTGTGAGAGACGCGCGAAGGAATGTTGTTCCCGGGCAGGGCGTCAATTCATTAAGCCCCCCGAAGATGTTTCTCGCAGCCGCGTGGTAAGTCTCGGGTTATCGAAAAGAAGGCTGAACGGTACAGCTGGCACGCAATTGCTACCGAGCGATATGAACCGGGAGGGAAGCGGTAGGACAATTTTTTTTTTTTTGTTGGAGGGTTTGGCGTGCAGGGCGCAATCGTGGAGAATGTACTCGGTAGGCAAAGAAAATCAAGTCGGGTGGGAAAGGGAGAGAGGGAAAAGAAGAAAAATCGCGATCGCCAACCCAACCCACGTTGGAAGAAAGAGGGGGAGAAGGGAAATTAGGAGGTGGGAGGGGAGGGGATGGATGGTGGGATGGAGAGGTAGAAAGGGAAAAAAAGAGAGAGAGAGGGAAAAGAGAGGGAGGAGAAAGAAAGGAGAAGGAGAGGAGAGAGAAGATTACTAGAATGGCGGGCCACAGACTGCGAGAGAGGCAAATTGGGAAAAAGCACGATTGCGAGAGGTTTAGTGGAAGGACCGGGGGGCCGGGGGAGTAGGGGAAGGAGCGATGCAGAGGGCAGGAGTTGAGGAGATTTGATTGGGCGACGAGGCGAAAAAGGGCGGGGGGTCCATCAGTGATCACTCAGGTACCCGGCGCGGTGTGTGATGAGGCCAGTCGAGAGAGTCTGTGACGTCCTTGGGGGTACTTGTGCTCGTACATGCTGTAGCAAGAGTCTAGGACTAGAAATACAGGCAGTTTCGTTGGTCTTTTCTTACGAAGCTACTCAACTTGTACGAGTACCTTAACAGGTACGTACTGAGTTATGTTGCTCTCGAGTGTTTGAGGTTTGAGTTGATGTATTACAGTACTACTAGTATCAGTGATGACAACGTACGGTACACACGGGTGAGTCTGTCATGGCTGCATGCCGAGGCCCCCGCTGTAGCGTGTGAGCCTGTTGCGTTTAGGGGCTCGTTAGCCTTGTAGTGAGATAATATAGCCTGTACAGAGTAGTAGTCCCGTCTATACATGACCTTGAAGCCGTGCAGTATTCATCCGGTACTTGCTCAACCTGGGCAAAGGCTTCGACCAATATCAGGGGTTCCATATGCACTACTCGTAGCTGTCATTGCCAAGAGACGTGATACTCTTGCATTCTGCACCCGGTAAGCTGCACGTCCATGTACGAGTACTCCGTAAGCTGTACTCGTACGGAGTGCTCGTAGTGGGATAGTGCGGATAGTAGATGATGACCGAGACTTGTTGACGGGTGCCATTGTTGTGCCGTTGCATTTACTACTGACAGGGCGGTTGGGTGTGAGAAACGGGTAGAACAATGCTCCGTAGGGTCCGGGCCTGTCTACGAGTGCTACCTACTCGTACGCACTATTGCAGTACTCCGTAATGACATTCTCTACCTGTATTGCCTCTCAGTAGTAGCCTGTAGCTTACAAGTATCGATGGAATTCGGGTATTACTCGTGCATGTAATTACATGTACATCTGTACTCGACGCTCGTACATACGGAGACGCATACGTCGAGAAAAAAGGGAGAACCCCCCCAATTTTCCGACAAGTGCCTCGTTGCCATTAGCAGACTCCGTAGTTTCATTTTTTTATTTGATTTCCACCAGGCGTCTCTTGGCGATGACGGTCTCTTGTGCCTTGGCCTCTTATGGACCACGGTACTCGTGCTAGTACCACTAGCTTTTCTCTCCTTCTTCCTTTCGCTCTCGGCTTTGTCCCCTGTCTTTCTAGACCCATCCCTGTCCTTGTCTGTTATTGAAATAATACTCCGTACTCCGTATTCCGTACAGGTATGCTAATCGTACGAGAGGGGGAGAGGGTATTTTGAACAGCAAGCATCAATAAGCAGGCATTGTTCCTTGCCCCAATAACGAAATCCGAGGAACCAGAAACCGAGTGTTCCGTAATAAACGGGTTATCCGGTATTCCCATGACAAACCAGACTGTCGGTTTTACTCCTTCTTCATACTGTCTCCCACACTCAATCCCACGTCCCGTGTCCCAATGGCAGTATCCGATGGTTCCGTCGCGTTTTCCTCCTCCCCCTTCTTCTTCTTTGCACAAGTCTGCCCCGCCCCTTTAAATGCAATACATAAGACGAATTACGGAGCAATAATACGGAGTACGGATAGTACTCGTACATCGTACGTTAACTCTATGCCCCTAAGGCTTTCTTGGGATGATGAGTGGATCTCCATATACTACTCCGTACTAGTACGAGTACGGACTCGGGAGTAATAATACTCGTACATGAGAAGAAGAAGAAAAAAGCTTTTACGGATCAATTTATTACTCGTACTCCCCGTCTGCAGTAATAATGTCCCATCTTATGCAGATTTCATTACAGAAAAAAAACGCCCAACGTGTTGCGGAGCCGTGGCAACGGTTCCTAGGTAATACCCGCGCATGCATGTAGTAGTCGCAATACTCGTACTCTTCGTATCACCACTACATGTACTAGTAGTATTCCTCATTCTGATGAAATTAAATATGATGGTGCCACGGTTCCTCCTACACGTACTCCCTACAAGTATTGGTGAATTGAGAGAGTCCTCCATATGCGTCTACATGCACGTCCATGCAAACGTCTTTTGAGCCTCGCGCTAAACGGGACGAGACTAGTCCAGAAGCCTGTCCATCAATCCGGGTGGGTAACCGAGGTTCGTTCCAAGAGCCGTCATTTGAAGTATTACCATACTCGTAATGATATTCAATATTCATCATCATGACTGTACGGAGTACTCGTAGTTGACTCCGTACTCGTGACTTGTAATCACTCGCACGCGTCGATTACTCGTACAAGTACGTCGCGCCGTGGCTCAAGAGATTGGGTGGACCAGATCATCATTGAACTACGAGTGGTACTTCTGCTCATCGTCCGATCTAATCGGAGTAGTTAATTACGGACAATACTGACGGGGTCAAGGGGCGCTCCGAGGGAACTCTGAGCTGTTCGGCATGGAATCCGGAGAGTTGCCAGCTATCAGTCCCATTCTATCCGACCTTGGTTCACTGCAAGTAATGCCCGTACATTATAATACCGATACTACATCCATGTGCCATGTGTTGATGCCCCCTGCCATGTCTGAGCTACCCGGGAACACGGTCGTGATGGGCTTGAATGCCAACTTCTCGATTTAACGCTCTCACAATGGAATATATCTCGATGCTTACCTCTCGGATCTTCTTATTATCATGATTCTTCTTTCGACTGGTCCAATCACATGAGCATACAAACAGTCAATGACCCCAAGTTGTGCCATGACTGCCAACTGCATGCCCACCTTACATATACGTAGGCGTGTGGAGTAGGAGTAATGGACCTAGAAGTGGCACATCGCACATTCAAAGATGGTATATACGGTATACCTGATACTATGTCAATACATCTCAACGATTGCCAATAGTATACAAACATGTCCATGATCAATTCCCAACTTCCCACAAAGCCCAAACATGAACACGCAACAGCCACATACAGCCACCACCCGCACAGCCACATGCCCATCGCACCTTCCGTGAGCGGGTATCCACGGGCGGCGGCGGGCGGCTTATGATTAGGACCTTTCGGAACCGAACCGCACCTCACATGCGCCGTACACCCGTGCTCTACTTGATTGAACAAACTCACCATCTAACAAACAATTCAGAACTGCGGTGTTACTCTGGGTATTTTGCACAAGAAAAAAAAAGGGAAGAAGAAGAACAAGAAGAACAGGACAGAGTGTGTCGAAACAATGGCCCAAGAGCTCTGGCGACATGCCGACCCCTCCTCCACGCCCATGTGGCGCTTCCTCCAGCTGGTGAGGGGCAAGCATGGGCTCGACGGCAACGACTACCAGACGCTGTATAAATGGAGTGTCGAACACGTCGGACCCTTCTGGGAGGAGTGCTGGGACTTTGTAGGAGTCAGGTCCTCTGTCGGTAGAGGCAAGGTGAGTCTCCTCCCTCTCTCCCTCTCTGCCCCCCCGCTCAGTCACAAGTACATGATATTGACATCGTCCAGGCCCTGAATGACAATGAAGCGCAAATGTTTCCGCGCCCGGATTTCTTCGCAGACTCACGCCTCAACTTTGCCGAGAACCTGCTCTACCCCACGACAGATTCACCACTAGACGAGTCGTCCCCCGCACTCATCACGGTGACGGAGCTGTCCGGTGACGATGGCGCGAGGTCCATGTCGTGGGCAGAGCTGCGCGATGCGGTCCGTCGCTGCGCGGCATCACTCCGCGCCCCGCCCACCGCCCTGAAGAAGGGTGACGTGGTAGCGGGCTACGTGTCTAACCACGCCGAGGCGATTGTGGCCATGTTAGCGGCAGCGTCGATAGGCGCGGTGTGGACGTCCATCAGTCCGGACAACGGGGTGTCAGCTGTGCTAGACCGGCTCACGCAGATTAGACCCAAGGTCCTCTTCGCCGACAATGGCTCCGTGTACAACGGGAAGAGCTGGTCCAGCACGGCCAAGACAGCAGAGATTGTGCGCGAGCTGGCCGGCGTGCTCACGACGGTCGTGGTCATCGACACCATCGGCGGGGAGGACATGGGACTTGGGGATCTCGAATCCCTGGCCGTGGCGACGGACTACGAGTCGTTCCTGGCACGAGCGCCACCCGACGCGGCCCTGACGTTTGCGCAGCTCCCCCCGTCGCACCCGCTGTACGTGCTCTTCTCGAGCGGCACGACCGGCCTGCCCAAGGCCATCGTGCACACGGCGCTAGGCACGCTCCTGCAGCACAAGAAGGAGCACAAGCTGCACTGCTCGATGGGCCCGTCCACGCGCATGCTCTACTACACGACCACCTCCTGGATGATGTGGCACTGGGGCGTGGGGGCGCTAGCCGTAGGCGCCACGCTGATACTCTACTCCGGGTCGCCGTTCCGGCCGCACGGGCGTCTGTCGCTGCCGCGTCTGCTGTCGGGCCTGCGCGCCACCCACTTCGGCACCTCGGCCGCCTACCTGACCGCTCTGGAGGCGGCGGGGGTGCACCCGTCCCGCGATGACCCGGGGATTGACCTCTCGCGCCTCGAGGCCATCTACTCTACTGCGTCGCCGTTACCCCCCTCGACATTCACATACGTCTACGATGCGTTCCCTTCGCACGTCAACCTCGCCTCCATCACGGGCGGCACAGACATCATATCCCTCTTCGGGGCGCCGTGTCCCCTGCTCCCTGTACGGGTGGGCGAGATCCAGTGCGCGGGACTGGGCATGGCGATCCGCGTGCTCGACAGCGACAGCAACGCTCAGGAAGTCAGACCAGGCGAACCAGGTGATCTCGTGTGCGTGAGACCATTCCCCTGCCAGCCCCTGACATTCTGGGGACCAGACGGCGATAGCAAGTACCGCTCCGCGTACTTTGACCGGTTCGCCGACGCGTGCGGGGTCGCCGGTCCGGTGTGGCACCACGGCGACTTTGTCAGGATGCTGGACGGCGAGACGGGCAGCCTGGTCATGCTGGGCCGGTCGGACGGGGTCCTCAAGCCGTCGGGCGTGCGGTTCGGGTCGGCAGATATATATAACGTGCTCACGAGGTTCTTCCCATCCGAGGTGGAAGACGCCGTGTGTGTCGGGAGAAGGAGGGAGACGGATGCCGATGAGACGGTCTGTCTGTTTGTCGTTATGGTGGAGGGGAAGAGGTTTGATGGGGGGTTGGCTGCGCACATCAGGGATAGGATCAGGTCTGAGCTGAGTCCTAGACATGTTCCTGGGGTTGTGGATGAGTGTGGTCCCGATGGGATTCCCAAGACGGGGAATGGGAAGAAGTGAGTTTTGTTCTTTGCCTGTGCCTTGTTTTGGCTTGGTTGATACTGGCGATGTCCTTTTTTTCGATGATGACATACTGACACCTGACACTTGTGTAGAATCGAAGTCGCTGTTAAACAGATATTGTCGGGGATCCAGGTCAAGACGAATGCTAGTGTTGCTAACCCCGAGGCTCTGACTTGGTTTAAGAGATGGGCAGAGACTAACTGAAGCACATGGAGTTTAAGACGAGGAAGGAAGAAAAGTGCAGCTGAATAAAGTGTTTTTGAGTATAATAGTGATGGTTCTACGTACTCGCAAGTAAAGACTACGGAGTGTGGGAGTCAATACTAGTAGTAGTACCGAGCACAAGTGCTAGACATATGCGAGACTCTTGTGTACAATCTCGCTTCAAGTATCAAATCGGATGACACCCAACCACCCACCCCGTCTGATTCAACTAGGGATATACGAGTATGCATGAAACAATTTTTTTTTTAAACCATCTTTTCTTTACTTTTTTCCCTTCTTCTCCCGCTGCTTTTCCGTTGACAAGACTAGCTGATGGTGTTAGGTTTCGGCGTTATTCATTGGAATGTGTTCCTAGGAGAAAAAGAGAAAGAAAAAAGTTGAAACTACATGGTTAGACATGCATCGGTAGTCAGCTCCGGTGCAGGGTGATGGATCTGGGACAAGTAACTACGAATGGGTAGTTGAACTATTACTATCAAGGTAGGTAGACGTGATATAGTCGCGAGCTAATCTAGGAGTTGCATATAACTAGTGGTAGTAGTAGTTGTTGTAGACCCAGTGAGTAAAAAAGATTCTCTGTTCTGTTTCCTTTCTCGAGTACTCTGTATAGCTAGTATGGATTACAGAAGACAGAAACCGCAAATATACTTGATTGGAAACTTGGACGGATGGACCCGATGGGAATAAGAGGGACGTGTATTCCGCTTATTCAACTCGAAGAGACAGTTCTACTACTAGTACGGAGTATGATGACTGACGGGCATCCGGACAGCGTCTTTTCCAGTTCCACTGAACAGCGGGCCGCGGCACAGAAACAGCGCACAGACTTTTCCACTTTCTATGGAGTACGGAGTATTCAGGGCACCTCTCTCTGTACGGAGTATTCCCTCTTCCATTGTACGGCACCTACAGGTATATCTCTCCTCTGTGTGTTTACGAATACTTGTAAAAAAAGCATCAACTGTATCAGCAATATGAAACGCATGCCCATCACAGAAAAAATAAGATTAAAAGGGACAAACAGCCAAGACTTGAATAGTTGCACGAGATGCTTCACTCAACGAGTCGCTGCACAGGCTGCACTTACCGAGTATACGGAGTATACAGGTACCACTCAATCCCGCCAAGACATAAAATCCAACATTGTACTATCGGGAACTCATCCCCGGCCCCCCTTATTTCACCACTCTCTCTGTATTTCTTGTCTTTCTTGTCTTTCTTGTCTTTCAGAAGAGAATTCTCCACACCACCCTCTTTTACCTCCTACTATACGTACTACTCCCCGACAATCAAAGAGGGAAAAAACTCACAACTGGCAGTGTCCGGCATTCTCCATAATACAGGTACGAGTACCACTCACCAAGTGGAGAAGACTAGAAAAGAACTGTGTGTGTGTGTCGTACAAAAAAAAAAAAAATCTCGTTTGCACATGACATGACACACACCCCAAGAAGAAGCAGCATTGTCTACTAGTAGTACGGAGTAGTACCTCTGAGAAAGGACAATAGTAAACTTGAGAGAGAGAGGGGGGACAACCAACTTGGATGGGGTGAGACAGTAATACTCTGTAGAGTACGAGCCTCGTAAGTGGCAGTCTGTTCCCCCTTTACTCTAGTATTCCGTACAAAGTGTCGCGCAAGTGCTGGATTCGCAGAAGCGTCTGTATATCTATCTGTACTCGTACTCGTACTACTCCGTACTTGTAGTTTACCGAGTACGGAGTATTACTTGTATGGTAATGTCTTTATTTGCCGAGTTGTCATTTTTCTATTTCTTCTCTCTATGAGTACTCCGTACGAAATTAATATTGCCTGTTCCTGTAATAATAAGGGGCATTGCGACCTACTTGCAGCAACACCCAAGGACTACGTCCCTATCCGGAAACCATACATGTACGAGTAGTACTAGGTAATACTCCGTACAATTCCTCTCGTACGTTTCTCTCTCTCTTTTTCCTTCTACGAGTATTACGGAGTACGAGTAATTCAATAATAGTACCTGTGTTATATCCTCACCTTGTCAAACCGTCAAATAGTCTACCTTTACCAGTAGGAGGGTACTCCGTACTCATAGACATCTCGGAAACACATGATGCCGTTGAAAACGCCACCAAGCACCGACAGTCAGTCACGAGCTTACAACTCCAACCACATCAACTGGTCCAACTGGCAAACATCCCAACGGCACAGACAACACCGTGTGTGCCAGTGTTGGTGAATAGGCTCGAGTGAACCAGCCAGTTGAGCCAGTTTGCCAGTCCCGTCAATGACCCATTGGCCCATTGTACCTACAGTATCTGTACAAAACCAACACCTCCCACCCCCTGGCTTCCCTTGTGGATCCGTCCAGGCCCTTGACCTTGTTCGTCCGCACTGGAGCCTGGCTCCCCCCCTTTCCCTTGATTGAGAGCCGTCAAAAGGAATTGCAGGGGGTTGACGACGCCAGTGTCGACATGGGCTCGGCCGCTAAACAAGGCTAACAGCCCACTACCACAGAGTACGGGAGTACTTGTGCGGAACAAAAGGTAGGGGACCTGTTGGGTGGGCCCAGAACTTGTCGTGGGTGAGATTATTCTTGTTCGGCTTGTAGCTCGTAGGTCGCATCCGCTGCCATCCAAGAGCCAGAGAGCCAGAGAGGGAAATTGTCAATGACGCACACCCCTGGTCGCAACTTGGGGCTATTACTTTTTCATCCCACTGATACATGTAATCCTGCGAGGTATTAGTAGATGGGCAAACGGGACAAGATTGTGAGTTGCTCGTACGAGTATACTGATTCGATCAAGAGCCAAAAGAGACGTTGTGTAAGAAGAAGAAGAAGAAGAAGGACTTCTTGTAAAAAGTCGCCCAAAATACAGAAAAAATTCATCGGAAAAAAGAAAAGAAGAAATTGGGTGACAGTACTCCGTACAGACAGGTACAGATAGAAAGACTGTTACTCGTACAACATACCAAAGCTATTGTGGGGGTCTGAGACAGGAGCTCGGATCGGGCGCCACGGGCCAAGACAAACGACAAACCAACGTCGACCAACAATAATTGACCGACGGGTTATGTGCAGGTTATTGCTTACATTGTATGCACGTACTCGCACGGCAGCGTACCGAGTCATTAGAAAATAATCACGAGTACGGAGTACATATAATAATAATACTCGGTACTCGTACAATACTACTATCATAAACCTCCGTAGCGGTGCGACGGGGTACGACGTGCCTGTATGGACACGACATGACAATGATCCGTGTAGCGGGCGAGCACTCGTAATGGTCAGTCGGTACTCGTCGTGGCTGTCGGGGGTCGGGGGTGGTGGTGGTGGTAGCGTCTTGTTTCGAAGCCCTGGTCTTTCGTCAACGTTTCCATTTTGGCATTTTGCAACCAATATTGGCAGGTTTTTCGGGGACTCTTTAGCCTTGGGAGTCGGGGAGTTGATACTTGTCAGTGGTCAAGGGAGGCAAGGAGGCAAGGGTGCCCAGCTCAGCACCATGTCTCCAGAAGTGTCAAGACTTTTTTAAACACTCGGTACTGGTACCAGGGGATTAGTAGCAAAGCCGTAATACAACGGTGCATGCATGGAGTACATATACATACTCGTACCCGTTACGGAGAGGGCTGCAGGATGGGATGTAGGCTGCAGAGGGTGCGTCCTTTCCGGGGCGGGGGGGTAACAATAGGCCATGGCGCTTTGTTCGGGATGAGAAGAGATGATGTTGCTGCGAGTATTATTACTCGTACGAGTGCCTGTACTCCGTACGGAGTAGATGTACGAAGAGTCGGATGAACAAGAGGGCGAGTACGGAGTAGGAGATCATGAAAGGTGGATAATGCAGATATGGGACAGAGTATTGCAGAGAGAGTGGGAAAGAGATGAATGCTAGTAGAGAGAGAGAGAGAGCAGTAATACTAGTACCAGTGTTCTTCATGATTTGTGTTCATGCTAGGAAGGTGCGTACAAGAGCTCCTGCCTCTGTCGACACCGACTTTGACTCTCTGTCTCGTGACACGGGAATCAGCAGGACAGGAAGGCCAGCAGGACACAAGCTTGGTGATACAATATCGTATCTGATTTCTCTGTACGGAGTAGTATTTCAATAGGAGAATTACGGTAATAAGAGAAAAAGGCAAAATCGATACAATACCTGTACTCTTAGACCATCCTGAAGAGACATTGACAGGTAAAACTGCCTCGGCGGTCAGCAAATAATATCGAGTCCAAATGAGAGGGAAATCATAGTATTGATAGTGCTACTACGAGTACTGCTCCGTACTACCAGTAATAGGCAAAAGAGAATTGAATTGACGAGAGCCGCCCCCACTGAAATCCGAAGCATCCTAGCGGGTCCCTCCCATTTCAAGCCCCTGGCATTTTCCATTTTGCAGAGAGCGGTGGTGGGTGGATTGTGGAGGCCCGTCATTTCCTTTGGTCGTAGGGGCAAATAGTCTATTAGAGATGTACCGCAGGTAATATAGAGGGATACCAGAGTACCTGTATGATACGGAGTATTACATGGACCCAATAACGCTGTTATTACTCTCTAATACTCCGTACTGCTATTACCGTTGACATACGACTACGGAGTACTACAGCGGATGCCCGAGCACTAAAAAAAAAAAAGTCGTAATAATACGGAGCAGCCCGTAATCGTCGCTGTCAGTTGCAAAACACTCTTCCCGTATAATTACAGCGTTACAGCACTGATGAGGACTGTTACGAGTAATAGACTGTACTCCGTACGAGCAGTAGACCTGTGCCCAGCGGACATGGGATCATGCCCGGCTTTCCAGCGCCACCTTGGGAAGGAGCATCTCTCTCTCTCTCTTTCTGTCCTTGCCATCTCTCACACCCCTCCCCTCTTAATACCTTCCTGTCAATAATTAGTACCCGGACTGGGACTGTATTAGCCTGCAGGCTGCTAGTACAACTACAGGTAATAATACCTGTAGTTCAAGGCCCTCAACTGCCTTGGCCTAGGAACCTTGACTCTTGACCTGCCCCCCTAAGCCTTACGCCGTACGAGTACGAGCATATGATTGCTCCCGTCCGTAGCCTATGTCCGTACATGCGTAGAGGGTATTGGCAGTGGGCACGGGGCTTTGTGGGCTTGGGCTTGGATTTGTTGGTCCGTGGATCCGGGGGCTTTTTTAGCAGTTGGGCGGTTCTTGCGGAGTTTGTCTTTTTGTGTGTGTGTGTGTGTGTGTAGCAACAACGGCAAGAGCGAGAGTGTCATCATCAGCTTCTCCCAGTGCTCTTTCCCGTTGATTCAAGAAACAACATCAAACACCTAGGAATAAGTGAATATTAAATGCCTTTGGTATCATTGTCAATACCAATACGACCAACTTTTACCTACTGCGGCACCATCAGCACCAGCGTAGTAATCATACCCGGATAGGAACCCTCATCCTCTCTTCCTTACACACCCATTTCCCACTTCCACTCCCACACCCACCCACCCACACACACACACACACAACACAACGCACACAATCCACCCCCCCTTCCCTCTCTCTCCTCTTCTCCTCTCTTTTTCTCTCTCACCCCAAAAGTATCTCCGTACTCCCGTAATAAGGCACAGTCGGTCCAGTCCCAGCACTGCAAACGTTTCCACATCTTTTTCCTACGCCCAGCCAGTCAGCGTCTTCTTTTCCTTCCCGTCCTTTCCCTCCACACCACCACGCACTCTCTCTCTGGACTGGCTCTCTCTTCCCCCAAACCTGTCAATTCCATCCGCCTCACTCAAACCCATCACGACGACGATTCCGCCCCGAGAGCCCTCGCGTCCCGACATCCTCAATCCTCTCCAATTCTCCCTCTCTTTTGTCGCCGGAGCCGAGAGTCTGTCATCGTCTGACCCTTTATTCCGAATCGACAACGTCCGCACCCCCCGGGACGTAAAACCTCCTCTCACCTTAATCCTCACCTCCTGACGCCGGTCGCCTGTCTCCCACCTTCGTCTTACCTTGTCCCGGCTAGCTGCGCTCGTTTTTCTCTCCTACGTCAACCTCGACCTCGTCGTCGCCGCCGCCGCTGCTCGGCACGTTATCTATCCCGACATCAATCCGGTCCGCTCTTTAATTCTGTATCGACAATAACAAATCGAACAACCGCCCATCATGAGCTCCCAGGGCGCCAGCGAAGTGTCGCCCGAGGCCATGCAATCGCGTATTCAGCAGGCCCGCCGCGAAGCCGAGACCCTCAAGGACCGCATCAAGAGGAAGAAGGATGAACTAGCCGATACTACTCGTACGTTTGCCCCCCGATACGCTGCACGTTGGCTCAATGCTTGCCAGTGCATATCCCCTCCCCCATCACGCACACGCACATCGCCTTGACTTGACCCCTCGCCGAGCGGAGCAATTAGCCTCATCGCGAAGTTGTCAATCCAACCGCGTCCCCCTTTTCCCTCATAGCCAACTCTAAGCACACATCGTTTCCATCTTGTCTATGTTGTCCATACCGCCCCGTTTCCGTGGGTGTAGATAAAACGTTGCATTGTTTTGCTAACATGAAACAGTCCGCGCCGTCGCCCAGCAGGCTCACGAGCCCATCCCCAAGAACCAGCTTATGAAGGCTAAGCGCACCCTCAAGGGCCATCTGGCCAAGATCTACGCCATGCACTGGTCCACGGACCGGAGGCATCTTGTGTCGGCGTCGCAGGACGGCAAGCTGATCATCTGGGACGCCTACACGACCAACAAGGTCCACGCCATTCCTCTCCGTTCGTCGTGGGTCATGACCTGCGCCTACGCCCCCAGCGGCAACTTTGTCGCCTGCGGTGGTCTCGACAACATCTGCTCCATCTACAACCTCAACCAGCAGCGCGACGGACCCACCCGCGTTGCCCGCGAGCTCACAGGACACGCCGGATACCTCTCGTGCTGCCGCTTCATCAACGACCGCAGCATCCTGACCTCGTCAGGAGACATGACCTGTATGAAGTGGGATATCGAGACGGGACAGAAGGTGACCGAGTTCGCCGACCACCTGGGCGACGTCATGAGCATCAGCCTCAACCCCACCAACCAAAACACCTTTATCTCGGGAGCCTGCGATGCTTTCGCTAAGCTCTGGGATATCCGCGCCGGCAAAGCCGTGCAGACCTTTGCCGGCCACGAGTCGGACATTAATGCCATCCAGTTCTTCCCCGATGGCCACTCGTTTGTCACTGGTTCCGACGACGCTACCTGCCGGTTATTCGATATTCGCGCTGACCGCGAGCTGAACCTCTACGGAGTATGTTTCCCTTTCACCTTTTCCTTTTCTCTCTCCTTTCCCCCTCTTTTCCATTCTGCTTGACACCGTCACCCCCGCGACATGGCTAACACAAACGTACAGACGGAATCTATTCTCTGCGGCATCACGTCGGTGGCCACATCAGTGTCAGGTCGCCTTCTGTTTGCTGGTTACGACGACTTTGAGTGCAAGGTGTGGGACATTACGCGTGGAGAGAAGGTTGGATCGCTCGTCGGCCACGAGAACCGCGTGAGCTGCTTGGGTGTGAGCAACGACGGTATCAGTCTGTGCACAGGTTCATGGGACTCTTTGGTAAGTTTGAATATTGGCTACACTGCACAAACATATGGGCAACATGACTAACCATGCTCTTTTCTCTTCTATAGCTCAAGGTCTGGGCGTACTAAGATGCGTAACGGCCGTGACGATGCAAAACCCGAGCAACCTCGGAACTGGCCGAAGGAGCAACCTAAACGTTGCAAGTCGACGTCGATGATATCCCAACCTCCAACTCTGCCGACGATGATATCTCTATCCCAGACGATTTGGCAAGACGAAAGAGGACCAGAGGCATCGACACGTCGGATCAGGGTTTAGCCATGCATCTCGGGTTGGCCACACGCAAGACGAATTGACGAACAAGAAAATCCCATCTATCTACCCACCATTTACACTCACCACCAACCCCAAAAAAATCTCACATTTTGTTCTCTGTCCATGGAGAATATTCAACTCATACACACGATCAACACAACATTCTCTCACATACCGACAAAAACTACGCAACACATACCAATTTCCTTTTTTTTTCTTCTCTCTCTTCTTTTCTTACCACTCACACAAATAGTATTATCTTTTTTTTTTTCTCTTCGTTGTTTTCTGTTTCATCTGTTATTATCGAAAGGGGAAGAGGTAAAGAAAAGAAGGAAAAGAAAAAATGTTACCGCCTATTATAAAGACAGAAAAATTTATTCTAGCCATTGACGGCGGAGATGTTCTAAGCGGTTTTTTTTTGTTCTTTTATTTCTTATCTTTTTACAATTGTTCTTATTTTTATTTTGTCCTTTTTTTGTTTGTTCTTTTTTTTTTTGAAAGCCATGGCGACAAAAACTTGATAGTTGGGCATGGAGATGAGATGGAGGAGGAAGTTGAAGCAGTTGTTCTTTTTTTGGTTTTTTGAATGTGCGATACCTCTTTTGTTTTCTTTTATTATAACTATTATGTCTTTTTTATCTTTGTGGTTCCTTGATATGATGTGTGATGTTGTGCTGATGTCGTGGTGGTGTGGTGATGTTGGAAGTGATATTTGGTGTGATCTATAAATGGTTCATGAACAGTCTAGACTAGACTATAGGATCAAAGGATTGCGAAGAAGCACATGTTGAAGGAGTCATGATCCTGTAGTTTCTAATACTGGAAGAGGAAGAGGAAGAGGAAGAGGATTCGTATTCGATGTTGTATCACTGGATATACGGAGCACAGAGCATTGGACGTGGTACTGGATGTATTATCAGCACTTTGTACTCTGTACTCTATGCCTGAAATGATATAACGGAGTACTCCGTCACAGGTACAAGTACTAGAGTACTAAGCATATATGTAGGTGTACGAGTAAAAGTAGTACTACTAGTAGTAATGCCCAAGTGGAAACAAGTTACTTTGTACGGAGCAATGCCATTTCATTCTGGAAATAGGATACTCCATAGGCATGATATAATGCTATGACCTTCAAGATTGTTCACTATATGCATTTTGGGTAATGCGGAAATAAAGCAATGCAGTACGGAGTACTGTACTCTGTACTCTGTACAGACAGGACAGAAAAGACAGATCAACAGACAAGTAATGATACTCTGTACAGTCACAGAATATCATGGCATCATAGAATTGGAATATCAAGTAGGTGAAGAAATGTGTCCTGCCCAACTGATCGAGCACTTGCCCCCCCCCCCCAAAGGACATGCCCAGGTGGATCGACCATGCAAGACAGGACGATGAAACGACTTTGATACACTTTGGAAGGCGATGTCAGGGGCGGGGCTGATGGCGGATACTCCATGTCCTCGTGAGGATTGTCATTGCCACGTTTGACTGGGATATCAGGTTTACGGTCAGAAAGCCAGGAAGTCAAGGGAAGACACCCAAGGGATGGGAACTGGGGCCCAAAGACCAGATCTAGAGTTCTAGGCATTTCCATCATCATGCTACAATGGTCCGTGGGCTGTGGATCGTGGGCTGTACGAGTAGAGTAATACTCGTAATACATGAATGTTCCTAAATGTCCCATTTCCTTCTTTTTCCTGTTCTATGCATTGATTATCGAGTACACGTGGAATTTGGGCAGGGATGTAAATATCAGTAGCAGTGATGATACTGTACGGAGTAGTTGTATGACTTTCTGTATTGCACGTCTCTACTTGTATCTACGAGTGCGGAGTACAGTTATGAGAGTGTGGTGATCCCAGTGGTATGACTTCTTCACCTGTGAGCCCCAACTCAACTACGGAGTACATCACCATCAGTTAGTACCTACCTACGTACCCCCCCGCCAAGAACTGTTGCAGATCCGCCCATTCGCGGCGCGGGCGCGGGCTGTGACAGGCGCCTTGGTCTGACCTCACGGGTCTATCAGTAGTATACTGCCTGTAATAACTACTAGTACGGAGTAGTACCTAGGTAGGTACGAGTACTCCGTACTCCGTACAGAAGACCAAGTGGAATACGGACGGACTTCCATAGACCAAACCCGTAAACCAGCCAAAAAGCAAGTTCCAGCATGAAAATAATGGATGACCCCTGTTCTACCCGTGCTCCCGTAGGCTCCCTAAGACAGGGGTGGCGGGGATGGAGGGCTCTAAGTCGAGTCGACTTTCCCCTGGGTGTGTCCTGGGCTGTATACGTCCTCCCTCCCCCCCCGCCCCCCTTGAACGTTCCAAGTCGCACCGCCGCAAAGGAACGCCGACGATTACGACTACGTACTCGTACAATCAGGGACTACTCCGTACATGCACGTACTCCGTACATAATACTCGGTACACCAAAGCTGCTCGGGCAGTTTTTTAACAGAGACGCACTAAAATACTAGTACAGACATCCCCCGCCGTCGCATTCTGTTTCAACTTATTTCCTTTCCTTCCTTCTACTTTCCCTTCTTCATTTATCCCAACTCTCTCTCCCTCCCCCTCTTCTTAACCTCTAAAAACTTCTCTGTACGGGACTGTCCATATGATCGATCTCTTACCTGTTACTTTCCTAGTAATTCCCACCGACTAGTTCTTACCGGCCCTTGCTCCCCGCCACTTCTGAGCCCCTCTATATATCCCACCTGGACTGGACCACCCCCCCCTGCAGCAGACCGCACGATTTTCCGAGACATCCATTCCAGATCGTGGAACCGTGGTTCACCTTTTTTTTCTTTCTTCTTTTCTTTTCATCCTTCCTTTACCGGAATCCCCGACAACCTGAAAAAAAAGCCACTGTCTTGGTCATCCTCTGTCTTTCTCCCTTGCCTTAGACAAGAAAAAAGGAAAACAAAGTCGTGTTTATACACGCACCAACACAATCATGACAGCCACATCGACAACACCCGCGCAAGAAGAGTTCAACGCCCTCGTAGCCAAGAACGCATCATCCAACAACGAATCCGACAAACATCCCGAAGACCGACGAAGAAGCAGCAGCAACTCATCCCTATCAGAAGAAGAAGAATACCGCAACGCCAAGGTCGAAGCAGCCATGCGCACAAACTCCTCTGCTGCCACCCCAGGCGGTCTGAACCTGCCGCCCGCCTCCTTCGACAATGGTCGCTCCACCGGTGTCAAGGGTGTCATTGCCGACGCGAGAAACTACGAGGCAGCCAAGAAGAGCAAGTGGAGGAGTCGTGTGAGCAATGCGCGTCGGAGCATCTTTGGTGGCATGGATGCCTTCACTGCACCGTCGTCCAACAGCAACAGCAACACTATCACGGCGAAGAAACATGGCAATGGGAGCAGTGATAGTGGCAACAACTCTGCTACCGATGCGGGTAGTGACGATGGTGATGATGACGATGATAACTTCCTCAGACAGTGGAGGGAGTCGAGGAAGAGGGAGCTCGAGGCCGAGGCTGGTAGGGGCGTCAGGACGAGGAGGACTAGTCCTAGTGTCCGCGAGTTTGGCAGGTTGGACGAGGTCGATGCTCTGGGGTACCTTGATGCTATCGAGAAGGTGGCCAGGGATACCACTGTTGTCGTCTTTGTCTATGATCACGAGGTAAGCCTTCTTTCTCTCTCTTCTTTTCCTGTTTGGAAGAGATGTCTTCTGGAAGAGTCATCTTCTCTGGGAGCATATATGCCCTCTCTCTTTGAAACATTGCTAACGTACTTCCTCCCCCCCGACAACAGTGCGAAGTCTCGGCCACCATTGAACACGCCATGCTCCCCCTCGTCAAGACGCACAGGACCATCCACTTTGTCAAGGTCCACTACGACGACATCGAATTCGACCCGGCCGCCGCCCCCTCCATCCTCGCCTACCGGAACCAGGGTGACCTGGTGTCCAACCTGACGGGCATCATCGAGATGATTCCCGATGAGGACTACTTTGGCACAGACTCTCTCTACAAGATTTTCCAACAGCATGGGGTGGTATAGGCACTTCTTTGCTTCCTATCCCCTGGAACCTTGTTTCTCTTTCCCTTTCTTTTCTTCCTCCTCTTTGGCCCTTGGCTTCTTCTGCACTCTGCTTCTCTTTTTGCACATTGTTTCATGTCCTTTTCTGCACATTGTTGCAAGCCAACCTGCTTTAAAGAGCTTTTGATTCTTTCCCTTTTCAGAGCTGTTGTTTTTTCCCCTCCTTTCAAGACCTGTCGCTTCTTTCCTTGTCATTCCCCCTTGTTCACGCTTCAACGAAACATGTCATAATATGGTCTTTGTGGCGTCATGGAGGCTAAAACTTATACCCCCACCACCTCTTTTGCCCCCGGCCTCCTTTACCCCCTCCCTGACAGGGCACAGGGGATGATTTCTTTGTTATATATGATCTTTGATTTATTTTCCTTCTGTTCATTTCATTGAGTATACAAAAGGGCGTTTTCGATGGCATTTGTTCACTTTGATCAAGGGTGCTTCTTCTTTCTTTGGTGTACACTGTATCTTTCGTTGTTATTGGGATGCATGCACGTGAGCAAACAATGTAGTAGTGATCATGATGAATATATTGAACCAATACAGCTGTTCTTTTGACGATAGAAATAGAAATCATGTCTTTGATTCAGTGTTTATATTGAGCCCTATAACTGGTCGTAGAAACCGCGCATTACCTCGAGATCACGTACTCGCACTTGCACGCACGTACTCGTACTTTTGGAGTCCTCATGTGGCGCCAAGGAAGCCCAACGACGACGTATGTGGTGAGTCGTGACTTGTGCCCCGCGCGTCCCAGCGAGAGAAAAGAAGTGGGGCACTGCCAACATCATCATCATGTGGACGGTTTGACGCAGGGACTGTCCAATCCACGGTCGAGGGGGAGGGGTAGGGGGGGAAAAAGGAGGTTTATCAGCAAAGAAGTTGCATTCGAGAGTGATTTACTTTATGGTGGAGGCATTTACATGATAAAAGGGTATTCATCAGAGAGAGAGAGAGATAAAGAAGAAGAAGAATAATAATAAGAAAGAGGTAGAATGGAGGGATGGTGCTTGTAGTAACACAGAGTAAAGACACCTTCTATTAATACATGTCCAGTACATGCACTACTAGAGGTTGAGGCTGGAATAGCGAACGGACCGCCCTGTGACATCAGTGGTCTGCCTGTTCGTGTCAGAATACAAGAGACAGGCATCAGAGGCGCGACTTGTAGCCGATAACGCAGAGAGAGGGGAGGAGGGGAAGGTACATACAGTAGTAGTAATAAGGCGTCATGGTGTAAAGTACTCTAGGATCTAGGACTAGTAACACGCTGCTATTGTCGCCATCAGTACTTACTGCTATTGCGTCGTATCGCCCTCATTCACGGTATCTGAGTATCGCCGCAGAGAGTACTAGGCAGACAGAGTTTCCGCATACCTGATTTAGAGTGTAGAGAGTGTAAAGAGCGTCAAGAGCGTCAAGAGCCTGATCATGATACCTCCAGCAGGGAAACCTGCACTGATGACCATTTTCTAATACCTTCTACTCACTGTAAATTACTCGTACATGCTGCACTGATATCGAAAAGCCAAAAGCCAAAAAAAGCCAAAAGGACCACACACGGTCCATGGTCCATGGGTGACTTTGGGCTCATGTACAAACACGTGCACTCCCGCCCAAGTCACCTCCTGCCCTCCTCACCAGCCTGCCTGGTCCCTCTCTCCATCTCCCCTCCTTCTCTCTCTCCGTATTGCAATCACCTTCTCCAACCTTAACCACTTGGTACCCATTTTGCTGTCATCATCTCATCTTGTCTTGTTTCTAGACACGTATCTTCTCCCCCTTCCCACCCTCTTCACCTTGTTTGGAAAGAAACACTTCTCTCTCACGACTGCTCCAACACTCGTGAACACCTGCCTACGGCTGTTACCTCAGTCGCTACTACTACTACTGCTGCCACTACTCAGTACCCCGCCAAGATAACCAGCGGGACACCCCTTTGACGTCGGTCATTGATTGTTACATCCTTCCCCGCGGTTGATAGGAGCACAGCGACACTTGATATTATGTGAAGCAGCTGAACCTATTAACCATCTCTTTTTTCTTTCTCTTCTTTTTTTTTTTTTTTTTGCCACTCCTCTTCTCTTGTCCTTCTTCCGACACGTCTCTTTTGGGTTTCGGTATGGAACAGCAGAGTACATCTGCATCAACGTCACCTTTTACGGACCAGCAGCCACCACCACCACCACCACCACAAGACCGATCTCGTCATCAACCTACGACCAGCGATAACGACTCGTCTGAAACACCCTCACAAACATCACCGCCGACCTTTGTCCCTCCTCCGGGTGACTCGTTGGAAGAGTCTGTTTCATTTTCTGAGCCTTCGCTGCGTTTTCCGCGTCCTATAGGCAATAGCCACCTTGCCAACTGGATCTCCACTAGTGACCCCGACATCATGCGCATCACGTCCCACTCCACCGATGACGCCGGTCTCGCCGGCTCCACATACGAGCTTATCTCGGGCGCCGACGACTGCGAGTCGTGGTCCCAGGATGGCAACGACAACGACAATGACAACGAGTGCATCAGCGAGTCTATAAGCTCTCTCGATCTCCGTCGTCCCGATGATGTTCAGAGCTTCGCTGATACCGAACTCCTCTCCGACGACGATTTCACCCCCGTCACCGCTGACCCCGCTGCACTTTACGACTTGGACTACACGGCCGCCGCCCCTCCCGCAATAGTCCCGGACGATGCATCCTATGCCGCCCCCGAGGCCACACCACTCCAGCGCCGTCATCGTCACGACGACAATGACGACGATGACGGTGACGAGCCAGAGTCGGAAGAGGACCAGGCTTCCTCCCGCTCCTCCCTCGAGTATACCCGGAACAGCCTCGAGGTGCCGTCTATTGCTACACCACCGCCCCAGTCGAGGCCACCACCACAGGTGTACTCATCTCGCATCCCTGATACCGTTTCCGACCGTCAGGTGTCATTTATGCGAGTCATAGAGTGGCCCGAGGAAGTGTATTCCGACGTCCGCCTGTGGTTCAAGGAGTCCAAGGACCGGCTGCGTCAGGGACTGAGCGATGGCACCATCTCGATGGCTCACCCCGCCTTCATCGCCCTCGCTGCCGTTCAGCTGGTTCTGTTCAGCTGTCTGAGCCATGCATTGCTTCTTTATTTTGGCCCGGCGGCCTGGACTGCGTCCAACACGCCTTCTCTCCCCGCCGCTGCCATCAACACGGCTCAGCCATCCGTCTTCACCACCCCCACGCAGTCCCCATCGTCCCCGTGGTCCCTGGCTACATACCACGACGGCGAGGATGACAGCAGCAGCAGCAACAGCCTCGGAGATGCCAGCACTGGCGGACTCATGCTGCGCGAGGACGACAGCAGCTCGTCTGAGTGGCCCTGGGAGGCCAAGAAGCCCACCATCTCCTTCACCCCCGTGTCCCGCCGTGACTTCCAGGTCCACGTCCCTCAACATGTCATGGATGCTTGGTCATCCAACGACTGCCGTGCCACTTTCACGGCCACCAGGGACGATGACCACGACGTCAAGAAGACGGTCTGCACTGCCGACGACGGGTTCCTCGTCAGGTTCCCTCACCGCGAGGCCTATGGCGTCGTCGACCTCGTCCTCGAGTCTGCATGCAAGCCTCGTCTGAGGAAGGCGGTTAAGATTCGCTTTGCAAAGGGCACCTTTGACTTCATTGTAGACCTGTACAACAAGATCTCCGACCACACCGAGCACCGTGCCGAAGCCGCCTGGAAGAACTGGGCGGTGCCCACCTGGCGCTCCGCCATGACTACTATGCAGTCTGCATACGGCGAGCGGCCCGCCATGAGCGATATCAGCAAGGGAATGTCGGGCATCTACGACAAGGTAAAGGCCCGGTTCAGCGGCATCGTCAGCGATGAGGATATCTCCAGCAACGCCCGCGCCCAGTTCGACAGCATCTTCGCCTCGGCCCAGCACTACTACCAGGCTGCTCAGACGTCGGTTGTCGACGGCATCAAGGGCTCTTCGCACCTGGACACCCTTCAACAGGAGACGACGCATCTCGTCCGCGAGGCGCAGACGATTGCCCAGCTCGACCTGCTCAACGCCCAGATCTCGGCCAAGATTGCCTGGCTGTCTTTCCTGGGCAAGACTGAGGAGCGTGACGAGTACCGTCGCAAGGCTACCTTGTTTATGCAGGAGAAGCAGGCGGCTGCCGATGCCAGACGGGTTTCGTCGTTGTCAAAGGGAAAGGGTGAGCAGAGGACATCGTGGTGGGAATATCTCGATCCTCGATTTCAACCTGGAGAGATTTTCACTTGCGAGTAGGTGTTTAATTTGTTTGTCTTTTATTGTTTTTCTCTTTTTCTTTTGCTTCTTCTTTCGTTTTTGCTCTTTGATGCTTTATGGGTACTACTTTGGGGGATGACTCTTTTTTACCACGACTACTACTAGTATGGTGACACCCTTTTTTAACAACTTTTTAACAATGACAACTGCACGATTCAAATGATGGGGATACGGAGGATTAACTGGATTGGAGTTTGGAATGGAGGTTTTTATTTTCTTCTTTCTTTTTTTTTCTTTACTTTTATTTTTCACTGAGGTTTTTTGTTTTCTTTACTTTCTTCTTCTTATCTTGAGGGTTTTGCGTTTCTTTTATCAATCAATCAACACACCTCCCCTTAGTTTTCTTTTATCTCTTTTGTTTTACGTCTTGCGTGTTATTAGTTTATGGTGTTTTTGAGTGTAGTGGTACATGTATACAGATGGTTGTTTTTGCCCTTGTCCTTGTCTTTGTGCAGTGCCATGTCATATTCATCAGCCCCCAGGCAACAATGCGATATCAGTATATACTCCGTACAAAGTAGTCATCCTTGGACCATATATCAGGGGTCGTGATGTGACTCATCCATGAGCTTATGGCAAGGTACGAGTATACTCTGCAATGCGAGTGAGTACATCAATGTGAGTGAGTACCTGTTCTGTCAGACTGACGTTGTCATACCTGTACCTGTAGTACGGGGACCACCAGTGCTTGTTTGTTGTTGTTGTTGTTGCTGTTGTCGTAGCACAATGGTGAAAAGCAACATTGAATGTACCCTTGGCCCCACTGGAGCGAATCACGGTGGACTCCCGCTTTCTCACCTATTCTCTTCCCCCCCCCCGCCATGAGGGGCAACACAGCGGGAGCACAGCGGGAGATTTTAGTAGGCTTGACAAGTAGGTAGTAGCACGGTAGTAGGAGGGGGGGAACTTGGATTGGCAGCAATGGAAGCCTGATATTATTACCTGTCTGTACTAGCAGGAGCAGCAGCAGGAGCAGTAGCAGCAAGCAGCAGAGTAGTACGACGATTTTTCCACACGCTCCCCCTAAGGCTCTTCCCCCCCCCCCACCCCTCCTTATTAAACCTACCCACCCACTATTATCCAGGCCATTCTCCCCTCTCCCATTTTCCCATCAACCCCTCCATCACAACAAAAACATCAACCATTATACGGGAAGAAGAAGAAAAAAAACACAAAGCTGAAGCCACGAGTTTTTTTTCCTTTTCTTTTTTAAATCCCGCCTTTTATAGATTTCCCACGTGTCATATTGGTGAGTATTATTCTATGCATCTTCTCCACGTTTTTTTTCCCTCTCCCTCTTGTGTTTTTTTTTGCGGTCAGGCCTTGTCGGGGAGAGAGAGAGAGGGGTCACACACATACGCACCCCTCCCCCCCCTTGTTCTTTTCGGGGGGTTTTTTTTTTTGTCTTGCTTGCTGTGTTGTTGTTGTTGCTGTTGCTGTGTTGTCTCTTCTGTTCTTTTTTCCCCGCCCCGCCCTTCAGGAGGGGTAGATGGAACAAGAAAGAGGGAAAAGAAGCACAACGGGGGAAATAAACAGAAAGAAAAAAGAGAGGAGGAAATACAAGAGAGAGAGAGAGAGGGAAAAAAAGAAAAGGGAGAGAAAAGGCAAAAAGCTGACAACGAAAAAAAAAAAAATGCCACAGATTTTATTCCTCTTCTTCTTCTTTTACAACTTTTTCAAATCAAAACTATTTCGAATCCCTCCACCTCCACCCATCATGTCTAGCACTGAGCCTACCGAGCCCAAGGTCGACGAGACCCAGCCTTTTGGCGACGAGGTCAAGCCCGAGGAGACGACTGCGACGGAAGAGGTACGCGCCCCTCCCCCCCGAAGAGTGGAGGAGAGACAGCATCAGATCAAGGAGAGGGAAGAAAAACAGAACGAAAAGCTGACTTGGGATATGATTTGATGGAAAAAATTTAGGCTGCTGCTGCTGCTCCCGCCGACGAGTCTGCCCCCGCTGCTACCGAGGAGGCTGCCCCCGCCCCCGCTGACGATGCCGCTGCTGCCCCCGCCGCCGTAGAGGACGAGTCCAAGCCTGTGACTTCTTCTTCCGTCTTCTCCATGTTTGGTGGTGGTGAGAAGAAGGAGAAGAAGGATGACGAGGACCGCGGTGACAACTCTGGCAGTGCCAAGGCTCAGCGTGATGCTGCTCAAGAGGTGTGTTTTTGTCCTCCCCCGCCCTTTAAATGGTGTAGAGGAAGAGAGAGAGACAGAAGGGAGAAGAAGAAAAAGAAAGAAGAGAGAGAGAGAGAGAGAGAGAGAGAGAGAGAGAGAGAGAGGAAGGAAAACAAAAAAAAGGAAAAGAGACAAAAAAAACTAACAATCCTTATAGCAGAACCAGGAAGAGACCGCTCCCGATTCCGAAGATGTTCACTTCGAGCCCGTCATCAAGCTGACCGAGAGGGTCGAGACCCTGACCAACGAGGAGTCGGAGGAGCAGCTCTTCAAGATGCGTGCCAAGCTCTTCAAGTTTGTCAAGGAGAGCAGCGAGTGGAAGGAGCGCGGTACCGGTGACGTCCGTCTGCTCAAGCACAAGGAGAATGGCAAGACGCGCCTGGTCATGCGCCGTGACAAGACTCTCAAGGTCTGCGCCAACCACTACAGTATGTTTATTCTCTGGCTCGACCATGAAATCTCATGCCCCTGCAAAATGTGAACACAATGCTGACAAAAACACGAACAGTCGTCCCTGAGATGAAGCTCTCCCCCAACGTCGGCTCTGACCGCAGCTGGGTGTGGAACGCCGCCGCCGACGTCAGCGAGGGCGAGCCCGAGGCCGTCACTCTGGCTATCCGCTTTGCCAACTCTGACAGTATGTTTTCTTATATCTGCTTCTATTACATACATTCCTCCCCTCCCCTTGAACATCATATACTAACCCCCCTTTCCAGACGCCAACCTCTTCAAGGACGCCTTCATGCAGGCTCAGAAGGAGAACGAGGAGATCTTCAACAAGACCGAGGGCGAGTCTGCTTAGAGAAATCATTAGCCAAAAACCCCCTTTATTTTTGTTTTTTAAACTCCCTCCTCCTGGACATAAGCACAAAGAAGAGAAAAAATTCACATACACATACACACTCACACATTGCACATCACACACATCACGCACTACCCACTCCCCCATCCATTCATACAACACATGCCCACAACCCCCCATATAACACATCCCCTGGCACGACGTGCTTGTTACTCCTTACACAGATATGAGAGAGAGAGAGATGAAAGAAACGAGAAAAAAAAATAAAGAAACAAAAAAGAAAACAATACCCACCACTCTTTCGGTTTCCCTTGCCTCCCGTTTTTTTTTAACACTTTTACTGTACATGACGCATACGCACGAATATGTTTTTGATGACCCCCTTCCCCAGCGAGATGATGATACTGTCTTGTCCATGATATGGACTGGAAGCAGAGTAGAGGCGAAAAAAAGGAGGACAGAAAAGCAAAGGCATTGAATGAAACGAAGAACACAAGACAAAAGAGATGGTTCATAGCACAGACAACCCCGGGAGATTGGAGAGTGTACTAGTCGGACGGTACCCAAATACAAGAATAGCAAAGGGGAAAAGATGGGGAGCAAAAAAAAGAACCAAGATATGAGGACTTTTGGGAAATAAAAGTAACCGAGAAGAATACAGAGTATTATCAAGAGAATGCTATACATTCACATCGATTGCATTGTAGCTTGCAGTGCGAGCAAAGGGACAAACAAGTGTGGCTGGTAGTCCGTACACAGTGCTCAGCTGAGGTCCGAGGATGTGTGTGGCAAGCAGGGAGAGCGGAGCACTACGAGTAGAAGACACAACCCGTCTCTTCTAGGGGTTTCTACCTGCAATGGATGGGAGAAATTTCCGCAGATATCAGTGCCTATGAATTCTTGTTTGCCTGCCAATGTGTAATGCAATGGATTGATTTTGATATTGTGCACTCACACCCATCTGTGGAAAGGTCGACACTGAAGAGTGATTTTGCGTCGTCCAAGTGTGCAAGTGTGCAAGTGTGGCGTCGTTCAGCGCCTCAGGCCACCCACCGGCGCCAGAAGGAGAAAGAACCTGGCTGGACCTAGAACGCTTGGGGGGGGGGTGGTCAAGCTACTCGTACAGGTCAGCAGCTAATATACACTGTACTCGTAGTAGCAGTAGTAGTAGAGCAAAAAAAGAGGTAGTAGAACAAGCACAGAGAGAAGGAGCGTGTGTCCGTCACGCCTGCCCATTATTTCGCCCTCCCGCGTTCCCGTCCCTCCCCCCCCCCC
>FYEV01001628.1:183704-196208 GCA_900188565.1 Geosmithia flava | reverse complement strand
CCCCAATCCATTCCCTCCGCCCCCCCGTTCACACAAAGGAGAGAGTCTGCACAAGCACAGTAAAACACGTTTCCCATTGATTCCCTACTCTCTCTCTTTCTTCCCTTGCTATTCATCATACATCTTCATCTACCTCGCTTCCCTTTTCTTCTTCTTTTTCACGCACAAATTCCCCATCACACTTCTTTCTTTATTCCCGAGACGAAGGAGTGAAAGCTTTTTAAACAAGTACAGTTGAAGGCCAACCACCTCTCTCCCTTGTTTAAACGAGAAGGAAAAAAAAAAGAAGAAAAGTTGTTTCCATCATGTTGGTCGAGGTAAGGATATATTTCTTTCATACATCCCCCCCCTCTCTATTACCCATTACCCATGAAAAACCATCTACCTTTGCTTTGAAAGAGAATGGACATTATTCTTGTTCCTGGCATCCAATTGTGTGTCTCTTTTCACAAGAGAAGAAAAGAGAACCTTGTCACCGCTTGGGATGTGGTGTGTGTGTGTGCTTTTTCTCTCTCCCTCTCTGTGTGCTTTCCTGCAGCATTGGGATGACTACACACAGATCAAGAAAAAGAACATTGTCATCATCATCATTGCCTTGTTCTATTGCACTTCTTCGTTCTTTTCATCTTCTTTTTGACACTACATGGGTTCATTCACGATGCAATGCTCGTCGTGTTGCTCTCTGGTGGACTCCCCCAAACCAGGCAGCATGGACACGGTGCCCCCCCAGCGCTATTACAGTGTCACTCCGTGAATCGCGCACCCTCCTCTCCCGCCCCCCAATTCAATGACGCGCAGGGGAGACCAAGAAAAAAAAGTGAGAGAATACTATGCTGACCAGTGGAATGTCATTTCTTTACAGCGCAAAGTCAAGGTTGTTGTCGAGCAGAATGTCGTGTAAGTTTTTATTTTCACCACTTCCCCTTGTGTGAAATTGTCGCCAATTGTACAATTGATGCCAAGGCTTTGATGGGCTGGGATGAGATGACTGACATGGTGATGGGTCTGCAGAGACAAGCCTTCTCCCGTCGAGGAGTTTCCTATGCGTGCTTGGAGTATGCGTCTGTTCATCCTCGATGACCAAGGTAATGAGAGACCTGCCGACGTCTTTACCAAGGCTGTGTACAACCTGCACCCTACTTTTGAGAATCCTGTTCAGAGTAAGTCTAAACATGACATGAGAAGGGGAGAAGGAGGAGGGGGGTGAAAGAAGGAAAAGAAGGAGAGGAGGGGAAGATGGAGAGTAAGAGAGAAGGAAGCAAAGGGACAAAGAAAAAGGAATGCTAACATCACCATCAGCCTTCACCAAGGCTCCCTTTGTCTGCAGCAACGAAGGATGGGGCGAGTTCGATATCAGCATCGACCTCTACACAACTGAAAAGACAAAGCTCGCCCCTATTCTGCAGGACCTCAACTTCCTGCAGAACAAGTACTCTGGCATCCACGACGTCACCTTCAAGAACCCGTCGCAGGCCCTGCAGGAGCGTCTGCGCGAGACAGGTCCCCTGCCCAACGACGAGGACCGGCCTCGCAAGAAGGGAGTCGCCGGTGCCGTGTCTGGTGGCAAGAAGAGTAGCCAGAAGTTTGACTATGAGAAGATTGCCGATGCCCTGCAAAGCCTCGAGGAGGAGGACCTTCTCAAGGTGATTCAGCTCATTAATGAGAACAAGGGACCCGACACATATATCCGCAGTGATATCGAAGGTATGTTTTCTTCTCCCTTTCTCCCCCCCTTTCTCTTTCCTTTCTTTTCCCCATCTTCCCTCCCCTCTTCCCTTTACCTTTTCCCCTCTACCCTTTTCATCCCCCCTTCTCTCGTCTCCCTCTCCGTCTCTTCGTACTTTGTCTTGGAGACTGTTGTTGATTGGTGTTTTTTTGGCTAATAGTGGATGATTTGCGTGAAGCTGGCGAGTTTTCGATTGATCTGTATACGATGCCCGATGCACTCACATCCAAGCTGTGGGACATGTTTGTGAGTACTCTCCGCGTTTCTTCTTCTCTTTTTTGTTCTGCTTCTGTAGAAGACAAAAAGACAAGATATAATAGAGACATGACACCCCTGCTAACATACACAGACCAAAAAGGGATTCGTGACTGCTTAGAAAGCTCCGCGGAAAACTGGAGCTTGGAGATCGTAAAAAAAGCATCTGATGAGCAGCATGAAGGATCAAGTTTTTGGGGGCATTTGAATTGTACCGATGTACTGGCAGGAGGGATATTTCATAAAGGCAGGCAAAGGCAAAAAAGGCAAACCTGGGTCTTGCTTGACCTGGGATGGAGTGGAATTCGGGAGGAACAGCCACTATTATGTGCATGCTTTTTTTGGTCATGGTTTTTTTTTCTTTTCTTTGTTCTCTTATTCTCTCTTTCCGGCCAGGGGATTTTTATTTCAACCCCCTTGTTTTTTGTAATTTCAAGAGTCGAGTGAAGGAGAAGAAATAAAATGGTAATGTCATGTTGATGTATGTGCGTGTGTATGTGCGTATAGACGTGTGAGATGGTGATGTGGGAGGGAAGGGAGTTGATATGTGTCTATCTGCAAGTCTTTTCCCCACGGTCTTATACTGCATGTAGCTCGAACGAGTAGTAAGTACAGAGTACTTTGTACTTGATAACTTGAATGCAGAGTGATGTGATGACCTCGGGAGAGACGGAAAGATGAGGGGGGAGGCTCGGGTATGCGAATTGATATTGTATTGCATGTACTCGTGCGGAGTACTACGGAGTAGATGCGGCTACTGCTACTACTACCTACTACATGAGCATGGTAGTACTGCTACTGCTACTATGACACATGGCATGGTATCAAAAGAGAGGATGATGACGGAGTTTTGTAATACATGTGTCAATTGTACGGAGTACTCGCAGCTAGGACAGCCTTGGACTATTACTTGGACTGCCTGGGTTAGTAGTTACTACTCTGTACTATCAATGTATTCAAGAGGACACTCCCCTGGAATGTATTGTTGGCTCAATGTTGTTACCGCGTTGGTACTTTAGATATACTACAACGATGATCCTGGGTTGATACTGGACTCTTTTGCTAGGATTCACTCACAGATTATCACACACCTTTGACATACGAATTGGGGTTGGGTGGGAAGCCCAAAGGACATTGAAAGAAGAAAAAGGGCTTATTCAAGTTCAATTCTCGGCTCAAGGCGGGGAAAGAAGATGATTTGATTGGTTGATACGGTAAGAAAAATAGACATGGGGGGGGAGGGCCCTTGTTTGTGGGAACGTGCACAACTAACTTGTATGGTCTATGGACAGCCCAACACTTGCAGTTGGCGGCGGGCGCTGTGGTTCCTTTTTTTTGGGGGCGGCGGCGGGGACCTGGAAGGGATGTACTACTTGTATGGACTCGTATGGACGCTGGTAGAGAGGAGTTGGAGGGAAGGAGGTTCCCATGTCCGGCTGCCGCTGGGATGTTCCTTCCTTGTCAAGTAGTATCGGGCGGATTTTCAATGCTTTTTTTTTTTTGTGGTTTTTACTTAGTAAAAAAAAGACGAAAGGGAAAAGTAGTAACTAAGAGCAGCTACGGAGTATTACTACTATCTTAGTGATAAAGAGGGGAAACGGATAAACCACGACAATCGCCAAGATTTCTTTCGCTTCTTCTCTCTCCTCTTTCATATTCTTTTTTTTTATAATAGAGAATAGTCTCTATTTTTCTTTGTTTATCTATCCCATTTGCTTTATTGGTTGTTTGTTCCCACACACAACAAGTTTGAACCGCGCACACACACGCGCACACATTGAACAATAGTAGTTTAACCCCGCCCTACTATTATTACCTACTGCTAGTAGTAGTAGAATGAGGAGAAAGAGCACCACCGCCGCTTGACTTCGGCACACGACCCTTCTCACTGGAGAAAATAAACCCGACGACAACCACCAA
The DNA here is from genome assembly GCA_900188565.1 of Geosmithia flava. Classification (NCBI taxonomy): domain Eukaryota; kingdom Fungi; phylum Ascomycota; class Sordariomycetes; order Hypocreales; family Bionectriaceae; genus Geosmithia; species Geosmithia flava. The sequence goes on along the minus strand of FYEV01001628.1, from coordinate 192,307 downwards.
AACCGCAGCAAACCGAACGACACACACACACGCACACGCATACACGCACACGCACGCCCCCGGGGGTAGGGTGTTTGTTAGTGGGTTTGGGCGCGCACGCGGAAAACAATGGCTCAGTACACGTCTGCTTCTGCAGCTGCAGCGACATCAGCAGGAAGCCGATCTACGTCTGTCGCGCATCATCGATACGACGACCAAGGTGGTGCGGGAGGAGTAGGAGGAGGAGGAGGAGACCCTGGTGGTCAGCAAGGTCAGCACAAGCGCGTATACCAGGCATGCATACCTTGTCGTAGACGCAAGGTCCGCTGCGACCTGGGCAGCGTGGATAACCCGAGCGACCCGCCCTGCGTGCGCTGCCGTCGCGAGTCAAAGGAGTGCTTCTTCAGCGCCACGAGGCGCAAGCGCAAGACGGATGACGGCGAGGGCAGCGACGGGGACGAGTACATTGTCCGCAACGGGCGGAAGAGGGTCAATGCGAATGACAACGACGCGTCGCCCGTCTCCGTCGCCGTGTCGGATCACCACTTCGCCAGCGGTCATGCCCGTAAGAGGCAGCATAGTGATGGACCCCTCACGCCTGGCGGGTCGCACGGCAGGAGTCAGCCCCTCAGTCGCCCCGACGGGAGGAGGGCCGGCAGCAGCGGCCGCAATGCTAGCGAGTTTGGCGGGGATGATGATAACCAGCACATGGAGAATCCTGACGCCCAGAATGTCATGAGACCGAGGGTGTACGGCCTGCATGATGCGCTGGATCTGCTCTACAAGGCTGCTACTGATACGAGACACAAGTGAGTTTTCCCTTCTTCTCTTTCTCTTTTTCTCTCTCTTATATGATCTTGTATGAGAACTTAAGGGAGAAAAAAAAAGACTGACCAGATAAAAGCTCCGTCGACCCTATAAACCCATCCAACAACGACAACACCTCGAGAACCCAAACCGGCGACTCCATGCCTCCACGACCCAGTATAGAAAACACCACTTCCAACAACAGGGCCAACCCTCACCACTCCAGGCGACGGACTGCCCCGAGCGCCGGCGTCGGCGGCCACCACCGTACTCACAACTCGCAACCTGTCGACCCTGGTCTGAGGGAGCAGGACCTCCGGGGCCAGCCGGGATATGACGCTGCCATCAAGGCCTGGTCCAGGTTCCGATTCGTCAGGGCTGGCTGGTTCACCCCCGTCGAGGCCATTGACTACATTGACTAGTATGTTTATAAGCCGGCCTGGTGTACAGTCATGAGTACTAACATGCATGCACAGCTACTACAAATACCTCTCTCCCCTCACACCCATATCACCGCCGACATTCAGCGATCCCGCCAAACACATCAATCTCCTGACCGAGGAGCCGATCCTGTCGGTGACACTCCTGACCATTGCGTCGAGGTACAAGCTCATGGGCGGCACGGGCGGGCACTGCCGGTCGCACGCCATCCACGAGCAGCTGTGGACATACCTCCGGGGCATGATTGAGCGCTGCCTCTGGGGTCAGGAAGCATTCGGAGGCGGCTTCTGCGGTTCCGGGTCGGCGACGGGGTCGACGTCGCTGAGCATGGAGACGGAGTCGAGCAGCACGGCACCCTGGAGAGGCATGCGTAAGGGCAGCCTCAGGACGCTGGGGACCATAGAGTCCCTCCTGATACTGACCGAGTGGCACCCGCGCGCGCTGCACTTCCCGCCATCCGAGGTGACGGACGAGCTGATGCTGCCCGACTACAGCACGACGCCGAACCCGGTGGCAGCGGCGGCCTCGGCCATCGACGACGGCGACCACAGCAAGAACGTGGGCGCGGGATTCGGCGGCAAGAGGCTGGAGAGCTGGCTGGAGCCGGCGTGGAGGAGCGACCGCATGTGCTGGATGCTGCTCAGCACGGCCATGGGCCTCGGTTACGAGCTGGGCATCTTTGACGACATTGACGAGCTGCTGCGCGACGACGTGCTCACGCGGCCCGAGTACCAGGACCAGGCGTACCGGCAGAGGGCGAGCCGGATCAAGAGGCTCCTCCTCATCTACACGTCGCAGCTGGCGGGCCGGCTAGGCTGGACGAGCATGGCGCCCGAGCACATGCGCCAGGCGGACCCGGCGCTGTCGTGGCCCAACCCGGCGACCAACAGCCGGACGGGCAGCGAGGAGAACGCCAACATGCCGTCGGCGTCGACGTCGGGCGGGCTCGGGTACGTGCTGGACCTGGAGCTCGACGACCAGATCATCCACTGCTGGGCGGGCATCAGCAACACGATGCACCTAGGCAACGAGAAGCTGTTCCGGTCGCACAAGCACACGGCCAACATCATCCAGACGGGCCAGTACGAGAACCTCCTGCGCGAGTTCGGCCCCCTACTGAACGGGTGGATGAAGGAGTTTGAGCGGTTCCGCCTCCCCCCGTTCCTGCGGCACATCCTGACCATCGAGTACGAGTACGTGCGCATCTACATCAACTCGCTGTCCCTGCAGGCCGTGGTGGAGCGGTGCACCAGCAACGCCAACCACCCCCACCCCCACCCTCCCGGGTCGGGCGCAGCGGCCGCCGCCGCCGCCGCCCAGCTGTCGCCCCAGACGATCCAGAACTACGGCAAGCTCCCGCTCGGCCAGCTCGGCGGCTTCACCCTGCACGACCAGGAGTCGGTGCGCGAGGTGGTGGAGGGGTGCCGCAACCTCCTGCGCACCGTGGTAGAGGGTCTCCTCCCCGGCGACTACCTCAAGCACGCCCCCGTGCGGACCTACTTCCGCATCATCAGCGGGGCCATGTTCCTCCTCAAGACGTTTGCCCTGGGCGCGCCCCGGTCCGACGTCAAGATGAGCATAGACCTCATGGACGCTACTGTCGACGCCCTGCGCACCTGCGTCGTCGACGACGTCCACCTCGGCATCCGGTTCGCCGACCTCCTCGAGACGCTGACCAGTCGCCTGAGGAACAGGTTCATCCAGGCGCCTACCATGCAGGAGGCTGCTGCAGCGGGGACGGCGACGGGGTCTGCGGCTGGCACGAGGGCGCGCACGCCGGTTCCTGATGCGGTTTCCGAGGATTGGTCTGGTCGACATGCACAGAATTTGAGGGAGGAGTTGAATCGTGAGTCACCTTTGCCCTCTTTTCCTTCTTAACCTCCCTTCACTCCTTATCTACCCTCATTTACTCCCCCTCCTTGTCACCTTTGACGCCTTTACCATTAAGACCCTGAACACATTGAATACCCCTTGTTTGCCTGTCAACACACACACACACACACACAGTATAACATGACTAACTCTCCCGTCCTAGGCCGCCCTCGTCCTAAAACAGAAGGAGGCAACATCTCAGCCACCCCATTCGACCTATCTACAGGAAACTTTCCTTACCCAGGTATAGGACCGGTAGTACCAGCATCAGAGACGGAAGACGCAGGACCGCAGGATCACCACCATCCTCCTCCCAACACGCACGCAGCTTCCAACGTTGACAACCACAGCAACCACAATGGCAATGTCGGCAATGGCAATGGAAGCGGTAACAGCAACAACAACAGTGGAGGTGGTCATGTCCCACCCGCTGGAATCGACTCAGCCATGTTTGAGGAGTGGAATAACCCGGATAACGAGATGTGGTATCTGCCCACCGGGCCGGCCTTTTTTCAGAACATGGAGGGGGGCAGCGTGTCCATGACGGCCGAGGGTGTCAATGTCGGTGGGCTGGATCTGCTGGATTACATGGTTATGGATCCCGCTGCTTCTTTTCCTGATATGCATGGTGGGCAGGGTGGCGGGAATGGGGGAGGGAGTTCTGGGTTCTAGTCACGGATGCTTGGATACCACACTTTCAAAGCGTATGTTGATGCTATTCTTTATGTCGAGGCTATGCTTTACGATACCATTTTACTTTTGGTCACATTGATTATGCATTACTTTTTTGGAGTCTTCTTGTGATTATAAGTGAAGGAAGTGAAGTGCTAGTGAAGCTCAGAAGGAAGTGAAGTGCTAGTAAAGGTCTCGTATGATTACTCCAGTTTCCAAGTAGAGTGTCCAAGTGTAGATGGGTTGATATTGGTTCATACAGATGATACTGTTTGACTTACTTGTTCACCAATTATATCAATAAACACAACATCACACAACACAACGCAAGAGCAACAGTAACGCAACAGCAGCAGCACAACAACACCACTCATACTGACATTGAGTACAGATGCATCCAAACTACAACTTGTCCGAGTTATAGTACATGTACATTCGAATACAACACCACTGGTAATATAAAACAGTACTACCGCAGTATAAAACAGTACTGCAGTAGTATAAAACAGTACTACCGTAGTATAACAATACTACCGTACAAGTAAAATACAATATCACTAAAAGAGTGTAAAACAGTGAGTAACAGTAGATGTAAAAATGACAAAAGGACAAAGACAGTAAAAAAGGAACAGTTAAAAAAGATTGTTAAAAAAAGAAAGGCAAATGCCAAGTTAAAAAGTCTATAAATAATGACAAAAAGGGGCTGTCAAGGAAGGAGTAATACATATAACAGTGATGAGTAAAAGGGGGTTGACAGTGACAGTAACTTGTCAATGATGGTGGAATATACAAGACAGAAAGAGAAGATATAACAGAGAAGTTGAAAGTGAAGGTAAAAGAAAAGAAAATCTGAACAGGAAAAAAGAAAAGTGGTATTTTTTGGTCGAGGGGCCCTGTAATGTATAAAATGAAAGGAAATGAAATGAATGAATGTGGATGTTGTTAATGTCAAGTCAAGTTGATGGTGGTGTCAAGTCAATGTTTATTGTCCGGCGTAGGTGGCGTGAGCGTCGCGGAGGGCTATCACAGTTGTCAAGTCAGTAAGAGGTCAAGAATATCAGAAATGAGAATATACGTGTGCAAGTGTGTAAGAATTGGGAATGGATGGGTATCGGATATTGGAGGGTGGAAGTGGAAAGTGCAAGGATGGAAAGGATAACGGTGTTGGTGAATAGAGAATAGGGAATGTGGGAAGAATGTGAGAGAATGGATGGGAAAGGAGAGGAACTCACTCTTCAAAACACTCATCTGCCCAACCCGACTCTCACAAGCAACCTGAACAGCACTACCAGCCAGCATCTCCAGCACAACACTGTTAGGCAGCTCCTGGAGCTCGACATCGGGGATAGCCGGCGTCTTGAAGTCCGCCAGGTGGAAGCGCCTGCTGCGCTGCTGGAGCTGGGAGTTGGCGTGCTGAGACTGCGGCCTGCCCGCGGGCGTGGACGAGAAGACCACGAACCCCTGCGAGTCGAGACACATGTCCCTCCTCTTCCAGAGGAGAGTGTCGGGGAACTGGACGTTCACGTCGCCCATCGCCTCGACGATGGTGGGTGCTGACGGGTCTGCTGCGGGGGGCGGGGGGAGGGGTTTGTTGGCAGAGGCGGAGGCGGAAGCTGAGACCGAGGTGGAGGCAGAAGGGAAAGGGTTGACGGGGGGCAGGAGAGTCGCCTCCTCCTTGACGGTGGTGGGCGTTCCGGTAGACGTGGGAGACATCTTGCTTCCCCTGCTGGAGCCGGACAGAGACGAGAGGCGGTGCATGAACCGCGTGGCGCGAGACTTCTTCTTGTCGCTCTGGGAGCGCGTCTCGTCGTCAGACGTGGCGGCGTCGTTGCCGTCCTTGCTCAGCGACCGACGGCTGCTGCCGCCAATGGACAGACGGCGCGAGAAGCTGTTGCCGCCGCTGTTGGACAGGGTCGGCGACGTCACGCCCTGTCCCAGGTTGTCCGTGGACGGGGAGCTGATGGCACCGCTGCCGCTGCCCGCTCCAGGGCTGACAGACATCGACTTGCGTCCTTCCTTGATGAAGTCGCGCATGATGCCGAATGACGACGACGACCGGCGTGCCTGCATGTCCTGCTGCGAGTCTGACGGTGCGTCGCCGTACTGTCCTGCTGCTGCTGCTGCTGCCGCCTCGGCCGCCACGTGCGAGAGGGCCATCGACGCACGCTGGTGGTCTACCAGGAGGGGCGACTGCTTCAGGTCCAGACGGTCCTGCTGAGGCTGCTGCTGTCCCTGTCCCTGTCCAGGAGGAGAGTCCCGGAGGATCTTGGCCGTCACCGACACCGTCTCTGGACGTCCGCGCGGTGTGCCTACGGGCGAGTTGGTCGGCTCAAACATGGACAGTCGGCTGGAGATGGAGCTGGAGCGGTCCCGTGCAGGACGAAGTGTGCCGTCGGGCAGCACGTCCCTGGACTGGGCTGTCGTGGGTCGTCCCAGACGCTGCTCGCCAGACAGGGAGTTGGTCCTGTCGACTACCGAAGGCGACCGCGAAGGCACACGGTCCTTCTTGACGGAAAAAAAGGTCGATGACGGACGAGCACCCGGCGACGGGGCGGCGAGGTTGCTGCTGCCGCCCGGGGCAGGGGCATCGCCCGAGTTGGCCGACAGCTTCTCGAGGGCCTTGATGCGCTGCGAGATGCTCGACCCCATCATGTTGGACTTCTTGGCCGCGAGTGCGGCCGCGTCCCCACCACGCTGCTGCGTCACCTGGCTGAGGTACGCGGCGCCTCCCTGGCTCACGGAGCGTGCAGGGCTGGTGCTGTCGCCGCCGCTGCTGGTGCTGCGCACGGGGTTGGACACGGTACGCACGGCGTACGGTCTTCCATTGGAGACAGGTCGGCCCCCCGGCGACGACGGTGTCGTGGTGCCGTCCCCAGGTGCCGACAGTGCAGGCCCGATGGGGAAGCTGGGTGTGCGAGGCGTCTTGGCCATGAGCATGGGCTTGGCCTCCTGGACCGTGGCGCTCTGCAGCTCCTCGAGCAGGCTCTCGCTGTCGGAAAAGTTCATCGACGTCGGCCGGCTGTGGTTGGCCAGGTCGGTCCGGATGGGTTCAACAAACTTGCGAGGCTGAGGTCTGGCTGTGGTGGCGGGTGCCTCATCGGCTGCTGCTGTCGTGGCTGGCGGTGGCATGTCGTGTGTCTCAGTTGATGTCTCACCCTGGCCGTTGTTGGATTCAACCGCGGCTGTTGCTGTCGCGGCTGTCTCCGTGGAAGGGGAAGAATCCAAAGGGGTAGAATCCAAAGGAGCAGAGTCCGAAACGGGAGCATCCTCCGATTGTTGGGTCTCGGACGGCTTCGGTGTGGAGCCGCTCGACAGCGACGTGTTAGACGTCTTGTCCTCCTCGTCCCCGGCAGCCGTGACCTCGGACACGGACGACGCATTGGTCGATTGCTGGTCCATGGCGGGGCTGGAAGGGCCTGAGTCGGACAGTGACTGGTCCGGTGTCGTCTCCGAGGCACCGTCCATCTCCTTGTCCTTGTTGGGTGTGTCGATAGCTACACCAGAGTCGGACTTGGCCATGGCTTCGTTGTCCTCGTCTGCTGTTCCTGCTGATGCTGATGCTGTTGCTGATGCTGACGTTGTTGTTACTTCTGTAGCGGTCGTTGCCTCGACGGCGTCTTCGTCAACACCAGGTTCGGCGGTGCTGGTATCGGTGTCGTTGGTGATGGTGGATGTTGTTGTTGTTGTGTCTGTTGCTGCTGTTGACGTCGGTAGGTCTGGAACAGGTGGGGTTCCAGCGGTAGCGGCAGCCTTCTTTCTCTTCTCTCTCATCTGTAGTGCCTTCTTGAGTCGAGCCTTCTCAGGGGTCATAGCCTGCTTAGAGGCCGACGACTTGGTGGACACGCCCGAGCTCGTAGCCGGGCGTGGAGTCACGAGGTATGTATTACTGTTGGCAGAGTCGTCGTGGTCATGGAGGTTGTTGTTGTTGTTGTTATTGTGAGGGGTAGGAGGGAAGGTGCCGGCAATGTCGGTGAGACGAGCCGAGTCGGGCAGCACGGTACTGGCAGTGCTCCCGGTACTGTCCTTGCGTGAACGCGTGGAAGACGACGACTTCTTGGAAGAGCCCTGTGCGTTCTTGTTTCCGAGAAGCTTGTAGCCGGCGGGGATGGAGGAGACGGGACGGAAGTTGCCTGCCGTCTGGGGGCGGGTGTTGGCCGAGTCGAGAGATGGCCTGGGACCAAGCTTGACCTTGGGCTTGCCAAAGGACGAGTAGGACGAGTATGAGGAGTAGGAAGTGAAGACCTCGGGACGGCCAGACTGCGACGACAGTCGACGGGCAGGCTCAGCCGAGTCGTCGTCGTCGTCGTCTTCGTGGGTGACGTGGGTAGTGTCGACGGCACCAACGAAGCTGGGGACCTCGGAGGTGTTGGGGGCGGAGAACTTGGAGTGCTCGGGCGACGAGGCGAGGTCAGCGTCTAGCTTGACGGGGTCCTGATCGACCTGAGGCTGCTGATGTGAGGGCTTCTTGGGGGTGGCGGGCGTATCGGCGGAAGTGTCCTTGTCCTTGATGAGGGACTGACGCTTGGCAGGCTGCTGCTGTTCTTGATCTGGATCGTCTTCGTCCTCCTCAGCAATCTCCATAAGATGCTTCCTGCGAAGGGAGCCGGAGCTGGAGCTGGACGAGGCCGAAGCGGTGTGTAGGGAGCATGCGGTGGACAGCTTGGAGTCACGCAACTCCTCTGAAGTGGTGATGTCGAATTGAGAATCGTAAGGTGAGAAGCGGTCGCAGACGGCGTTGAAGTGGACGGCGACGCGTGCTGTTTGTTGATGGAGAAGGGGGAGGGGAGGAGATTAGTCGGTGGGGAAAAAAAAGGGAAACCCGGTAGGGAGAG
>FYEV01001628.1:170247-183672 GCA_900188565.1 Geosmithia flava | reverse complement strand
GGGGGGGAGGGGATTGGGATTGAGAGAGAGAGAGAGAAGGCAATAAAGAGTAAAAAAAGAAAGAGATAGAGATATCCACATACCTTGTATTAGCCGAGAACAACCTTCAGGCAAATATTTGATGAGGACATTTCTCCTTCGATATTTGAGGAAGCCGTAGAGGGGACTCTGCTCATCGTATCCAGCGATGTTGGCACGAAGATCTGCGACGCCTCCGTTGCCGTTTCCCAGTATTTCGACCTGGTCACGACTCGAGTATTTTAAGAGGAACCTTTTTTATCGATTGACAGATAATGTCAGCATAAAAAAATAAAGAAGAGCATAGAATGTGGATAGTGATTTTTTTTGTGAAAAAAAAAGGAATAGTTCTATGCAGGGAGAGAGAGAAAGAGACAAAGAAAAGAAAAAAAGAGAGGGAAGTATTTACCATCCTCCTGGTTCTCCTGAAGCAGCTTCGTAGACCTCTGCGACCTTGGCATCATCCAGACCATTGAGCGACATGGCTGGTGATGATGATTCCGCATTCCACGAGCCCTTTTATTTCGAAAGGGCGAGTGTGTGTGTGTGTGAGAGAGGGGAAAGTAATAAAGAGAAGGAAAGAAAGTAGTAGTATATACTGGTAAGGGGAGGGGGGTTTAGGGAGCGGGGATGATTGATTTGAATGGGAGGGGTGTGAATGTATGAGTTGATCAAGTGTCGCACGCGCTCTCTCTCTCTCTCTCTCTCTTGGACTGTCGACAGACGTGGGTCAGACAGGCGTGGCCTGAAGCCGGGGGTGAGTGGTTGGACGCGACGAGGACATGTGCGATTTGTGTGGTATATCCGTGGAGTATGAGCTGGAAGGCACAAAGAGAGGGAAAGGAGTGATGATGTTGGTGTGTGTGGTGAAGGAGAAATGATTCTTCCGGGTAAAATTGAAGTTGTCGTCGAATCGTAAGATTAGAATTTGTGAGAGAGCGACCAACAACCCCTGGTTGTGGAAGGAAGAGAGGGGGGGGAGGAGATGTGTGTGTGCGCGCGTGTGTGTGTGTGTGTATGGGTGTAGGTGTGTGCGTGTGTGAGGATAATACTAAATTGGTTCATTAAGAAGAAATCAGAGGTGCAAGATTGAATCGCCGTTGTGCAGATCTCCTTTACAAGGCCAACGGAAAAAAGAGGGGAGGGGGGCCATGCATAAGGGGAGACACAGACAAGTCAAGAGGACAATGAATACACGAGAGACACATAAAGAGCCAAATACAAGGACAAGAAGAAAAAAAGAGAGAGAGAGAGACAAGGATAACGCGAGTACGCGTGGGAATTTCTTCATTCCAGGGGGGGTCGAAGGGGGGGAAATGCGTGGAGCAATGGAGCACGAGTTAAACGGCTTGCAGCTGTACTCCGTACCAAGAAAGGTCCATGGTCCAACGGCGTAATGAGGGTCAGGGGTCGAGTGCAGTACGGAGTGAGTACCTGGAGTGTGAGTGGGAAAGAAAGGGGTTCCATCCATGATCCATCCCATGCTACGGAGTAATACATTGCTACAGCCTACAGGTATCCAGCCATGGCCTATGCTCGTCACATAGTGTGCAGCACATTCATGAGACATTCCAGGTACGAGCATCCGTATCTCGTACGAGTACAGAGCTCGTACTTTGCAGTAGTAGTAAAATACTCGGTAGTTGAAGAGTACGGAGTACTACTAGTAATATCACACTCGTATTACTATTCCACTTCATCTCTACCATGGCCCATCCATCATCACTCTCATAGACGCGCGACATGCCACTACGGAGTATTAAAATCAAGTTATAGCACGGGCACGGGCAGTCACTACTACCTTGTAGCACTACAACTCTGCCCCAGTGCTTCCAGTGCTTAGCTCCAGTGCTCAGCTCCAGCTCACTCCAGTGCTACAGAACGTTCCTGGTCCCTGGACTAGCGTGACTTTGACACCCTTGGACCTGGGCCGGGGATTCCTATTCGGTCTTGGTGCCTTGGCCTGGGTCATTGCCCCCAGTCTTTCTTTGTCCCTCTGCCCAAACCAGGCTTGAACTTGCTACAATACCGGTAATACTCCGTATAAATCCTGTACGGGAGTATTATAGTACATGTAGAACCGTTTCACCATGGTAGGCCTAGTATGTCCAACACTACCTAACGAGTACTCGTACTAATATAGAGTACGGAGTACTAATCCAAAAGTCGTATTACCATCAGGGGTATTCGCTATTACTACTCGTACTCAGGGGTACAAGTACACACTTCCAGGTTGACATTCATCCGTAACTCCCATGTCCATGCTATGCGCATGCTATACAGAGTACGGAGTACAGTTAACGGCGTTGTGTTATTACTCTCAAGACCCCGCCATCATGACCGTTATATACTCGACGTCAACGTCAACAGTCATCATCAGTCACTCCGTACGTCACAAACGGCAATACCATCTTTAGCCTCGACATATCTGACGTCTTGTAAGACTGAAAGAATCAAGACTGAAAGACTGTAAGGATCAAGAATGAAAAGAAAGAAAAAAAGTCAAAGACTAGAGGAAATAAGAATAAACACTCGTATCAAAACAATACACGCATTGATTCCTTATTCCTATAACAATGCAACAATTCATCCTCATCCTCATCCCTAAACCCAACCCCATCCCTCCCTCAATCTAATCTTTCAAAACCAGCAGCCAGCAGCCAGCAACTGCCAACCAGCAATCATAAAAATAAAGAGCTAGCAATAAAAAATAAAAATAAAATAGAGAAAAGTTTCCATCATACTACGTCATTTGTTTCCTTTTCCTTTTTCTCATCAGGAATATAAGCAAAGCATAAAAGTAAAAGAATGAAAGAACAAAATAAGGACACACACAAAAATAAAGAAGAAAGAAAGATATATAAATCACTTCTTCTCCCCATCAGTCTTGTCCAGACCATCATCCTCATCCTCGGAAATGGCACTGGGCTCCTCCTCCAGAACGGCACCATCGATAGACGACGCGACAGGCGGAGACTGGTCCTGGGACTGAGACTTTGACTGCGCCTGCGCCGTGGCAGATGCCGTCGCGTCCGAATTGTCCCCTCCTCTGTCCCGGGCTATAGGATCGTGTCCCCTCCCGCTGTTGCTGGGTGACACCCCCACTGCTGCCGTCGCGTCCTCGGCAATCTTGCGCTTCGCCTCTCCCACAATCTTGTCCACCTCGCTGACCTTTGTTGTCGCTGTCGTTGTCGTTGTTGCTGTTGCTCCCGAGTCCTCCTTGTCTGCTCCAGCTTCCTTGTTCATCCTCACAACCATGCACGACAGGTTATCCGTGCTGAATCGGCTGAGGGCATGATCAACCAGGAGCTTGGATGCTGCCACCGGGTCTTGGATATCGCGTACCAGGTCAACTGCTTCCTGATCACTACAAACGTCCCAGATCTGTTTGATTTTGTTAGTTTTGTTTTCTCTTCATCTCTTTCTTTCTGGGTCTTTCTCTCTCTCTCATTCTTTTTCTTTCTTCTGTTCCCTTGCATGTCTTTCTTTCTCCCTCGGTGTGTGTAAAAAGCAAAACATGGGGATGAAAAAAATGGAAACCGGAGAGTGGAAAAATAGGAGAATGAGAAATGGGAAATGGTAAAACGGGAAAAGGAAAAAGGAAAAGAAAAGAAGGGAAAAAACTCACCCCATCACAAGCAATGATGACAAACTCATCACTACCAGGCTGAATGACAGTCTCCGTCGTATAAGGATGACCAGTGACCAGATCCTTCATGTACGTGTCTCCCAGCGCCCTGGTCACGGCCAGCACACCGTTGACGCGGTTGTTGAGTATCAGCCCACCCGCGTTGGCGATGCGCCTCCCCTCATTCTCGTCGCTCCCCTTGTGGTCGTACGACAGGCGGAGAGCCTTGCCCGACCGGCACAGGACGATGCGCGCGTCTCCCACGTTGGCCGTGTACAGGACCCTCTGGCGGGACGACTCTGGTTTTAGCCTGGCCGTGGCAGCCGCCGAGGCGCTGACGTCATCTGACTTGTTGTTGTTGCCGGTGGCAGCATTGGTGGTAGTGGCGGTACCATCAGTCTCGTCCGTCTTGGACTTGGCTGCTGCAGCTGCTGCGGCTGCGGCTGGGAGGGGCTGGGATCCGGTGACGGACCGTTCGCTGGGGACGCGGTCCTCCCATCTCAGGACGGCGATGGCGGCCGTGCACCCGCTGTTCTTTACGGGGAGCTTCTCCAGCTGGTTGTCCACCGTCGTAAAGGTCTGGTCGAGGAGCTCCGGCATGGGCGCCGTGGGATTCCTGCGCACAGTGTCCTCGAGGAGGACGTGGAGCTTCTTGCCGCACCAGTCGGCCGCAAAGGTGCCGGCGTGGCCGTCAAAGATGGCAAAGTACCCATTGTCCGACTCCAACACGTCCTGCTGCTGCTGCTGCTTCTGCGAGGAGGCCACCGTGTCGTCCGAGTCGCTGGCCGAGACCACGGCGGTGCTGGCGGCGCTGCCCGACTTGGCAGGCGGCGTGGTGGACAAGAAGTTGTAGAGGAAGGCGTGCGTGTCCTCCATGGTGCGGCGGCACTTCTTGTTCCTGTCCTCCCAGACGCCCACGCGGAACGTGGACTTGGGGCCGGGAACCGACTCTCCGGCCGAGTTGTTGTACTGGCCCTGGGGCACGGCGAGGACGGGATCGTGGCGCCCGAGCTTCTGGATGGGCGACTGGTTGTCCGAGTTGCTGGCGTTGGCGGCGGCGGCGGCGGCCGACGTGCGGCCGACGTGGGCAAAGTTGAGAGAGTTCTTGGCCGAGGCGATCAGGCTGCTCGCCTTGCCGCCCACGCTGCTGCTGCTGCGTCTCTTCTTTTCCGACGAGGCGCCAGCCCCGCCACCGCCTCCGCCTCCATTGTCACTGCTGCCGCTGTTGTTGCTGTTATTGTTGCCGCTGCTGTTGCGGCCGGTGGGGCTGCCGTTGCCGCTGCGCTTCTCGCCGCTGGCAGCCTGGTCCGACGTCTTGAGAGGGGCGGCAGAGGCGGAGGAGGTCGCTGATGTACCCTCGTCGATGCTGTCGCTGCCGGTCGTGGAAGAGGAGAACGACGACTTCTTGGCGCCGGCGGCGTCGTCCGTCGCCTCCCCCGCTGCTTTGGACCCGGGCGAGTTGTTGCCGGTGTTGCCGCTGCCAAACATTCTATTCAGCAGACTTCCTCCTTGAGCGGAGAGGCTGCGACGCTTGCTGCCCGCCAGTTTTGCGGGCGATGTAAGAGGGGGGGAAGGAGAGTAAGGGTGGCCAAAAAGGTCAAGAGTTTGGCCAAGGTTTCGACTTGTGTGTTTGTGTCAGATTATCGAGAGAGAAGAGGGCGGCGGGGGTGTGTACGGTGCGTTGCGTTGCGGACGTGGAGGGAGGGAGGGGCAGCACCGCTGTCGGGTGGCGCTGGGCTGGGCTGGTATCGATGGTTTTAACCTGCCAAGAATCGTGGTTGCGATGCAGAGTTGCGATCCAAATGGGATCCAAGGAGGGGGTATGGATGAACTGAACGATGCTGCTGCTACTACTACTCTGTGTGTGCGTGTGCAGTGTGTGTGGGTGGGTGGGTGAGTGGCGCCTTGTTCACCATGCAGGAGGAGCGAGCCGATGTTTGGGAAGTCCACAACAAGTCAGACGGGAGGACGGTGGCTGTGGGGTTGGTGCCTCTAAGAGAGAGCTTCGAGGCGTCACTGCACCAAGTATTGTGTACTTATGTAATGCACTTGACTCTGGTGCCTGTTCTGAGTACAGGGTACTTTTTTCTCTGCAATGCCCCGTTTGCTTCAACTCGTAACGGCCTATGAGCGGACTCTCACTAACTGCACCTGCCACCAATACGTGCTTAAGGGAGGGAGGGGCCTCTCTCCCCGGGAAGAGGGGGCGCTCACGATAAGCTGGAGGAGGCCCAGTGACCCGGATTAGGTCATTGGCGACAGGTGCTACCTCTAGTACGCCTCCATGAATAAAAACCACCAGGACAGCACAGTATTGCGATATCACGACTGCGATTTGTTGTTCTCGTAACACCGTCTGGCTGTATGTGACCACTAGAAATGTAAACACCGACTTTTTGAAGGTCCTCAAGGGACAGATAGCTCTGGTCATATTCGACACCATGTCACTGCACTTTTTTGTCCCCTGTAACCCAACAGTGGCTACGTCACCACTGGAGCTGTTTGCTACTATGGATGACTATGTACGTGCACAGTGTATTATTAGGTGCAATACTCCACGCTCTTCCCAACCATGCCGTCAACAAGGCGCAAGCTGTCTTTCTCTTGATCTTTCAATATCGCTCCCATACATCCTACTTTCTACGAGGTTTACAAAGCCAGGCAAATGCATCATCTTCCATTGGCCAAGGAGGTGTTCTATTGATTACTCCGGGTAGTACAACATGCCAGGCGACTTGCTGTCAGAAATGTCTATACAGCATCCAATACATGCTCTCGTTCTATCCATTCATCTCAATATCTATCTGACCCCTCCGGATTCTATATAGGAAGATCGCCCGCCGCGGACGGAACTGATTGGGAAAATGAAAGGCTCAAGTGCGGGTATAAGTGTAGATATACACATGTTCTCTACATAATCCTCC
Organism: Geosmithia flava; assembly: GCA_900188565.1. Lineage (NCBI taxonomy): Eukaryota > Fungi > Ascomycota > Sordariomycetes > Hypocreales > Bionectriaceae > Geosmithia > Geosmithia flava. The sequence goes on along the minus strand of FYEV01001628.1, from coordinate 177,102 downwards.
CATTCCCATAACCAACCCAAATCTTATCGTTATATACATGTGAATGCCAACATACCAAACGCCTAGGTATGCTCCCCAGTATCAGGAGTCGACTTCACCAACGCTTCCGCCTTGTCAGCCTGTCCATTGGCGCGGTACGCCTCTGCTAGCTCGTCCTGCGACACGAATTGGAACGGTTTGGTCTCCGACGACACCGCCTCGACCGCGGCCACATGCTCAAGCAACTCTGTGGCTTCCTTGATCTGGCCGGTTGCGCGGTATATCTGTGCGAGCACGTACTCCGATACCAGACGAGAGGTGTGGTTCTCTGCCAGCACCGTGCGCTTTACTGCGACGACGGACTCGAGTAGTTCTGTTGCCTTGTTCAACTGTCCGATGTCGCAGTATGCCCTTGCAAGCTCGTGGGCCGATGTTAGTCGCGACCAGTGGTTTTCTGGCAGTGTCGTCTCCTGCACCGCGACCACGTGCTCTAGCAGCTCCACTGCGTCCTGGAGCTGGTCGTTGGCGTGGTATGCTACTGCCAGCTCGTGCTGTGATGCCAGCAGTTCTGGGTGGTCTCTTGGCAAGGTCTTCTTCTCTATCGCAACCCCGTGCTCTAGTAGGTCTACTGCCTTGTCGATGCGTCCGTCGGCGTGGTATACCCTTGCGAGCTCGTGCTGTGACACTAGTAGTTCTCGGTGGTCTTCTGGTAGTTCTGCCTTGCGTATCGAGACCACGTACTCCAGCAGTTCTGCCGCCTTGTCCATCTGTCCGTTTTCGAGGTATGATCTTGCGAGCTCGTGCTGTGACGAGAGTCGGTCTTTGTGGCCTTCTGCTAATGTCGTTTCTTCTATCGCAACTACATGCTCTAGCAGTCTTACTGCCTTCCCGGTCTGGCCGTTTGCACGGTATGCGCATGCGAGCTCGTGCTGTGGTGATATTCGGTTTGGGTGATCTTCTGCCAGCGTTGCCGCCCTTTTCGCAACCACGAATTCTAGTGTCGCCAGCGCCTCCTTTATACGCCCATCGATGAGTAGGCAGCGTGCAACCCAAAATCCTAGTATGCAAAGCTCTTCGCTCTCGTCCTCTTCCGCTGCATTGAGCAGCCTGATTGCATGTGGAAGATACTGTCGCCATAGATGGCGGTTCGCCCAGTCATCAGTCGGAAACACCTCGGCCAGGTGCGCCACCGCTGATCGCCTCTGCCCCTTCTCGGAGTCATTCTTTGCAACCCACGAAGCGGTTGATAAATGCACCAAGCTGTGCATGTCATACATGTCGCTACCAGCCTCGCGTCTGTTCAGGAACCTGTAGCCGCATAGCGTGCCAATTGCCCGGGTCAGTTGCTGCTGAGACTCCCCTTCGGGCAGCAGTGTCCGCGGCACGGCCTTGGGCTCGATGCAGGCTATAAACATGAGCAAGCGTGATGCGAATTCGTCGCGTTTCTTGATCTGGTGAAGCGATATGAACCAGGTGGTGGCCACTGGGTCCTGGGACTGTCGGTACCGCGTGTCATCCTGGAACTCTGAGCTCAACAGCTCCATCTTGTCGCGCTCCGTGTTCTGGAAGAGATCAAGATACTCGGTAATAGGTATCTGGATCTCGTTCAAGTATGCGGCTGCTTGCGTGATGGCGAGTGGGAGATATGTGAGCAAGGCTAGGAGATGGTCGGCAGCCTGGTGGTCGTCCAGAAGGTCTTCTTCGAACAACGCTCCCTTCAGATAACTCATTGCTTCATCCTGGTCCATTGCAGGCACTTCCACGACGTTCTTCCTGGCGAACGACACTGCTATCTTTTGGTATCGGGTCGTGAATAATATTCGCCCGTCGTCGCTCTGGGGGAGGTACTGCGAGATGCCGTCGTCAACGCCGGGAGAGCCCCTCGCGATTTGCTCGTCATCGGCGTTATCGATGATGAGGAGCCATTTTCCCGCTTCTTCTGAGCTCAGGTACTGTCGAACAGCATTGTTGATGCTTTCGCTGTCATCTTTCTTCTTGATGCCGCACTTGTCGGCAATCTGCTTGTACGCCTGCTCGAAGCTGGCATGGCTCAGCGCCGGTACCCAGAACACGGAGTATTCGTGTCTGTTGTCTTTGACCCAATAGGCGAGCTGTAGAGCAATCTGCGTTTTTCCGATACCCCCAAGGCCAACGAGGGCGATTTTGTGCCTGTCCTCCTCAAAGAGCAAGCTCTGTAGTGTCGTGAGGATAGCTCTCCGACCGGTGAACACCTCATTCTTGGAAAATGGAAGTATAAACTCAGGTTTCGCTCTTTGAAAAACGGTAGCAGCACTCGCATCCATGCTCGGTTCTGGATGGCGCTGGTTGTCGAGTGAGAGGCTGCTTTCAAAGTCTGAGCCCAGGCGTGATATTTCTTCTTCTATTACACGTAGTCAGCTATTGTCATCTCTTGAGAAAGGCATCCACTACTTAAACATACCCTGTGCCGACAAAGGCACCCAGAGGTTGGTAAGAAAGGCCTTTGAACAAGCCGCTGCCACTGCCGCGGCATATCGCTGCCAGGCCTTGCTCTTGTGGCTGTCAGCATAGTCGCATGCTCCTTTCATCACGAGGCACGGGAAAATCTCCCAAACACCGGCACCCTCCATCTCAAAGGCAATGACACCCTTCTCTGCTGCAATCTTGTCGCGGTCCTCGCCAGACTTCATGACTGAATCCCCTGACGCCATGGGCCCGACGTGGACGGCAGGTATGAGATCCGCCTCACTGTTCTCGAGGCGGCTTCGTGGCACGAGCTTGCCATCACAGCCAAGCTGCTCGCACGACTTTTGATCCTGCGCGTGAAGATAGGACGCTTCAAAGAGCTTATCGTTTGTAGACCCGGGATACTTGGTAGACACCCCTTCTCGCCGAAGAATATCAAGATACTCGGCCATCTTTTTTCCCAACTGCTGTCGGGTCCGGCGTGATTCGAGCTTTGCCAACACTGCGCGTATCTCCTGATTCGGTCTTCCGAACGACTCCTTCAGCTTATCTTTGGAGACGAACCCGTCAGGCAGTCGCCTTCCAAAGTCATACTGGAAGATGCTGTCGCTGATAATGACATCGCCAAGCACAATCTCCCTACACGCGTCTTCAGGGTGGAATGGAACAGCGCCGCAGATCCCTACGATGAGGGCAAGCCGTATGTTGGGGAAACTCATCCGACAGCTTGATGCCACTACGGCCGCGTTTGCCTTTCCCATCCCTCCCATATGTACCAAGACGACATTGTGACGGCCGACGGTGCCCAATGAGTAGACATTTGGATCGTTTGGCGCTTTACCGAATGATGGGCGATCATCGTCGCCATCATCCCACCAGTGATCGAATAAAGCTTCGACGGCATCGGCCTCGAGGGAAAGAGCACATAGGATGGCGATCTCGAAGCCGTTGCGGCTGTTTGGTCGTGTTGGTGGGGTTGTCATCCGAGGCGGCAAGATCCGCGACTAGTATACGTCAACTAGCGCTTGGGTCCGAAAGAGTTTCTTCCTCGTCGACGTGACGAAATATTGCGAGGCTGCTTTTGGATATGTATGAGGTTCGCCGTCGAGAGAGCATGGTAAACTGGGGAGCGTAATGTATTGACAGTAGTATCAACATCGGGCAGCTGCGCTCGCGTGAGACGAGGGGGGTGATTGATTGAAGGATTAGTATCCACATGGGATAAGCCGACTGCGTAGTACATATTGTTATACCGAGTAGAGAGGTGCTCTTTCCCAAATTATCAGATTGCTTCAGTGTGCGTGTGGTGGAAACGAGTGCCTAATAACCCCTCTTTGTGCTTACATGTGCTTATAGCCGTTGATTCTAACGTTGCAGTCCGTATGCAACTCGAACAGGCGCGTAGAGCTACCTAGCTGCTATTTCCATCATGATTCGAGTAATATTGACGATTAAAGTATCCAGTTATTCCTTTATATCAGATCAGATCACACTGTATCCTTTGTCCCTTTATTCTCATAGTATTGGCTTCCTCCACTCGGTGTAGTAGTATTGAGATTTATCGGCTCGTGAATCATGGAATTTCACACACAAACGACCTTGTTGAGCGCTTCCTCCTTTTATATATATCATTATATTCCAATCATTGCTCTCATTGCCATTTACAGCTTGGGCTTCTCGAGACGCCTGCCAAGCTCATCAAACTCGATCTTCTGTCCGGTAATCATGGCCTCCTGGAGGGCACAGCCAATCTTGACGGCGTCGACGGCGCCCTGCAGCCTGACGGGCACGGCCGTGTTGTCGAGGCAGCAGGCTGTGAACTCGTTGGCCTCGGTGACAAAGGCCTCGCGGAACCGGTCGTAGTAGGTGGCGGGCACCTCGCGGCGGATGCCCGTGGGGTCGTGGATGTTGACGAGGTTGAGCTGGGGCTGCAGGTTGACGGCCACCTTGCCCTGTGTGCCAAAGACTTCGGTCGTGTCCTCCTGTCCGGCGGCCATCATGCGAGAGCAAAAGAGCTGAACAACTTTTCCGCCCTGCATTTCCATGTTTCCAAGTCAGTATACAATCGCTCTCACGGGTTAGGGTTGAAAGGAGGAAGAGAGAAGAAGGAAAGAAGGCAAAGGAGCACATACGTGAAACTCAACCAGACCAGCACCGTTATCACGGTCATTGTGCTGCCGCAGCTCGGGGGAGACAGCCGTGATGCCCACGGCAGAGACGCTCTTGACGACGCTGTCCTCGCCCATGAACCACAGAGCCAGGTCGATGTCGTGGATGGAGCAGTCGACAAAGATGCCGCCGCTGAACTCGGCGTAGGCGACGAAGAAGCCCGTGGGGTCGAGCTTGTCGCACGTCTGGGAGCGGAAGACGGAGGGGCGTCCGATGTCGCCGTTGACGACGCGGCGGTGGGCGTCGCGGTAGGATGCGTCGAAGCGCCGCGAGAAGCCGCACATGACCTTTTGGTTGGGCCTCTTCCTCGACGACTCCTTGTAGGCGTCCAGGACCGACTGCGACACCTCGGCGCTGGTGCTCAGCGGCTTCTCGCACAGGACGTGGAAGCCGGCCTCGATGGCCTTGATGGACTGCTCCGCGTGCACGGCCGTGGCGCTGGAGATGACGACGGCCTGGAGCGTCGGCTCGCTCCTCAGCATCTCGTCGTAGTCGAGGTAGGTCCTCACGTTGCCGAACTCGGCCCTCGCGGCGTCGAGCTCCGCCTGCACCGGTGAGGTCACGGCTATGAGATCGGCCCTGGGGGTCAGGGTAGCAAAGTGGCGAGCATGACGGAGGCCTGTATATCGTCAGATCACACAACCAACACCAATTGGGGAAGAGAGCATGTGTTTCGTTGAATGGGAGAACAAAACTTACCCATGCGACCTAGGCCAGCAACAGCAACTTGGAGCTTCTGGCCAGACATTGTGTGAGAGTGAATCAAGTGTATAGCTTCAATTGTATAAAGGGGAATTGAGATTGAACAAGAAAGGGGGGTAGTTGAGAAGTAAGAAGAGAAGATGGAAGGTAAGAGAACAATGATTGACGAGAATGGAGAGCGAGCAGCCAAGATAAAGGAAGAAACAGCGAGCAGACACAACTTCGGAGAGAAAACACTCTCTCTCACTCCAGAGATGATCGTCACAGGTGTGACTTTAACCCACGGCGGTGTGCATGGCCGGTGACTACCAGATACGGAAATCGTCTACGACCGGTCCATCGCCGAAGGTTACCATGAAGGGTAATAAGATTTCACAAGTGACGTTTTTGTCTGAGCTGTGGTGGCACACGGTGCACTACACGTACTAGTATCTACATGTACTACCCAACCCCCAACTACTACTACTACCACTTCTACTCCGTACTATTACTACTACTACTACGTAAAACGGAGTAATACTGGTATTACTTGTAAGTACTACTAGCACTACTTTACTATGGAGTAACACTCGTACTATCAAACCCGAGAAATACGAAACGCAAGATACTAATACAATATCCAAGTCGCGCGGGAAATTCTACCACGTACGTACGGTCCACGGGAAACTCGGAATCTATTGCCTGCCTTATATTTTTAGTATCTTGCGTACGCGGAATTCCCCACAACCCCCATTTTAGGGAGTAGCTAGCGGGGCTGAGATGGTGAGGGGAAAGAGGGGCGGGGGGAGGTGGAAGGTTCCCGGGGGTGATGAACGATGCAGGACGGGATAATGATACGGAATTATTGAATCCCGGGAATGGGACATCTTTGACCGGTGTTTGATGCATTCGATACTAGTAACTAGTACTGCTGCATATTGAGTACTAGTACTGTATGTATGCAGTTGGTCACCCTCGAGGGATTCAATCCCTAATACCGGCCATTTGTCCATCTGCTCGCCTGCTTGTTTGCTGGCAATGTCCATATATTCGTCGCTAGACACCTCTATACTCCGTTTAAATTGACAAAAAAAGACACACTAAGATTCCAAAAGAATAAGGAGAAAAAAGACCGTTGAACAAATAAAGGAAAAGGAAACAACGTAAGAAAAGCATTGACAAGGAAAAACAAAACAAAAGAGAAAGTGTAGAAAACAAGTTCCCATGCTGATGATCCTGCTCTCCCCACACACACGGATGCATGCTGCCGTATACATCTTGCAGGGACAATGACACCTTTCTGTTTCTTGATATCCCGCTCTTGGTAATGACAACCATCTCCACAGTGAATAGAAACCTCCGCTTACTACTCACTTCCTCAGACTGTCCAATCGAGCCTGAAGGTCGTCGTCGACGGGATCACCACCACCGGGGCCGTCACCGCCGCCGCCACCACCTCCTCCACCGACGGCTTGGGCGATTCTGCTTTCGGCCTGTGCTTCGTGACCTATCGTCGTGGGAGTTTCTCCGAGCTGTTTTGGTGTATATCATTAGCATGTTTCTTCTTTCTTGGGGGGGGGG
>FYEV01001628.1:137552-170092 GCA_900188565.1 Geosmithia flava | reverse complement strand
GGGGGGGGGGACAAAGAAAAAGACAAAATAGAAACAAGAAAAAGTAAAAAAGAGAAACTCACCTGTTGGTTAAAGTCGACACCAATCTCCTCGAGAACCTGGTCCACCACCTCATCTCCTTCCTCCTCAACACCAACATCCATGGCATCGTCGACAGCATCATCCATCATCTCCTGCCTCTGATCCATAATGTCATTCTCCCTCTCAAACTCCATGGCTATCCTCTGCAGCTGAGGGAGGTTCATCGACTTGTTCATGCTGCCCAGGGCCATGGTGGCACCCTTCATGGCCTGCATCATCTGTTCGTTTGTTCGGTAGGTCTATCATGTACTGTCAGTTCTTTGTTTTTTTCTTTTGCTCCTCTTGCCTTCCCTCCTTGAGCTTTTTTCCTCCTCCGTTTCCTCCCCTCCTTCGAATTCTTCAGAGCGCTAGGCTGGAAACAAAAAGAAAAAACAAGAAGAAGAAGAAACTCACCTGAAGACGCAACGAAATCTTTTGCAGCTGACTCCTCATCCCGTAAAACTTCTCGACATATCGCCTCGTCCGGACAAGATCCTTTGCCTGGATCTTACAAGCACCCATCTGACCATTCTTCGCGCTCGTCTTGATCTGCTGGATCAGAGTCTTCTCCTGCTTCTCGAGCTTGACGCGCGTCTGGTCCAGCTCTCGGATCGCCTTGTCCAGCATACGCTGGTTCTTGCGCAGACGCTCCGCCGGCGTCAGGCGTTTTCCGAATGCCCATTCTAGTAGCTGTTTTTTTCTTCTGTCAGCCTCTCTCTCTTATCTCAATCCTCTCCCCTCTCCCCGTCTCTCTCAGTCCCTCTCCATTTCTCCCACTGTCTCCCTCTGCCTTCGTTTCGTTCGCGCGCGCGGGGCATATCTGTTCCTTACATTCATGATTGTTGTGTATGTGTATGTGTGTGATCGGATCGTTCGATGGGGATGCGAATTGCTCGAAGATTCGAAAAATGTCTAGATGGGTGCGATGCAATGCGAAGGGGGAGACAAAAAGGCTTCGCTTGTGTCGTGTCGGGGCCAGGTCGTATGTTGTTGCCTCGTGCTGCTGGCTGGTGTCCGACCTACGTAATTACTGGGCTGGGGGGGAAGGCTTCCCAAACGTCAGTGGGCGGCGGGCCAACCCACTCCTGTAACCGCGGACTTGTTGGGCTCTCTGACCACTGCTTGTAGGGTGATAAGATAAGAGGTGTGTTTTCCGGGGTTTTGCCGTGCTATACGACGACAATGCATGGCTTCGATTCTGGTATCGTGACATCGTTTGTGTATCTTTTGTTTTCGTAACAGAAAAAAAAATGAAAGCTTGAGTTCATGTTGTCAATTGCTCTCAGAGTTTACTTCTAGTTGAGTAGAGCGATATAGTTGTTTGGCATTATAGGCTTGGTCGGTCGATATGAAGCATATCTAGTCGCAATGTTGCTGATATCAAGGGATGGAAAGCAGACAGCTTAAGATTTACCTCTGCTTCCTTTGTTTTCTGAAATTTCTACTCTGATTCTAGCTTAGCACTGATCTACCTGTATTCCTTGGTAATGATACATACAGTGGAAATAATAACGCAGATTCATGACTGTTTTACAAACGTACAGTTCCTCTCGTCAGACACAGCAGCTACCCTGCGTCAACCTGAGAATGGATGAATCTGTCGGTTTTGATCATACAATGTGGAATATAGCTGCTATAACGTGATGAGTGAACATATCCTCCTCTTGGGAAAGCATTTGTATCCATAACATCTAGGCTCATATGCCAGACTACGAGCAGTGAAGCTCTCAACACCCCATCGCAACTACATACATCTTTCATCAGTACGCAAGCGATCAGTCCCAATGGGCAACGCAGATATTACAGTCACAATTACAAATACATCGAACCAAGCCAAGTTGAAATAATTAGTCAAATAGAATTATCAATTCTAGGACAACAAAAAAATACACGAGCAGATACAACCCCCAGTTCTGCTCCAAGATGAGAGAGATTCCGAGGCATCCAAACTCCTTCCATGCAACTCATCACGGGATTCCCATCCTTCCATAACTTTGACAATTCAAAGTTTCCTTTCCTCTTCCTTCCTCGTCCTCCTCGTTTTCCCATTCTAGTAAGTAGGGAGATATTTGATAGTAGTTGATTATTATACAATTGAGATATGAAAAAAGGAGAACATGATATTCCATGTGCACTTTGTCTCTCAAAAAAAGATGATACATGGAGAGCGTTGTTTCTTTTTCGATTTTTGTGTTGTGTTTTCTGTGTGTTTTTTCATAGGAGAGAAGCGTGATGGGGGTTCCTTTACAGAGCAGGCTTAACCTCACCCTGAGGCTGAGCCTGACCCTCTCCCAGGGCAGCGCCGAGCTTGTCGGCCGTCGTCTGCTCGGCACCACCGGCCGTCAGGAGCTCGCTGCCCTGCTGGCGCATGTTGTACTCCTGCTCCATGGCGGTGAGCTGCTGGTCCTCGGAGAAGGACAGGGCGAAGGGGACGCCGAGGAAGAGGGCAGACGTGGTGATGACCCACGAGGCCTTGCCGCTAAACGAGAGGGCCGACCAGGCGGCGCTCGAGACTGTGTTGACCTTGCCCGAGATCCATCCGCGGGCCGTGGGGGGGACGATGTCGCGGAGGGCGTACAGGCGCTCGGCTAGGGACTCTTCCGAAGGGTCGAACTCGGACTCGTTGGAGATTTCGGAGTCTATAATCTCTTTGTCAGAATATGGGAAAAAGGGGGGAGGGGAAGACAAGATAAAAAAAAGGTCAATGGGTTAAAGGGGGAGCAAAAAACAAAATTGCTTACCAGTGTCGGTAAAGTCATCCTCCTCCTCAGGTCCAGTCTGGTTAGACTGGAAGTGCTCGTCCTCAACCTCGACAAGCTGGACCATATTGACGGTTGTTTTGGTGATGTAGGGGGGATAGTATTATAAAGCTGGCGCCTGAGAATATGCGCGCGAGATGAAACGGGACGTTGAGTGTCGTCGAAGAGTTTTTCGGAATTATATTATGAGCTGTTTCTTTCGAGATTATAGCTCGGATGGTGGTTGAGCTGTTGATGGATGGATGGATGGATGGATGGATGGTTTGATGGCAAAGGGGGAAAGTCGTCATACAAGGTGTAAAAAAAAAAACAGCTCCCGGGAGGCTTTCAAAAATTCTCGGGCGTTTGCCTACGGGGCCCAAGCAGGCTTAGGTTAGCTCAGGGATCAGATCCTCTCCTTCCCCCCTGCTGGTTTACCCGGGATTTCTACGGTTGTCACGTGTTTTGAGAGCTGGTTCATCTACGCGACGCGTCTTTACTGTACAGATAGGCCACTTCAATAGTTGCCAATGTGGTGAGGATTTGGTTTCTTTTTTAGATACAAACAAAATCCTCCAGAAAAGGAAGAGAAAAATTGAAAGAAAGGCAAAGAATGGAAAAAAGAATTCATACATCATTGATCCATTGAATTTATAAACAATGACGTTGTTGAACTTGCCGCTTTGCCAAATGTTTTATGCTATGGGCCGTTGATTCCGAGACGCTGTACGATCTATCTGTACAGGTACAGGTACAGGTACAGGTACCAGTTGTACGAGAGGTACACACAACAAGGTACCGATTGACTAAGCCAATCTGTCCTTCTCTCTCTCTCATACAGGAAAAGAAGCAGAAGAGAAATAGAAAGAAACAAGGGGAAAAACTTGAACCTCCTTCCTCCGAGTGCTGTGTCCCCCCCCCCCGGAAAAATCTCAGCTATTCACGTGATGGATCTCCACCGATTCTTTTAGGTTCCAAAAAGGTGGGATGTACATGTTTTATACTCTCGTATCTGGTACTACACTACAGTAAGGATCGTGGACCAACACGAGGATACATGTACGACGTTAAGTACTACTACTACTATTACTGCTAGTATTTTTGGTAAGTTTCATCAATGTTGCTATATTTTGAATTGGCAAGCGTCATCTATTCCAGCTTTTTGTGTTGAGAGTGTATACAACAACAAGTTTGTTTGAAGAAAAAAGTAAAACCGTCAACTGACCATTGCCGTTGAGAAATTGCCAAGGCAATGGTAATGATCTAGAAGGTCTAGACTGGAGGCTATGTCAGGCGGTATATAATACAGGCAAGAAAGTAAGAATGTGATTGCATCGGGAGGGAGGGTTGAAATTTGAATGTCTGGAGAAAGCCTAGGGGATAAGTCTGGCCCAAGGGCCAAGGGCCAAGATTCAAGAATATCCCGGCGGGAGGTACATGTATCTGTAAAACCTGGAGAGCGGCAGAGCGGGAACAACGGCAACTTCAAGTTACCGATAGTACCGATGATATGTACGTGTACTCGTAGTTGTACATACTTTGGTACTAGTAGATGATGTATTCTACGATGAATCGATACAGGGGGGGTGTGCGTGCAAGGGAAGATTTTTCCTTTCTCTCTTTCCCATTGTTTCTTTTGGGGATTGGTTGACCTCGTGATGTAATAAGCGTCGGCTATTATTAAAAGAAAAGAAAAAGGAAAGAAAAAGAATATACTACATGTAGCTTGCACGGAGTAGTAATGGGTGATAGTTTCTAAAATGGTTGATTGCGGGGGAAAATGGTACCTAGGAAGCGGAGAGGAGACAGCTTTGGGAAGTTGAAAGGCGGGGGAGGTATGGAAGGGGGAGGGGCCAGAGATTGATTTGATTTCAAGGGGGGGCACGGATGTTGGGCGATTTCGTAATAGCATGGTATTACCAGAGTGTCGAGAATCTGAGGTGGTCACGATGGTAGAAAAATGGGCGGAGACCAAGTGGATTGTTCAAGTGGCGTGACCAAAAATTTATCCATCTCTAGACTCCTTCTTGACTCTTTCTCTCTGTCCAAACAAGTGAAGAAAGAAATAAAAAAAGGAAAGACGCAAGCCGAGATGATGATGAGCAACAAGGTTGACAGAACAAGGTATGTGTACTCCGTACAGAGGGGGATATCCACGGCCCAACCGCGCCTAATGCATCATCACGCAACGGATATGCGCGATGAGGATGAGTATGGAGTCAATACAAACAAACTCTGCGTAGTTTCTTTTGACTTCCTTTTTCTCCATGATTCTCTTTTACAGTGCATGTATCCAATTAGCGGGGGGACGGCACCTGTGCAGATAATCCATTTCTGTACAAAAGACTCGCAAGAGATGCATTCATCATGTAAACTGGGGGTAATGGAAACAGGCATGAGAGGAAACATGGGGGTAATAAAAATACAATTCGGGATTGGCGTGCGAGTTTTTGGACCATTGGGCGATCCATCCATTGGGCGATCCAAGGAACATGGAACGTACATACATAAGAGGGATAACGTATCGTACATGTACGTAGTAGTAGTCAGCCGGCCGAAAAGACCGGTGAGGTGGGGCCCGTGACACCTCCGGGGGTTATGGTAGGGGGGGAGGGGGGGGAGACGGAGGATGGCCGGTCTTTTGATCCAAACCATGTACTCGTATACACGTGTTTATACAATGCATGGGGATTTTCAGGAAAGAACTCATGAGGGTTGCAATGCAGGCAAGAAAAAAAAAAAAGAAAAAACTCGTTCTTGCAACTACATCCAGGTACGACAAGAGTCAACTGGTACTGGTATACATTGTACGTAAGTCATCATCCATCCATGTATTGCGAATGTTGAGGAACAAGACCAAGAGAACAAAGGAGGATGCATTTATTACGTACTTGAAAAGGAATACATACTAAGAAGACAAGAAAGAAAACACGGAGAGATGCCGAGCTCGTCAGAGGGGCGGTGGACATTGAAAAAAAGGTCGATCCGGGGAAAAGAAGAAATGTATAGTGTTGTTGTTGTTGCTGTTGCCAAGGTATGAATTGCATCTAGAAGCTGATGAGGGAGGGGGTCAGCAGACGTATAACATGGAGACTGGCGGTATGTACTGCCTTGGCTAGAGTGCTAATAATATTATTAGGGAACCTTTGAATGTAAGAACAACTAATGCTCTATGCTGTACTACCAGTGATGGGAAAGACATGCATTTGCACGGGGGTTATATGGTAGGGTAGCGGTTGTTGATGAGAGTACCTTGATGTTTGAGAGATGCCAATGGTAGTGATACTCCCATGCGGTAACACGTACTTTTCGTCATTGTAGTCGTCAAATTGACAATTGAAACAAAAAGCAAACAGCAACTGCAGACGTGTCACAGACTCGCATACTCCGTACATGTCAAGTACGGAGTACGGAGTAGTACTACTACTGGCATCTAGGTACATACACATGAACTTCAATGTTCCCTTACCTGACACCTGGTCCCAGTCCCGAACCCACCGACTCAGTTTATTAGTCCTCGTGATTACGCAAGAAATGACATTATTGCGGAGGGAGGGGGGGGGAGTACGAGTACATAGCTCGTACACACTACTACTACTCGTACATGGTAGTAAAAATAGATGGATCGAAAGGATAGGAACATGGCCGTCCGTATTCTCAATCTTCTCACCACTTGGCAACTTGTCGATACAAACTTCAATGTACTACTACTACTAGTACAAAGCATCTCGTACATGGTACCACGACTCCTCTGCCAATCTCGTACTACGAACCATTACTCTGTAGTACGAGTACTTGTCATCATGTATCACCAAACTACTTATCAAGGGGGGGGGGCCACAAAAAGAACTCCAGAAAAAAAAATCAACTCGTACGTAACAAGAGCCTCGAATATCCGTTCGATAGTACTTTTTAGCAGCAGTGGTACATCTTGTATACCCCGTAAAAGATACGAGTAGCCGCTGTAGTATCAGTCGTATCAGTAATAGTACTTTATAGTTGTGTAGTATCTAGCACTCCCATGATGATATACACACACGCATCCGACAGCCGTTCCTGAGTGGGTGAGTGCTGAGTTGATTTGCTCTGAGTGAGCCGCCAGGTACCGGACGCTCGGACCAGGGAGGGGCAACAAGATACTACTACGGGTACTAGGTAGGTACAGAAGAACAAAAAAGTTGTGCCATAGGTAGCCGGGATCCGTGGAATAGTATACGTAGATGAAGATGCCATGGTGTACTCCGTATGGACTGTGTGTTTGTATTGTATCCCCATCAGTATATCAAATCGAAAGCGGAAAATTGGCGTAAATGTAGAGGAAATCAGGGAATGCAAAATAAATGAAATCGAGAGATCTGTCACCATGACTCTTGTGTGTATGTAGAATTCGTCATTATGCCGTTGGGGAGTGTGCTTTTTGTAGATGAGAGAACTCGTCGAGACTCGTACGGCATGAGGTCCGTCCCACGTAGAGGTCCGGCGGGGTTCCATCTCCGCTTTTCCACATTCAAAGTACGGGTACATGTCTGGGTACCTCTCTTGACGGAGTACGGGTACAGGTAGAGAGAGAGAGCATCATCAATAGGAGGCTTTTCGGGGTATTGCGGCAGTACAGAGTTGTAAGATGCATGTACTTCTGGTTGGAATACTCCTAGTACTCGTAGCTGGTACCTCCTAGTGGGCTGTAGTATGTAACTGTATCCATAACGCATCCAGTACGTATCGTCAAGTACCTCGTCCCCCTTGACATTCTCCTTGACATCAACCAAGGGACACACAAACAGTCATAGGTATGCCATGACTACTTTTTTGTGTACGGGATTCCATCTTTTTTTCTCTCGGTCGAGTTTAAAAGGGCCACGCCATCCGCCACAAATTCGGTTCCTGAACTTGATTCCCTACGATATAAAATCAAATAACAACACACCGCTTTGGCCTGACGCAAAGAAAGAACGTCAAGACAACAAAAGAGTAACTACTACTACATCTTTTTTGTCTGTCATGGCATCATCTGTATTGTATTATCTCTGATATACACCATCTTGATCTCTACTCTACTTCTACATCCCACGAGTACAGACTATTCCAACCAGAAAACACTTTACACTGTACGTTTAATGCTTTCCTTTACCCCTCATCAAACAAACATCTTTCTCTCTCTCTCCTGGATCTACACACACACACACACACAACACTCCAAAGCAAGGTACCGTCATCGTGCGACCATAGTGGAAACCCTTGCGGGCGTTCCCATGTACGAAATGCTACTAGTACTCCGTATATAATCCCGAATCGACGTCCCTTGCCGACCCTGGCCGCTTCGGACCCCCCTTTGGACCCCTTTGGATGACTCAACTCATCAACCTTTTCTTATACCTGTATTTTTCTTGGCTGACTCCTTGTGATGCCACAGACTCGTCACCTGGTTTTCTTAAAAAGAAGTCTCTTCTTTCTTTTTAACCAGTTTTTTATCATAATCATTTGATAAAGACTTCTGTCCTTTTTGTCATCCTCTTATCAAGGTTTTTTTTAGCTTCTTGATAAAAGACCGAGGTTCGAATTGACATCATTCAACACTTTTTCCTTTTCCTACGCTTACACTGGCCTGGAATTTATAGGGAACTTGCATCCATCCCTCGCTCCTTCCTTTTGATCGACAAAACAAAAGAAGAGCCTAGAAGCCTTCTTTAATACACCTGTACGTTTCGTTCTTTCCCTTTTTTACGAAGTACAACTACGAGTATTCCCGTATCACTCGCCACATTTCCCTCCTCCAATCTTCCCTTATCAGTCCCTGTCATCATTGTCTATACGAAGTCTTGCCCAGCCTACGGCGGTGAACACACAACACATACACACATGTTGTTCCCCCTTTGGCTTTGCCTGTGCAAGTTTCTATTTTCAAGATAGCACACCCTTTTCTCGTGTCATCACATTATCGGACTTTTTTCTTTTCTTCCATTTTCTGTGTCTCACACCCCTCCCCCCTCTTCCCCATTGCACCATCATCCATTGCATTACCGTGTGTCCCCTCCACACACACACCCCTCCGATCTCATGATCTGCGGCCACGCCCCCCGGACTCTTCAGCCTGGGGGAGGGCATGAAGTCAACGCCCGCATCCAGCTTCCCTTCCACTTCATAGTCACCGCCTTGGACGCACAGACGCACAAGATCTGGTCAGACAATCCCTTATCATTACTCTTTTCTTACGAATAGAGTGTCCTGTATGACATTCTTCTTGTTAAGAGAGAGAAAAGTATCAATGGCATGAGACTGGAGTGGTCTCTGCCATATATATATATATATGGCCTGACCTCCCCCCCCTTCATCCTTCGATTTGTTGTCTTGGACCCTTTCTTATATATATAAGAGTTTCGACGTCTCATGCATACAACTCTTTCATGTACATGCCCATGTGCATGACTCCTCCCCCACACTACTACCACACATCTGTTGCACATATAAACATCATCTGCCATCATGTTGGCCCTCACCATTGACACGACTAACATCCCCGCCCTCGATAGCTTCCCAGACTACGTCGACCCGCTGGATCAACAGCAGCCACCCACCATGGCTACCGAAGCAGTCCCCAAGCCAAAGCCCCTGTCTAGACTCCAGTCCGTAGACTCCAGCAGGGGTCCCTCACCACAGCCCACCCACGTCAGCATGCCTGCCATGTCCCACATGGGCAACGTCAACGGCAGCGGCCACCGCGTTCTTCGCTCTGCTACCGTGGGGTACATTGCCCCCGAGTTTCAGGGCAAGGAGGAGCAGATCTTGGTTGGTAAGTGATACAAACTCACAATTCTGGTCAAGACCCTATACCCCGAGGAACTCTAACTGACCAACACCCAACAGTCAAGGACATCATCAAGCAGAAGTCGTGGATTCCCGAGGCTCTCATCGACGAGCAGACTCACTGGTTCTACGAGAAGCTGGGCATAGATGACGTCTTCTTCAAGATTGAGTCCCCCGCAGCCATTGCCAACCAGATCACCTCCCTGTACGCCGCCAAGGTGGCTGCCTCTGTCCGCGAGGACAAGCAGGAGGAGATCAGGCTGGACATGGAGTCCAGCGACCACGCCATCTACATTGACACTAGCGAGCCGGGACGTGCCCAGGTCGGTGGCCCTCGGTACGAGCAGCGCCTCGAGGCCAAGTACCTCGACCACCACGGCAACACAAAGTACCGCGTGGAGACGTTCCGCTCCCCCGCGGCCATCGGGCAGAGCCCTGGGTCCAAGGCGTCGCTGCGCTGCTACTTTGTGTATCAGTGCCTGTTCAAGCAGAAGCCCGGGGAGACGGACCCCAACGAGACCCGCCTCGAGGTCATCTCCGACAACGGCTTCTGGCAAAAGGCCACGGACAACACCAAGCAGATCTACCAGGACATCATCCTGCAGGTTGTCGGCCGGGCTGGCCCCGTCATCGAGGTCTACGACATCGAGGGCACCGTGGAGAAGCGCCTGGTCGTGGCCTTCCGGTCCCGCACCGCCCGCGGCATCTTCTCCGCCCTGTCGGATCTGTACCACTATTACGGCGTCACCAGCTCGCGCAAGTACGTCGAGCAGTTTGCCAACGGCATCACCGTCATGAGTGTGTACCTCCGCCCGGCCATGAACCTCGAGGGCCACTACCCGTCGCTCGACCGGTCCATCCACCAGATCACAAAGGAGATCTCCCTGCTGTACTGCATCCCGCAGAACAAGTTCCACGATCTCTTCCTCACCGGCGAGCTGAGCCTCCAGGAGTCCGTCTACGCCAACGCCGCCTGGGTCTTCGTCCAGCACTTCCTCAACCGCCTGGGCGCCGAGTACACTTCTCTCTCGGAATTCCTCAACGCCAAGGAGAACCCCCAGGCCACGCTTCTGCTGTCCAAGCTCAAGCGTCGTCTGCGCACAGAGACCTTCACCCCGGACTACATCCTCGAGATCATCCACACCCACCCTGGTCTCGTGCGCCTTCTGTACGCCTCGTTTGCCAGCGTACACCTCAGCGTCGGGCCGGACTTTGACAAGGACTACATCGCACCCACACCGGCTGTCGAGGTCCTTTCGGATGAGAGGCTGCAGGACACCATTTCCAAGACGGTGGCCAACGAGCACGACGAGATGGTCATGACGGCGTTCCGCGTCTTCAACAAGGCCATCCTCAAGACCAACTACTTCACGCCCACCAAGGTGGCCCTGAGCTTCCGCCTGGACCCCTCGTTCCTCCCCGCCGTCGAGTACCCCAAGCCCCTGTACGGCATGTTCCTCGTGGTGGGCGGCGAGTTCCGCGGCTTCCACCTCCGGTTCCGGGACATCTCGCGTGGCGGCATCCGCATCGTCAAGTCGCGCAGCAAGGAGGCGTACGCCATCAACGCGCGCAACCTATTTGACGAGAACTACGGGCTGGCCAACACGCAGCAGCGCAAGAACAAGGACATCCCCGAGGGCGGGTCCAAGGGCGTGATCCTGCTCGACCCCAAGCAGCAGGACAGGCAGCGCGAGGCCTTTGAGAAGTACATTGACAGTATCATGGACCTTCTGCTCCCGGCCGAGACCCCGGGCATCAAGAACCCCGTTGTGGACTTGTACGGCAAGGAGGAGATCCTCTTCATGGGTCCCGATGAGAACACAGCCGACCTGGTGGACTGGGCTACGGAGCACGCCCGTTCCCGCGGCGCACCCTGGTGGAAGTCGTTCTTCACGGGCAAGTCCCCGACGCTGGGCGGCATCCCGCACGACGAGTACGGCATGACGACGCTCTCGGTGCGCGAGTACGTCAAGGGCATCTACCGCAAGCTGAACCTGGACCCTACGCAGGTGCGCAAGATGCAGACGGGCGGACCGGACGGCGACCTGGGCAGCAACGAGATCCTTCTGGGCAACGAGAAGTGGACGGCCATCGTCGACGGCTCCGGCGTGCTCGCGGACCCCAACGGCCTGGACCGCGACGAGCTGGTCCGTCTGGCGCGCAGCCGATCCATGATCTCGGGCTACGACCTGTCCAAGCTGTCTCCCGCCGGGTACCGCGTGCTCTGCGAGGACAACAAGGTGAAGCTACCAAGCGGAGAGGTGGTGACTAACGGGACCACGTTCCGCAACACGTACCACCTCCGTGACAGCGACGGGTCGACAGACATCTTTGTCCCCTGCGGCGGTCGCCCGGAGTCGATCGACCTCATCTCTGTGAACCGTCTGATCAAGGACGGCAAGTCGACGATCCCGTACATTGTCGAGGGCGCCAACCTCTTCATGACGCAGGACGCCAAGCTCCGTCTCGAGTCGGCAGGTTGCATAGTGTACAAGGACGCCTCGGCCAACAAGGGCGGCGTGACCTCGTCGTCTCTGGAAGTCCTGGCCTCGCTCTCGTTTGACGACGCCGCCTTCGTGGAGAACATGTGCGTCGACGCTTCGACGGGCCAGGCACCCCAGTTCTACAAGGACTACGTCAGGCAGGTGCAGGCCAAGATCCAGGAGAATGCGCGTCTCGAGTTCGAGGCCATCTGGCGCGAGCACGAGAGGACGGGAACCCCCCGGTCCGTCCTGTCTGACGATCTGTCGTGGGCTATCACTGATCTGGACGAGGAGCTGCAGAGGTCGGATCTCTGGCTCAACGAGGGGATCCGCAAGGCTGTCCTGAGGGATGCCCTGCCCAAGCTGCTGCTCGACAAGGTTGGTCTTGAGACGATCATCGGCCGTGTGCCCGAGTCGTATCTCAGGGCTATCTTTGGGAGTTATCTTGCCAGTCGGTTTGTTTACGAGTTTGGCAGTTCGCCTAGTCAATTTGCGTTTTTCGATTTGTGAGTCTTCCTTTTACCATTCTTCAACCCTTACTCTCTATCCCTTTTCACTTTTCACCGTTCCCTCTTCAACATCACTCCTCTCTTCCATTCTTTCCATTTCTCCTCTTACACACTCTCTCTATCTTTATGCTTTTGCCCCTCTTCATACCCCAACCTCTCTCCTTTTTTTATACCCTTTCCATCTCACTTGACTGGTATTCACCATGACTTGACATGTGCTAATACCTATACTTTATAGCATGTCTAAGCGCACTGCCAATGCTGCCGTGTAATTTTTGCATATAAGGGCGTTTTTATTTATTTATTTTTGAACTTGGTTTTATTTTAAGTTTTTGGATATATGAGAATCATCTCACTTGATTAGATGAACTGGATTTATACGAGAATCATCTCACTTTGAGTATTACCAGATGGATTATTTGTTATAGTAATTGAACAAAGAGCTCTATAACTTGAACAAGTATGAGTAAAAAAAAGAGTACAATTAAAAAGACGACAAGTACTAGTGAAAAGAGTACAATTAACAAAAACCACGAGCTGTTACAATTCAACAACGCATATACGTCATTGTCATGAAAGTGCAGTGCAGTGCAGATATGGAATACGAGTGGACGTAGAGTGTAGAGTGTAGAGTGCAGTGCAGCGCAGTGTAGAGTGTAGTAAAAGCAGAATGATGACGACAATGACGTCGAGACACGAAATGGATCAAGTTATGCAGCGAGCAAGCAAGGAAACAGGATACTTGGGTGCAGGATGCAGGAAAGAGGCAGAGGCGGAGGCAGAGGCAGTACAAGTTATGCAACAAATTTGTTACAGTGGTTGGGTGTGGGTGTGGGTGGCTGGTGTGGGTGGCTGGTGGGGTTGGATGAGGGACAGTGAGAGTGAGAGTGAGAGTGGGAGTGGGAGTGGCATTAAAGGATTTGGACTGGACGCGAAGGACCCCGTGTAATGACGCGTAAAGGGGTTGCAGCAGAAGGAGAAGTCGTGTTACGGAGTGGTCTATTGTCCATTTAGAGCACATATACAGCATGTACAGCATGTATTACTCCGTTCATGAGGATTATGTGTGAGTATTACTCGTAATGAGTATTATTAGAGACTACATGTACGGAGTAGGTTGGACTGGATTATGCGACTGTGTCCTGTACGTGAGGGACTATCCGTAGGTATGATGTGCTTGACTGCCTGTACGAGTACGGAGCATTATTAGTACTAGGACGGAGTCGTAGTACCTACAGGTAGTAGAATACTTTGTAGTGGTTGGTCCTACCCAGGCTCTAATAACATCAATAACATCCAATGATGGTCTATACTCCGTACATACGAGTACTAGTATCAACATTGTAATTGTATCTGTGTATTAATTCAATGTCTAGACTGCCTGTAATATCAGTACCATACCATACCATACCATGCCGGCAGGGAATTCCTCAGACCTTGTTTCAGGAATGGCAGGGGGATCTTGCTCAGTGGTCTGGGGTCTGCCGGGTGTACTCGTACTCGTGGTCTGTACTCCGTAGTAGGGCCTAGGCGGATCGGTATGTACCTATGGACGGGCTGGGCTTGGGCCTTGGGGACGCTGTTGTTGTAGTTGTACTCGTAGCTGTATAGGTAATATCTGATGTAATAAGAAAAGAAAAAAACATCTGCTGTAATAAGAAAACAACAACGTTGAATGAGTAAATAGACTGATGATCTAGTTCGTATCATGTACTCGTATTGAATCTATTGCACTGCAGTATTCGTATTCATTGCTGTATGATAATCACTGGATGTAATAATCACTGCAGGTGTACGGAGTACGGAGTACATGTAATAATCATCACTGTACGGAGTAATCATTGCTGTAGCCAGGCCTGTAGCCAGGCTCTATACCTGTAGGCTGTAGCCGGGCCTGCCCCCCCTGAATCCCCCCTGAGTTCAAGAATGGAGAAACGGGACGTGGGATCCAACCCGCGTAACCAATCAGATCCACCTCTACACACAGACACACACACACACACAACACGCACACACACTGGACCCAACCACCCCCCCCCCAGAAGGTGGTCCTTGTCCCGATCCTTGACGGCATCCTCGGGGAGAAAGAGAAAAAAAAAAGAAAGAGAAATCAGAACAAAGGAGGACGAAGAAAGTGGTGATCCATTTCTTTTTTTTCCCTTTCCCCTCTACGACACGTCAAAAACCTAACAGTCTTGATGCCCTCACCTTGACGACGACAACGACGACGACGACGACACTCAGAGGCTCTCTTGCCTTTGCCTTCCCCGACAGCGGAGAAAGAGAAAACACCAAAAAGAACTGTCCCCTCCCCCCCTAGAAAGATCACGACCGACAAGGGGCCATTTCGCCCATCATGACGAGGCCTTCCATCGTCCGCGCCGGTACGTTTTTGTCATTTTCAACTCATACGAATGAATACCTGTAGATGGCCACTCTTTTGAGGGAAATCTACAAGAGAATAATAATTGCTGCACAATCTCGCAAAACACCCCTGCTTCCTCTTCTTCTTCATCTTTTCCCTCCCTCCTCATCACACACCACCGCTGTCACCACCACTACCCCCCCGGCAAATTTGGCCCTCCTCACACCCCCAGAAAAAAAAACATTCGGGGGGGGGATTTGCGCCCTCCAATCCTTGGATCTCCTGTCTATTAACCACCAACCTTTTGTTGTTGTTGTCTTCTTCCCTGCCTTCCCCTTTCGTTTCTTTTACATCCTCTCCCTCGTATTACGCTCTTTTTGTCTTTTTTTTATTATTCATTCCTTTTTATTTCCTTTCCCTTATTTCGTCGACCTCAATCTGACAATAATACCTCTCTGGTGGTATAGATACAATCGACCTTCAGGATCACGAAGCTCCCTCGGCAAAGGACCATCACCGAAATCACCTCGGCATTCACCAGGCAGAGACCTTGCGAGAGGTGGCTCACGAGTCGGCAGAGGAGCAGGGCCGCAGTCCACGAATCTCCTGGGTCGGTGACTCTGCCCAGATTCACAACAGCAACCCCGACAGCGACGACGAGAACGACCTGGCTGCCGGTGTGAGGAGCAAGATGGCGTCCCAGCAGCAGCAGCAGCAGCAGGACCAGGATGAGCATGAGGATGCTCTCGCCGTGGCTCAGAATGGTGGCATCAGCTCCTCCGATGAGGGGGACATGGATGGCGACGATCTCGACGATGATATGATGGATAGGATATCCAGTTCGCCTTCCATCGAAGACGGTGCGTCATATCCCAGAGAGAATGAGACAAGAGAGACAAAGAGACAGGGACGACAAAACTAACACAGTACAGAGGACATCGACTTTGAATTCGTCTACGCCCTACACACCTTTGTCGCCACAGTCGAAGGCCAGGCCAACGCGACAAAGGGCGACACAATGGTGCTCCTCGACGACAGCAACAGCTACTGGTGGCTCGTGCGCGTCGTCAAGGACAGCAGCATCGGATACCTCCCCGCCGAGCACATCGAGACCCCCACCGAGAGGCTGGCCCGCCTCAACAAGCACCGCAACGTCGACCTGTCGGCCACCATGCTGGGCGATCAGAACCCCAACCAGAAGCAGCAGAAGACCACGGGCTTCAAGTCGATACGTAAGCGCTGGAAGTCGGTCACCTTTGCCGAGCCCACCTACGTCGACTACAACAACGGCGACTTCTCGAGCGACGACGACGACGATGACGAGATCCTCTTTGGCAGCGCCGCCGCCGCCGCCTCCATCGTCACCGACGACACCGCCAGCCAGTCCTCCCAGTCTCAGTCGCAGTCCCTGAGCCAGCAGACGACGGTTGGTGACGACGGGGCCGCCGTCGAGCCCCTCAAGATGCGTTCGGGCAAGACGGCCACGTCGGACGACCCGGCCAAGGACTCGGACAGCTCGTCCGCGTCCTCTGACGACGAGGACAACGCCAGGCCCAGCCAGGAGGAGGACGGGCCCAGCCGGTCGAGGAACGGCACGGTCCGCAACACGGACTCCTTCTTCAAGGACGACAGCGTCGAGACCAAGAAGATCACGCTGACGCCCAACCTCCTGCGGGACGAGAACGCCGCGGCCGCCGCGGCCGCCGCCAACTCGCGCCCGTCGACCGACTCGTCCAAGGACGGCAGGCAGTCTGCGCAGTCGCAGTCCACGCGCCCCAGCCTGGAGAGCAAGATGGACAAGGAGCTCATGTCGGACCGCGACAGCAGCCGCAAGCGCGACAAGGAGGCCCGCGACAAGAAGGAGAAGGACAAGAAGCCCAGCGCCATCCGCAACTTCTTCTCTAGGAAGGACAAGAAGCGGAGCGGCTCAGGCTCAGGTGCCGACGTCGACGCCGACGCAGCAGCCGACGCTGCCGCCGCCGCCACCACCGCCGACTCCTCGACCAAGCGGTCCATGGACGTCATCTCCGAGCCCCGCGACAGCGAGGACACCACGTCGTCCCCCCAGTCGCCCGACAAGTCTGGCGGCGTCAACCGCAGCCCGAGCAAGCTGCAAAAGGTCCAGCCGCGCACGGAGCCGTCCCCGACGCGCAAGAACTCCCTCCAGAGCAAGAGGCCCCCTCAGCAGCCGGACATGGCTCACTACGCCGACGCCAGCCGCAACAACAATGTCTCCTACGTCCCTCCTGCATCCATGCGCATCGTCGATCCGGAAACTCAAGAGACCAGGGAAGTGTCATCAAGCCAGTACCAACAACAGCAACAGCAGCAACAACAACAGCAGCAGCAGCAGCAGCAGAGTTCCAGCAGCACTGGTGCCACCGGTGTCATAGCCGGTGGTGTCAGCGCCCTAGCATCATCGCTCATGCCCCGCTCTCTAGATCCCACATCTTCATCCTCCTCTTCAGGACCGGTAGTCAAGCCCCAGAAGACAGTCAAGGCAAAGACACGCATGGAACTAGACGAGTCGGACACGAGTTCTGACGCTGATCCCGCCCCCGCACCCGAGGAACCACAACTCCCCGGCGCGTTTCCCGACGAAGACGAGCAGCAGCAGCAGACGCCCACTCAGTCTCAACCTCAGTCTCAGACGTACCTGTCTGGTGGTGCTCCGTCGCAGCAACAGCAGCAGTCCCGCTCCGCTCAGCAGGGTGACATTTCCCCCGTATCCGCTCAAAACCCACCCGGTCTGACAGGGGACTACTCCCCCTCCCCCGTGGGATCACCATCGCCACCAGACGAAGAGTCTTCCTCCTCCTCTTCCGCAGAGGAGGACAACGTCGTCACGCCCGTCGCCTCCGCCACCGTCACCCGAACCGCCCCCACACCACTCAAGACGGCAGGACAGATGGGACAGATAGGCCAGATGGGCTCGGGACAGGTGATGCCCGGCTCGTGGGATGATGCCAAGCTGAGGGCCTTCTTTGACGAGGGCGATCATGTCAGGGATCTTCTCGCCGTCGTGTATGATACCTCGGATGTGGATCCTGTGGGGCATGATCACCCTGTTGTCGGTGGACTGTTTCGTGAGCAGAATGCTAGGTTGGCTGAGATAACGACTGTATGTGTACCCTTCCCCTTTCACCCTTCTATTACCCCTTCCCCGGTCCATACCCCTTCAGACTCCGTCTTGTCTTTACAAAGAACGCATGCTAACGATGAATAGCAACTTGACAATATGCTGGGTGACTGGCTGGCCAGAAAACAGCGATCAAGGGGGACGGTGTAAACGATTTGGAGGTTTCCCTTTATACCCTTTTCTTTTCTGTTCTTCTCTTTTCTTCTTTCTTCTCTCTGATCCCTTCTCTTCTCTGCACTTGTTTTGTCTTTTGAAATCCCCCTTTTGCATACCCTTAACGATGATATGAATGTTTTTTGTTTTTGTTTTTACAACTCCTGATTTCTTTTGAGAGATTCCACCTTTTTGTTTTTTTATTCTTCTTTTATAGGATTCTACATTCACTTTATTTTTTTCGCTTTCCCTTTTTTTTTATTAAAGACTTTTTTTTTTTTTCGTTCTCTTCTAGGACTTGCCTTTTTTTTTCTACGTTTGAAAGGTCCCTTGAGGGCTCTCTGTTCTACCCTTTTGGGGAGTTGTTTTTTTTATATATACCGAGGAAAAACATTGGACTTGAGTTTTTTTCTTTAGGGATTTATTTGTTTGGATGGCGTATTGTGGGGACTATCATATATGGATTGCCCTTTCTCGTGGACTGTGTTCTTATGAACTTTTCATACGTGAATGTATTGCTGAGTTGTGAACGTAATTCAGGTGCAATGACGAGCAGAGCGAGAAGAGGCCCCCCTGGCAAGGGCCGCCGGAGGCACAATACAAGTGAGTATTGCTGAGCACTGGCTTCAAGTCAAGACAAGCATAGCAGTGTACAAATTCAAGTGCAATGACGAGCGGAGCGAGAAGAGCCCCCCTGGCAAGGGCTGCCGGAGGCACAATACAAAGTACGAGCGACTGTTTACCTGTGTGTGTGAATGTATTAGTGAGCACTAGCTTCAAGTCAAGGCAAGCATAGCAGTATGCAAATTCAGGTGCAATGACGAGCGGAGCGAGAAGAGGCCCCCCTGGCAAGGGCCGCCGGAGGCACAATGCAAAGTACGAGCGAGTGTTCAAGGAGAAGGAATCATCACATCAACGGCACTTAGCAACATCATGAATGAAATAAATAAAATACCCATTGCACCATAACGCGCAAAAGCCCGTCTTTTTTTTTGTCTTGTGTGTTCTCATGCTAACCGGCAGAGAGAGAACCTTTTCTCACATCTGCGCCTCCCATTTGTTTTCTTCTCTCTTCATTTGCTCTTTTTCAACATGTTCGTTCGTTGGGGGGACTGCTTGATGATGTAGTCCCTGTAAAAAAAAAAGAAAGAAAAGAATTCGTACGTATGACATACACAACGCCCAAGATTGAGTAAAATGTCGTAGTGGTTCTTGAATTTTTTTGGGAAAGAAGATGTGGTATGAATTTTTCTATTTCTTTTTTTATACCTCGGTCGTGACCTTGGCCTTGGCGTTGGTAACCTTGACACCAATCTGCTTAGCACGGGCGATGATGTCGACACGCTTGCGGGACGAGACGTTGTGGGCGATCCTGGGATGTGTTAGTTTTTGTTTTCTCTTTTCACAAAAGGCCCCGCACACTCGAAGGAGAAAGGACGTGGAAAAAATTGAAGCAAGGACAAGGACATACTCGGCAGCGTAGGTGCGGTTGTGCATAAGCAGGAGCTCGACGTCGTTGACGTTGTTGACGAGGAAGGCCTTGTGGCCCGAGGGCATCATGAAGCGCGTCTTCTTGTTGGTACCGTAGCCAATCTGTTTTTTTTTTTTCGAACAAGTCAGTCATACGTCCTCACGATCTTCAAGAGGATCGAGGTGAGAAGGGAAAACATACGCTGGGCATGGCAGCGGTGCCCCTGAAGCGACGGCGGACGCAGTTGTCGATACCCTTAGGCTTGCGCCAGCTGGCACCGACACGCATGAAGCGGTCACTCTGGTGACGGTTGAAGCGCTTCGTGCCTGTATGAATCAAACCCGGTCAGTTTCTTCGTCGCCCATAACATTGCAGAAAAATAACATGACTTCTGCCCCTCCAAGAAAAAAGTGTGTGTTTCCATCCATCAACTCGATTTTTCCATTGTCGAATTCGGACTCGTACACGTCCATCTTCTTCGTCGTCGTCGATAGTTGTCGTCGTTGGATCGTAGACACACACACACTCAAAATTTGGAGGAGGGGGGGCAGAAATCATCCAAAATCTCAAAGGGAAAAAAAGAACGTACGCTTCTTGACGATAGGGACGTGCGACTTAGCGGCGGCCATCTGTTCGAGAAAGAAAAAAGACGTTAGGATATCTTGTCGTGTATTCGGATGCAACAGGATGGAAGCATTATCGTCGACATACCTTGACTGTAGGGGTTAGTACTTGATGGACGAATTTGTCGGAAGAGTCGTCGTGAGAGGTTCAACAAACTAGAAGGGCGAAATTTTGGCCAAACTTCGTCGGTTGGCTTTGGATGGGACCCTCTGAATGGAGGGCGGTAATTGGTTGGGAGTCAAGTTGTGGGGGCACTCACAACACACACACACACAAAGTGGCAGTGATTTTGGGAGGGGGGCTTAGGGCTTGGGGTTGGATAGAGACACAGAGAGTAATCAGAGGGGGGGACGTAGAGAGGGATCACGTGCGCATGGAGAAAATTTATGTGTGTGAGATTCCATATCTTTTTCCCACGCCTAACCCAATTGGGAATCCCACAGTGGGGTCCACACGCTTTCACTCACCAGCAAGGGCACAAACCCTTTTCGTTACGGCAAAAATTCCAGGTGTGCCAATCCCCTTCCCCCCCTGCCCGCCCGCCTATACGCCCGTGACGACTTTTCGACGACGACGACTTCGACAATCCGACCCCCCGCCCACCGAATTCCACCCCCCATCCACATCAGCAATCATGTCGTCGACAACGCAGCGCGTCCAGTGCTTCGGCAAGAAGAAGACGGCCACCGCCGTCGCCCAGTGCAAGGTTCGTCCTTGTTGACCCTTTTGGAGAGATAAGAGGAGGCAGATCTTTTGAAGGAAGATGTGGTGGAAATGATGGAACAAATCGAAGAAGAGATGGGGACAAAATGGGAGAAAGAGAAACATGATACTAACTTGCTTGGAAAAACTCTAGGCTGGTAAGGGCCTCGTCAAGGTCAACGGACAGCCTCTGTCTCTCGTCCAGCCCGAGATCCTCCGCTTCAAGGTACGAAAACGAACCCAACCGTCTTTCTTCTTATCCTACTCCCTCTCGAATATATCTGTCGTCGTCACTCTTCGGACCTTTGTCATTTTTTGTTCAGAGATGGGAAGGTGGAGATTTCGCGACATATATGTTTGGGGAGGGAGAAGTGATATGGATAAGACAACAGGGACAAAAAGGGACAAAACAACTAACACAACATCACCAACAGGTCTACGAGCCCCTCCTCGTTGTCGGCCTTGACAAGTTCGCCAACCTCGACATCCGCGTCCGCGTCTCGGGTGGTGGTCACACCTCGCAGGTCTACGCCATCCGTCAGGCCATCGCCAAGGCCCTCGTCGCCTACTACCAGAAGTTCGTCGACGAGCACTCCAAGAACCTGCTGAAGCAGGCCCTCGCCCAGTTCGACCGCACCCTCCTCGTCGCCGACAACCGTCGCTGCGAGCCCAAGAAGTTCGGCGGACCCGGTGCCCGTGCCCGCTTCCAGAAGTCCTACCGATAAATGTTTTCTTTTGTTGCTACTACTTTATGTTTTTCGGCAGCGCGGGAGGCAAAGGGGACAAAGAAAAAAGTTTTCTTTTTTTTGGTGGGAAAATGGGGTCATCAAAAAGACAGTGGATGAAATAAACAAGCAATAAAAAAACAAAAAAGAACATCGAACAAAAAAAAAGGGAAGATGGACCATAACGAGTCTCTTTTCTTATTTTTTCAACTCATAATTTTTGCAACTCGTCATGCTCTTTTTTTCCCCTTCGGTTGTCCCATATCTTTTCTTTTATGGCTTGTTTCTTTTTGCTGCTGCTTCTTCTTCTCTTGTACTACAACACACACCCCAGTTGTTTTCTCCTGGTTGATGATATAAATGAAGACAGTACTACTGCACCACTACTACTTACTATTCGGGTCGGAATCGGAGTCTTTACAAAGATATATCCCCTGGCTAGGGGATAGGGCCTTATCCAAATGGTATTTTGCGTGGCCTTGCTTTTGACGGATTGATACGGAAATCTGACAGGCAAATGATGAAGAAGTTCTGAAACAAATGATGAAAACGAATTCAACATGTGGTTTGTTCTTTGGTGATGTTTATGTTTTTACCACGACATGTACCAACGCACTTCCTAGAGTTATACATATCGTACTAGTATGGAACATGGCCAGTATGGCAATATGGAAAGAGACTTCCCAAGTAAAGACCCCTCGATATATAAACACAAGAAAGGCATTACCATCCTGTGACATGCTTTTGGACACGACCAGTATAATGAATGATCTCTATGACACCACGCCACTAGTCCGTCCAAGACACCAGACCCTTCTGCCTCCCCGCGTCATCCAGCTCGACAATCTCAGGCGCCCACTCCCCCCTCTCATCCTCAGCAGCCAACTCGGCCATCTCAACCTCTACCTGCTCCCCATCCTCCGTAGTAGCCATGCCCCTGCGAGCGTACGACTCGCCATGCAGATCCCACTCCAACGGCGGCTGCACGACAACAGACTCGATGTGCGCCAGGGCCAGGGCCGACGTCCTCGCCAGATCGGCCTGCGCGGGCGGCAGATCGTCGACGCGACGCTTGTACACGGTGAGCGCGAGGCGCAGGTCCCGCGACTGCGCGTCGCTGTACTCGAGGATAGAGGTGTCGAGGTAGTGTATGCTGTGGGAGAGCTGTGCGGCCACGGTGCGCAGCAGGGCGGCGGCCAGGGACGCGCGCTGCGTGGGGAGGAGGTAGGCCCGCAGCACCAGGCGGAGGAGCATGTGCCACCACTGCTGGATGCAGGCGTCGTTGCCCAGGAGCGTGCCGACCGTGTAGGCGAACTGCAGCTCCGCCACGGCCAGGTCGTCGCCGCCGTTGCTGCCGTCCGAGGCCGCGTCGAGCAAAGACACCATGTGGGATGTTGCGTCCGTGGCGTCGAGAGTCCGGTCTGCGCCAGAGTTGCCCGTCGTGTACGTCTTTGACAGCTGGGAGAAGGTGAATGACAGCTCGCGCTCCTGCTGCAGGGACGGGTTGCCAGACAGCATGTGCTTGTCCAGCTCCACCTCCGAGGCCAGCCGGACCGCACCGCTGACACGGTCTGTCGTGTGGACTAGCCACGTGCCATTCTGCTGCTGTCTGCCGGCGATGCGGTCCAGTGCGCTGGGGGAGATGTGTCCGGCCAGCTGGGACCAGACCTTGGCGTTGTCCGCGGGAGGTCGCTGTGCCGCCGCCGCAGGGTCATGATACGACACGAGCTGAGAGTACACCTGGTCCGTCAGGTTATGTGGCGAAGAAGTAGATGACGACGGTGAGTCGACGAGCACCTCATTGAACTTGTCCCACTCGAGGACGTGGATGTGCTGTTCCCCCGCTGTGCTGATGAACCAGGCGCCGCAACGGGTCGATACCCCGTCTGGGTGCGCTACCCAGATGAAGTGTGCGCCCGGTGGCACGTCGCGCAGGCCGAGGAAGTTCTTGGCTGTGAGGGAGACGCAGTCGTAGCCGATTGTGAAGACGTCGGGCAGACCGTGGATGAGGAGCATGTCTCCTCCGTCTGTGCTGGGGCGTGTGCTGGCGGCGGCGACGGCACCCTGCTCTGCTTCTAGAGCGGGCATGTCGTCGTAGTCATCGTCGGAGGGGGAGGAGGAGCCATCCTGGGATGGGGTGTCTGCCTGGGAGTCTGGGGTGGGAGCTATTTCTGGCTCGTCCTGGAAACGGACACGTCTTTGTGGTGAGGGCATGATGTGTATGTGGTTGTGTGTGATTGTACTCGTGGCCCAGTGGGTTATGAGATGTGTGTGTGTTTTTATGATGACAGTGTGGTCGCAAAGGTTCTGTCTCTAGTGTATGGAGAAAAGTTGGAGGGGCAAGTGGTAGCCCTCAATCGGCTACGGCCATTGACATGGTGATGGTGGTAGTTTGGTTACACACAACGTATTGTCTTGTGTGTCCTGGTATAGAATACTGATGTGTGCACGTATTGAATGTGTATATTGACGATGTCTAGCTTGAAAGAGATTTGCAGAGGGGGAGGGGCAGCGATTCTGCACTGTCTACCGCACTGTACATGATCGCGTTAGAGCACCGGGGTGTACAGTGTGCATTACTCATCTACATTGATGATATCGACATGCCTCCATACATGAGGACTCTCATACATACAATCTACCTACCCCACTGACCATTATCAAGATCATGTAGTCACCTTGAACCCGATGTTTTTGCCTTCCGTGTGTCAGCTCCGTAGGGCTCCATGACAAGGAAAGAAAGGCCGTATATAGCCACTTACAGCCGTAGGTAGCAAATACTATCACAAGTGTCATCAACCTACCAAGGGACACCTAGCGGCCTGTATTTCGTCTTTATGTCGTCTTTTAGGGAGGTCACTACGTGATTCTCGAGCTACGTAGGAGCCCTATCCAAATATCTCTCAATGTTGAGTTTACATTGGGTTGCCCTTGGCCAAGTCCAATCGATGTCATCTTTGACATTATAGAAGACTATACAGCAATTGTATTCTACTTAGAAGCCTAATATCTGGGTGTCTACAATTATACATTGTTCAATGGTAAGCGCTTATTTCCCCTGAGTGAGGACAATGTATCCGTGTACATGTATCGATGGCCTCAAGTTGGCATGATGAGAACCTGTATAGCCTTCGGGACTGCCTTTATTGTACGCACACTTGATCATGTCATGGTTCCCTGAACTCGGAGAATATTCACTATCCTCTTTATTGTTATGATGAGAGGTTGATGGAATATTGACGGGAAGTTGATGCTTCATGAGACAAATGAATGCTGGGCGTCTGTAACTATACAACTTACATGTAGGCTTTTGTCCCTTCGATATGAGCCTGGGAATATACATTGGCCTCTTTCTGTCTTTGCGGAAGCCCGTGGTTCCATTGCGGAAGCTTATGGTTATTATAAATTGCACCACCACTATGGAAGCCTGGAGGCTATTGAGTTCCCTCCCACCCAAGGACCCTGCACGGACATGGGTTATACAAGTATGTGTTGTTGAGTCCTGATATCTGTTCACGATGAGCTCATTTACTGTTCACGAGTCTAGTTCCAGACATGAGTTTCCCCTTTTGTTGGGAGAACAAACTATATGGTCCTTGAGCTGTCTCTCAAATCTATAGGATCTCTCTATAGGGACTCTGGGGTAGATTTGTCAACATGCTATACATGTATGTAATCGACTGATGATTTATGTAAGCGATTTATAATACTCGAGGCCCGGCCGGGGTCCGAGGTCCGGGTTGGGCTGCCTCGGCCTGCCTTTCCGGGTATATTCCTTAGAACATGCTTCATATGTACTTGACAACTGTTCAAGCTGCCGGTGCATACTCTCGGCTTCACTGTGTCATATAAAGAGCTGGGTCTTCTAGAAGCCTATAGAACTGCCAAGTATTGAGGTTGTCAATGTACACCGTATGCCCTCTGAGTCGGCCCATGACATCATATTTTGGAAGGCATAGGTATCGTTCTAGAAGCGCAGAGTACTTTGTGGTAGCTGCTAGTATTGAGGCTTCCAATGTCTAATCATGAGTAAGCCTATCACTTCCTGTATGGAAGACTCGTGTATATTCCCGAAGCCCATAGTGCTTGCGGCTTTTGAAGGTGCAATGTAAGCCCCGATTCCCGTCATGTGCCAGTTCCGTGTATATTTTGGAAGCCTACAATGCTAGCAAGTATTGAAGCTGAAACACATACTCCAGTGTCCTTCACGCCTTGTCAGACTGGTGTAAGTTATGCTCCCTGTGTAGGGAAGCGAGACCACCATGGGGCTCCAGTCGTCGTTGAGTTTATTGCGTTGAGTGCTTGAGTCCAGGTCTGCATTCACGCACGTCATTCAGCTAATATGTGATGAATCATCATCTACTAGACATGCCATCACTCACGATGTATAAGAAGAAAAGCATCAAGGTGAACTCCAACTCATACCCTAAGTAACAAGCACGTGTTATCTGCACATGGCCAACATAAGCCGTAGCATTCCGTAACATGCCATAGGACATGGATATAGAACCAGGCGCATACACAATCTACTAGGACACTGAGGGAAATCAAAGTGAAAAGTTTCATCCGGCAACCAGGACTCCCTCACTTTTATACTTTCATACTCTAACCGTGAACCCCCTTGTCCATGGCACACCAGGACCGGCCATGGCCAATCTGACTCGGGGGCTCCGGTCCTTGACGCCCACATCCCTATCGGCAATTATCCTCGAGGAAAGCCCCGGTGTAAGTCCCGGGAAAAATCCACGTCATTTACATCGTTGACGCTCGCGACTTCCGAAAGTCAAACGTGTTCGGAACATGGCGTGATAGAATAAGTGTATGTGGGTGGTCTGTGACGGCTCTGGGTGGAAAGAATACAGCGCCGGCCTACACGCCTATCTGTGCGGAGAAAAGCGGCGGTCCTTTCTTCCCACCCCTTGGGCGGGTACAGTCCAGGGGACCTTCGGACGTCAAAAGTAGAAACCTAAAGGGGCGAAAGGAAGCATCATTCAAGGGTTCTTCGGACGTCAAAAGTAAAGTCCTAAAGGGGTGGAAAGAAACAAGAAAGTCAAATTCATCCTAATACTTTGATCTGAGTGGCTTTGTTGAGATCCGCCGCTCTCTGAGCGTGGCGTCTCTTCAGGTACATGTTTTCCCCAGGGGTTTGGGTTATACAACGGTTTTCTCATTACATAAGGATATATGTATAATGGCGTGAGTGTCGTGAGTGTCGTGAGTATCGTGAGTGTTATGAGTGCCGACGTGAATGCTGCCAAGTAGAAACTTGACCAACTGTATATACACAGATGAGCTTAAAATAGGAAATTGCATTATATAGGGCAATGATGATGCGTTTCGACTACACGGTACGCCATATTGAATGACTTATATCCTATAGGAGTGTTCCTGACTGTGTTTATACAGTCTAGTATTCACTTTCTGACCTGGAATTGACCCATTGATATATTGAATGTACGTGTTCCTTGATATTCAGATAGGACATTGATGTTGGCATTGAAATTGATTGACATGAACACTGTACATACTCCTTGACATTAACGTAGGACATTAGCTTTGATCTTGACTTTGATTGCCATGTTGTCACTGCCGTATATCCCTTTATCAGCATATATAGGACATTGACATGGACATTGGCATTGACCCTGGCATTGACCCTGGCATTGACCCTGGCATTGACACATATTCTTCAATATTCATATCCACCTTCACATCCGTACTCATGCTCACAATGCATACAATGCACACGTCAATATCAAGTGATGGCAAGACACTAGTAGCAGAGTACCCGTAGTCTACATCTGTAAACACACCAACACACCACAACACCAACCCAGCCTAGTACACAAACAAACACTCGAGTACAACCCAGGTACTACCAGTACACACTACGGAACAAGTCCAACACCAAGCCTAGATCCCAGGCTATCATCTACCAAGACCAACACTACACCAGCACTAAATCTATAATCTAATAATACACCCAACACCAACACCAGATCTAAGATCTAACACCAGACCTAACACCAGCACCAGCACCAGCACTATATAAAACTACGGAAGCACTAACACCAACACCAGTACCAGCACTAGATCTGACGTCTACCATCTAACCATACGCCAACACCAACAGATCTAGCACCAACACCAACGCAGCAGTCTACCATCCTAACAACACACCAACACTATGGACATCTAGCACCAACACCACCAACACAGCACGTCTACACTAGCTCAGCCATACATGACCGACTATTACTTCCCGAATACCACCGTCCTTTTAGTTTCTCAAGCCTTTTACTCTGCAATACGTCATATACCACACTCCTATATAATATATTCCCCTGACTAGTCTTGTTCCTGAAATTCCCGTTTACCTGATCTCTGTCACAATGCCATTCATTCCATGCATGCTAATTAGTGTGGCGTGACAGTTTACCTAGTGCTGGATGTGATGTGATGTCAAGTATCAGGTTATGTGATACAAGTGTTCAATGTTCAATGTTCAGTGTTCAGTGTAATGTGATAAAATTCCATGGTATTACCTCCACTATATTGAAAAATAAAATAGAAAAATAAAATAAAAAAAGATGAAAAGAATATAAACAGATGAAAAAGGAAATCCCCAGCACCTACATACATGCATACATACATACATACATAAAAACCAAGTTGGTCAAGTTCAGGGACCAGTATCAGGACCAATATAAAAAAAAAAAAGCCATAACCAGAGTCGTAACCAGTAAAGATCAAACCCCAGACCAGGCCAGACCAGACCAGACCAAACCAGATAGACCAAACAAATAAACAAGAAAAAAATAAAACATACGCCCCCTTCCAACGTAAAAAGAAACCACCCCTATGCGAAAAAATGATTCCCCTCGCAGGGAAAAGAAAATTGTAAAAAGAAAAAAAAGAGAGAGAAAATGTGCAACTAAAGGAGAAAAGTGCAAGACATGAAAAAAGATGAAGAAAATATGAAAAGATATAGAAAAGATATAGATAAGAGGAAAAGTGCAAAGTGAATAGAACAGTGAGGTAGAAGAAAAGAGGAAGAGTGTGCAAGAAAAAATCAAAAAAGGAAAAAGAGACACAAAGAAGAAATGAGTCAAGGAAAGAGGCACCAAGAGAGAAACACTAGAGACACCAAGAACAAAAGAATACCATCACCACTTTTGGACAAAATAAACCATAGACTGTAATTCATCATACAAAAAAAAAAAATGTCGTATATGCCCTTTCACTGCAGCACTGTGCATGTGCATATATGTGAATTGTTGCATGTCCTTCTTCTGTCTTTGTCTTCCCCTGACATACTTCTCTCTCTTTCATTTGTCTTTCATGCTCGTGCTCGCGCTCGTGCTCGTACTCTCTTGCTCTCTCCATATCATGCAATGCGTATGTTTTTCGCCGCTTTTGATGACGACATGTGTGCATTTCCTTTTTTTTTTTTTTCCACTTTTGGCCTCTCCATATAAAATCATGTCGGTGACTTGTCCTCCTCTAAAATGAATTCCATGTGCGTATCTTCCTCATGTTCCTTTTTTTTTTTGGTGTGTATATTCTTTTTTTCGAGAGGAGTCGAGGGAATTTCGTTGATCGAATAACAACTTCTTTGTTTTTGTCGAGAGTTTGAAGAGAGATTTTGTTGATACAAGAAGCATCATCCTCTTCTCTGCGGTTTTTTTTTTTGTCGAGAGTCAAGACAATCAATCCATGGATGGAGGAGAGTCTTGTTTCCTCTTTTATCGTGTTTTGAGAGTCGAGTTATTCGTCGTCGAGATTTCGTAATTCCTCTTTTTTCTCCTTGAGATTCGAGTAAACGTCAGGAATGACAACTCAGGGGGCGGCATAACACGCTCGTTGGCACAATGTACTCTGGAGGCAATGTATTGATCTGGCCCCCTAGTCTCATCTTCCCACGTGTTCTACTCATCGTTCGCACGTCATTCTCAGTGACTAGGAGGTTGTCCGCCGTTTGCTATCAAGTGAAACCCCATGTATTAGCTCATCTATTCCCACATCTTCTTTCTTTCCCCACGGGGGAGCTCCACGAGATACACCTTCGTCTCCATCCTCTGTCACAGCTGGGCCTTCACCGGTAGTCAATCTCGCCGGGGCGTCGGGGTGATCAAACTTACATTGGCTGTACATTCCTTGGCTAGGATGTCCTCCGTACGGGGAGTGAGGAGGCGGGTAGTTCGGGTACATGTGGCTCTGGTAGTCCGCCATGGGCTGCTGGGGGATGCCTGCCGACGGAGGTGCCGGGTACTGCGTGGCCTGGTATCCGAGCGGGGGGAGAGTAGGTCGCGATGAGGGGTACGTCGAGGTCGGGGTGCCGTCGGGCTGGCCGTCGGCTCCGGGGCCCTGGGCTGCAGCAGCCTGCGCAGCCTGTCGGTGCCTCTCCTCGTCAGCCTTGCGGCTGTTCTCCTCCTCCTTCTTTCTCGCCTTCCATTCCTTGCGGATCTCCTTGAATTCTGTCCGAGGGGAGAAAAAAAAAGTCGTTAGCTGTTGGTTCCTGTGCCGTCCAAGTCGTCATGGATCCCGTCCCGGCTCCACGTTTTCTTTCATTGTTCTTGTTTGTCTCGTATGTCTTGAATCAATCTTGTTCTTCTCTCTCTTTCTCTCTCTCTCTCTCTCTCGTATCAATCTTTCTTTGGCCCGGTCTCTTGTCTTGTTTAGCACCCTGGTTGGCGTGCGAATAGTTCCCGAAGCCGTGGCACGCTAATGAAGCGTCGCGCCAAAACCCTGCAACACCAAGCGCATTCTGCGTCCCTAGCGCGAGACCTTGGATCTTACGCCAACCCCGCGATTTTCGGTGGCAGTGCAGCCCATAAAAGACGACGGCAAAAATGATACTCGTCACAACGACAACACAAGCGGAGAAAATAACCGATTGAATCTTCCATGCAAGAAAAACGAACAAACAGATGTGGGGGACCGGGGAGCCCAAAACATGGCCCGTCATTCTCGACATACCTTCTGGTGTCCTCTTGGGGCCGTGTGATTGCATCGTCACATGGGCGTTCAGGTGGTTCAATGTTCCGTACGCCTTTTCGCATCCATTCCACCCGCACTTGTACATTCGCTCAATCTCTTCGTAGCGTCGCCTAGGGCGTTTGTGCTGCTGAGCACCAGGGATGGGGACGAACGAGTAGACCTGTCATAGCGGCACCTTGTTAGCATAAATTCGTCACTCTAGCGTCGACCCCTTCTCCGACCCCGCACATGGTATCATAGGACTGGTGGGTGTCATTTTTGGTGCAAGAAGTCATCACATCCGCTAGGGTCAGATGATCAGAGGCGGTTCAGGCCCAACTTAAAAAAAAAATTAAACAACCAGGGCCAGCCTAGGGAAGTAAAAATTTATCCCCGAGCAGATAATGTTGGGGCGGGGTCGGGGATGATCCAGAGAAGGGCCCGGACCAGATAAGCCGAGTACCGGCCGGAAAACGGGTTGAACGGAGGGGGGAGAAGAAGACCTACTTGGCTCGGACGTTGCTGGGGAGGTGCCGAGGCCGGCGAATGGCCGTACACGGGATGACCGCCGCCCATTGAGGAAGGACCGTGGCTCCCGTAGCCTCCCCAGTCTGGACGTGGCTGGGTGTACATGCCACCGCCAGAGTGCGGGTAGCCTTGAGACATGTCGGGGTTGGGCCCATAGGGCGATTGCTGACTGTAGGGGTATGTCGGGCTAGGTGCCGCAATTGGAGGGTCTGTGAGGGTTCAATGTCAGAATTGGCTCTTATTGATCAACTGCAGCTCTCATATGGGCAGCGCGCGGTGCCATGCGCCGTATACACGGACGAGGCGAGTCGCGAAAAAGACGCGACAGCCTGCAGCGTGTACAGACGTGACTTGAGCAGCCAAGGCACCGGCTGGGCGCAGAGACGCTATGCGGGGAGGGGAGACCTACTGTTTGGTTGCTGCGCCATTGTCGAAGGAGGTTGGTAAGGGCGCTGGTGCTGCAGCTGGTGGTCGGGATAAGATGATCCCGGACGCGACGGAGGAGGGTACACGCTGTACTCCGACGTGGGGGTAGCCGAGGTAGGATACGGCTGGTGGGATTCCTGCTTCACAGGAGTGTATTGCGCCTGAGCGGCGGCGGCGGCGGCGGCGGCGGCAGCAGCAGCAGCAGCAGGATCGGACGTGGTCGGACCTTCAGAGTTGGCGTCGCCCACGTTGGAAGGATAAGGCGAGGGCAGGCCAGTGTGCGTATAGTCGCTTGCGCCGCGGTCCATACAGGTAGATGTGCGATGTGCTTGGGGAAAGTATAGAATTATAAAGTGTCGTGTTATGAGTTGTCGAGTTATAAAGCGTCGAGTAAAGATCAATGCTTTTTGTATCAATGCCAAAAGCTAGATCTTCTTATCAAGTTTTTCCTTTTTCTTCGGCAGTCCGTGAGGTGACGGAAGACGCTGGCAAGACTGTCGTGAGTGGTGGCGGCGGCGTACAATAGTCTGAGACGTCGAATGTAGAAGTATAATTTTGCGCCACGGTATTGTCGAGGGATGCGGTGTTGTCACTCGGTGATGTGTGGCGAAGTGGCGGGGCGCACGACTAAGGACTTGTAAACTTATCAACTTGAGTCCTCACAAATTGGATAGAAGCAAAAAGTGTTCGCAACGAAACGCGACGAGGGGAACTGGGCAAGCGGCACCAATATATGGAGGAGGGGAGGAAGGAATTTGGGAAGAGGGGGAGGAGGGCCAGCAAGGCGATCCCGGGGGTGTGTGTGTTGTGGTGCGTAGCGAGACAAGAGAGGGG
>FYEV01001628.1:116239-135529 GCA_900188565.1 Geosmithia flava | reverse complement strand
GGGGGGGGGAGGAAGAGCTGTGGTGTGTGTGTGCAAACGATTCGTAGACTGGTCACTCCCGATCGATTTGCCTCTAACCCTCTCTCTCTACCTGTAACAGAGTACGGAGTACGGAGTACAGGTACTCGAGTGGCTGTTTCTACCTGTAAATCATACCTGTGAATTCCCTGTACATTCTGGGCACGAGTAAGCTTTTTTTTTCTTCCGCAATTGATGAATGGCGAATCCGGAAACAGTTTGTGATTATAATTGATTGGATCAATGCCAGATGGGAAAGTACAGTACGAGTACGCTTTGGATGGGGAAGGAACGAATTGACCATTTTGTTGCCCTTTCCTTTCCAGCAGTCTGTTACCACTGGCCAAGTACAGGCAAATACCACTGCGTGGTCGTTCCTTCCCAGCGGTGCATGCATTCTCAGCCCCCCCACCAAAGTCAAAAAAGAAAGAGAGTGAAAAAAACGTGACGGCATCAAAAATGCAGGGTTCGCGCGGGATTACGCTGGGTCACCCACCACCACCACCACCATCCATGGGCCTTACCATGTAATACTCCGTACTCGTTCAGTTAGAATCGGTATTACGGGGGATCGCACTGCAATCAATGCCCGACAAACCCAGTACTACTACTACTTGTACAGAAGTAATAATGGATAAATCTGATCCCTGAAGTTTCCTTCTTTTCATCCGGATTACTCTCTTGTAATATTCAATGAGCATTCTTCGACTCAATTACATCCCTACTACGAGTGACATACCCCCCTCCCCAGTAACATTACAGGTATGGAATCAATCCCGCAACCTCGGGATCATAATACAACGCGTAAAGACCCGACAGAAAGAAAAGAAAAGACCCAGATGGCCAAGACTTTTTTTTTTTTTTTTGCCCTTTCCACAAGAGTGATCATGATTCGAGCGTGTGGTTCTGCTCTGGTCAGGGTATGCGCGTGGGATATTGGTGGTCGATCTCTTTTTTTCCCTCTCTCTCTCTCTCTCTTGGGGGTGGGTTTTGCCCCACCGTCATGTTGATTGACTCGCGCGCGCAAAAGCCCACACACACACACACAGACACTCACACATGTACTCCGTACATACAGCACACGCAGTTACAGTACAGGAAGGGTAAGGTAGGGTACATGAGTACGGAAACGGCTTTTTGGGGCGCAGGAATTGAAATTCAATGCAAACGGGGGATCGGTCACGGGATATATAAATGGTGGGGGGTGTGATTCAAGCAAAAGAAGAAGAAAGAGGGTTACAGTCAAAGGGGGGGAGGGGACGAAGACTTCCCTTTCTCTTTCTCTCGCAAAGTGTGTGTGTGTGTGTGTGATACTGCTGCATTCAGCCATTAAGCAAGTCCCCCCAGAAAGTGGTCGGACGAAAGAGAGAGAAGTATTACAAGCAGGGAAAGAAAGGACAAGAAAAATAAAAGGATGAGAGGGGCACCGAGGGACCATAGAGAGTAGGTACCATACGCGTGGGTTGGAGTAGTAGTAGTAGCGTAAGGAGCTGAACAGCTTTTCCTCCAATATGTACAGGTACTAGGTACGAGAGGAAAAGGTGTGTGTATGCTTGTGTCATGTACCGATACTCGTTTACCCTCTTCTGCTGCTGCTGCTGCTGCTGCTGCTGCTGCTCTCTCTGTCTTCGTTATTCGTACTCCTCCTCCTCCTCCTCCGTAATGCTCCGTTCTCCGCACGAGCCAAAGGGAAGAAGAAAAAAAAGCAAGGCGCGCACAGCGCAGAGAGAGAGAGAGCTGCAGACAGCTGCAGACAGCCAAGAAAGAAAGAAAGAAAGAAAAAGAGACTGGCAGGCAAGGCAAGAACAGCAAACACCCCTGGTCCCTGTCAAAAAGAAAGTGATCCATGCAGTAGTAATACTACGACATATGTAATCTACAAAGTTCATTCGCAGCGCATTCGCAAGGTCTACTCGTACTTTCGAGGGTCTACTCCATACATTCGCAAGGTCTATCCATAGTAGTCACGTATGCGTACACGAGTGCGATATTACACGAGTTACTTTCTCTCTCTCTCTCTCTCTCTCTCTCTCTCTGGCTTGGTACTATCTGACCATGTCCCTCTCATACCCATGACATGGTATGAGGAGAAAAAAGACATGGTATGCTGCAGGAAATACTGTAAACGGTAATTGATAATACGACGTAATGCCAAGGGTTCCATTCCCCTGTGGTCTTCTGGTCCCTTCTTCCCCTGCGATTCTGCCTTTTGGCCCTGGTCTACCGTACGAGTAGTATTTAATACTCTGTGCTCGTAATATTACAGAGATATGGGGAGGGGGGGGGGGCCTGGTCCGGTCACTCGGGGCGTCATGGTTCTGGGTCCAAGGTCGGCTGTTGTGGGTGTCGAAACTAATACTACTATCTAGACTCCTAGAAGCTAGTCAGAGGGAGAGGGGGGAGGGAAAGAGAAAAAGGCATGTACATGGTAATACTCCATACTCCGTACTCGTACTACAAAGTTCTACAACGTATAGAAACGTAACCATACAGAGTAGAGACGTAGACGTGCAGCAAAAAAAGAACAACAAATAAACCAATCAAATGAGTCAAAAAGTCAAAGGATCAAAGAGACACAAAAAAATGAATAGAGAATGCAACGTCAACCCCTCCCATGTGGTTTGACCGCCTTGTGAGCGCCATGTATGAGCCATGTACGAATATATGAGGCATGTCTTGGTTTTTTCCTGCAGTACGACTGTAGGAGCATACATGTACACCTTTTTTTTTTTGAAAAAAATGCCACTTGCGGAGTATTACAGCGAATTGCTACGTTCCCCATTCCTTTGATGGTCACTGGATGCAGGTTGGGTGTGGGTTGCAGGGGGGGGGACACAGGACATACTCGACATGCGAGTACAGGTGGAGAGGGACACATGCAGACACACATGGGGTGAGAGTGAGAGTGAGAGCTGAGGGAGACAGATACAGGTATGGAGGGATGGGTGAGAGGGTAAGGGTACAGAGGGACAGACAACAGAAATAGAATGGGTGAGATACTGGATGCTAATAATACACTCTGTGTAGACAATTCAAGCCAAACAGCCATAGAGAAGGGTAAGAACAAAAAAAAAACAGGGATATTGCCATGGTGGTCCTTTTTTTTCTTGTCCTGACCGCCCTGCTGACTGCAGCTGTTTGTGCGTTGCGTGTGGAATGCAGCAGGAAAGAGAGAGAAAAAAAAAAGGGCGGGGGGCCAAGAAAAGAAAGAGGAGGCAACCGGATGTCTGCAAGCATTCAGCTGTACGAGTATACACCACGAGGACCTTTTATTATATTATCTGCACTCTGTATAGCCTACTCCGTACCTTGGCTGTACTGTAATCCGTCTGTGGCTGTTATCTGTTTACGTTGTAAAACCTTGCATTGAAACGTTTCCTTCTTTATATTTCCAAAAGTATATTATAGTGTAAGAAAGTGTATTATAATAATGTTCAATATTACAAGTACAAAGTCAATCTTGAATTCAGTTCGTACAGAGTATTAATACAGAGTACGGAGTACAGACAGGTAAAAGTCGTAACAAACCCCAGGTACATGTATATTAACAGCCCCAACAGCCCCAACATCTGTGGCGTATGAGCAAGTCAACAGTCAAGCCACAATTCTTCCCTGGTCGGCGTTTTAAAATTGGAATCTTCTGAATTCATCAGGCTACATGTAGGTTCCACCTTGCACCCCCACGATTGGACCTGTCATGTATCATTTTTTTTTTGGTCTTTCAGAGTATGTCTCTTATTACAACGCAACGAGTAATAATACAAGCTCCGTACTCGGGAAGCTCGCGTCACCGCATCGTGATACTTTACTCTCTGTACGGAGTAGGTTGAAGATAGTATTATTCGCAAAGAGTTTGAAAATTACCGCATTCAAAAAGGCGGGGTCTTATCCAAGATGATAGGATCCATCTGGGTCAAGTTCAGTCTTTTTTTTTTTTTTTTTTTTCAGTCTCATCTTGGATAAAGGATGGTATGAACTGATATACAAAGTAGTCTTATACACTTTGGTTGTAATATTACCTGTACGAGTAACTCATACAGATACGTGCTTACTAGTTTACCAACCAACTTGCATCCTCCCCCCCATCACCTCGGTATTACTCCCCCAGAGCCCGACATGGCGGTTCATGGAGAGGGGCACAGCACTAGCGTTAGGTGCAGTTCCTCCTTCTTCCTTCCTGTATAACGCAGTGTGACAAAGACTGGATGTGGTCGCCTATATGGCCGCCTTAGTTTTTTTTTTGGTCTTGGTCTTA
The DNA here is from genome assembly GCA_900188565.1 of Geosmithia flava. Lineage (NCBI taxonomy): Eukaryota > Fungi > Ascomycota > Sordariomycetes > Hypocreales > Bionectriaceae > Geosmithia > Geosmithia flava. The sequence goes on along the minus strand of FYEV01001628.1, from coordinate 131,256 downwards.
CTGTGTATAGTATTATTCGACAATGGTATAAATCTCCGTTGTCCGAGTTGATGTTGGTACCTTTGTACTTGCTTGCACTCTGTAGTACCTGTACTTGTACCTAGACCCTTGTCATGCACGTGAACAACTTACAAGGACAGGGGAGGGAGGGTGTGTGTGTGTGTGTAGCAGCAGCAGTGCCGTTGGTCAAGGGAATTCACGGGGGACCAAATCTGGAATGATACAGAAAAAAAAAAAAAAAAAAGTACCAAACACTTTTGTATTACAGAAGATGCAGAAAAGAAGAAGAAAAAAAAGTGCCGTATTACTTCTACTTCTAGAGACAGAGAGACACAGAAAGAGAGAAAGGGAAAGAAAAAAAAAACGCATGCGGGGTCTTATGTGGCGCCCCTTCGCGAGGTCTGCATCCACGTCTGCATAAATTGATTCACCTGTGTACCTTTTATTGCAGGGCAGACAGGGCGAGCGGCAGGCAGGGCGAGGTCGAGGAGGTCGAGGGCAGGGTGAGGTCAAGGCAAGGTGAGGTCAGGGCAGGGATTGCATGGCAATGTCAGGTCCACATGTTTAGGGGTATTAGAGCAGGAGTAAGTAGAGAGATGTATAGAAGGAAATGGTTGTAAAAATAAAGAGAGAGAGAGAGAGTGTGTGTGTGTGTGTGTGTCTATTACAAGAAGAAAAGAAGATATCACGATATATCTGTATACTAGTATCTGTGTATAAAAAAAGACGTGTTCCTTCCTACATCAACTTGTGATATATCCCCCCTACTAGCAAAAGACAAGGGCAACCCAAATCCTCGGAGTGCCGGTGGGACACACACACCAACGCCAGCGCCAACGCCAGCGCCAACGCATAGGGGAGAGAGGATGATTGACCTGTACTAGAGTCTTGGTCAAGTTCACTAATAAGGGGTTCTATTAATATTATACTACTAGTACGAGTAGTAGTAGTAGTACCCAAGGTCCATGTGTATTATCCCAAACCCCTACAAGCATACTAGTTTACTAGTTACTGATGACTAGTACGAGTGGTAGTAGCAGAGTAATAAGTTGACAAGATGGGCCTACTGCACTGTAAATCATCGGGCTCATACTTGTACACTTGGGTCGAGTCTAATGTGATGGTGCAGTACTACTCATACCTTGGTACTACTACTAAAGGCACCAGTGCATGGCACATACACCGGCTCTTGTTTCTTTATTTCCCCGGGTTTTTTAAACAAAACGCCGGACTGGTTTTTTGTGATGCCATGGCGTTTTTTTGGTCTCTCTTCTAAAATACTAGTTGTCTTGTTTTAAACATGCTACTGCTACTGCTAGTCACTGGTGCCCGAGAGAATGTCTTTAGCATCAAGGACCGGTTCGGTTCTTTAGGAAGGAGCGGCCGCTAAAATGGTAGTTTGCAACTCGTTGCTGCCATGTCTGTGATACCACGTGACTTGAATTGTATCAGGCATCGATGTCATGTACGAAGTACCTTGTACTTTGTACCATCTCCGAAGCCGGCCGGTCTAGAATTCGGAATGGGTGGTAGGTACACTGATTTGCCTGTACATACCCTTGCATGTGCGCATTATTTCGTATTGACTCTACAGATACTTTCTGGAAAGAAGAAGAAGAGAGAAAAGGAAAAATTGAAGAGAAGAAAAATGTCTTTTACTATGCATCCACGTCCCGGCCGCTTGGGAAGGAACTAAATTGGTTCTCCCGGTCGGCGGCTCAAAAAGGTTGCCCTTTTCATTCAAACACACCAAGAAAACACCCCGGTCGCATTTTTATCGTGGTCTAGTACGGAGTAATACGCAGTGTTAGTACGCAAGTTGTTTTTAATAGTATGGTGTGTTAGTTGGACTACTGACTAGTACGGAGACGGAGTGCAGTAGAAGATATAAAAGAGTTTTACTACGTATGCATCAATATCTGTTGCATGTACTCGTACTCAGTCGCATACCGAGTACTGAGTTGGGAGTACTCAGTCAGAGTAATATGTACAGATACTCTCACCATCAAATGGCTTGCTGTGTACCAATCCACCGGCCACCACCGGCCACTTTACCTGCGGCCCATCCACCACGTGCTATTTCAAACCTGGGAGTGTGGTAATGTCTTGGTTTTTTCGTCTCTTGGGGGGGGTCGTCGTCTGGAGTCTTGGCCGAGTCATTCAACGTCTTGTACTCGTAGTACTCTACTCTTTTACTGTACGCATGCTCTATATTCTACTCTGTACGGAGTACTCTCTACCGGAGTACGGAATACTGTATCCTACTACGTATACGAGGAATGCAAGTACGAGTAAGAACACAACCAAAGTGTAATGAGAGTTCTTGAATTAAGAGTAACTGTATTACTTGTAGAGTATCCGCGGCAGGTGAAAATAGAAAATAAATAAAAAAAAGTCATGGCAAAGGGAAAAAGACTGTGTGCCGTTCAGCCGGTTTACAGCTTTTTTTGCGCACCCCCTCCTCGGGGGGGCAGAGGAGGGGGACCCAATTGCCCACCCCCGCCCAGAACGGAGATTCATCAAGCCAATCATGTATCCACATGGCTGACCATGATGAAATTTGCCAAGAGTGACGATCCAACGCGTTTTTGTTGTGTTTTTTTTTTATGAAGGTTCGTACTCGTAGTTGTACGTATTACTCGTAAAGCACGAGTAAAACGGAGTACTCCGTTCAAGTACTTGTATTCAGAGAGGGATATACGAGTACAGGTAAAGTCTTTTTTTTTTTTTTTTTTGCAGAAAAGAGAAGAGGTGGAATCCGGTGATGCCGAAAACAGTGGGATAATAAAAATAAAACAGAAGCTAATGTATATACTCGAAAACGAGAGAGAAACTGAAGAATAAGAAGAAGAAAAGGAAAAGAAAAAAAAAGGTCGTCGTCACATGAATACAATACGACGTACGTGGTATGTATGCCGTATGACTATTGCATGGTGGGGGGTGTGTGTATATATGCATGCAGGCTTCTACCGCTACCTCTCTACCTCTTCAGCCCTCTTCTTTTACCTGATAACTAACAGAGTAACGAGTAGAAACTATGATTGACAAGACTATTATAATAGTAATCATTGATACGACTTCATACATGTACAAGGTGGTCTACGGAGTAATATAGGTTGGCCTGGACTTTTTAATTTCGCAAAATATCCAGGAACGCGTCCATTCTGCTCAAACTCTTGCCAAGAAACAACCAGCGGAGAATACTACGTGGGCTCTCGTTTTTTTTTTTTTTTAAAGTCGTGATTGTACGTCAGACTAGGTCGTGACCAGGGTAGTACTTGTGTCCTAGCTTTGTAGAATTGAGAAATGAGGCTCGAGTACGAAGTAGTAGAGGGGTGGAAGCGTCCGCTGCCTTGGAGCCGCTGTCCTTGGAGCCGTTTGCCTTAGTTTCGTACGGGGTAGTAGTAGTAGCAGCAGTACATGTAGTAGAAGCAGCCCAAAACCAGACTTGTTGGAGGTTTCAGAATCATACGAAATGGTTCCCATACTACTGTACGAGTACAGACTTATATAGACTACTCGTACTTGTACAGTAAACTACGACTAGTTTCTATATGCCATGTACGACTACGCTTATAACACGGTAGTTGTTCACTTTTTAGTGTCAACGTACATGATGTCGTACATGGTCTAGTAGATGTCAGAACATTGATCCATTGACGATATCAATCCTTTTTGCTCTCTTCTCTCTCTCTCTCTCTCTCGATCCTGACAATCCGTATTATCCCCCAAGTCTGATATCTCCAGGCCTGTTGACAGGCTAACCGCGGCTCAAAGAAATCTCTTTTTTTCTTCTCGTCTTTACTTTTGTACCCATTCGTCGCGTGATCAGCTACAAAGTACTTTGTACTCTATACAAGAATTCACTGACCAATCCAATACGTATAACGAAATTCTCAGCCAAAGGGGGGAGTGTATGTAGTGAGTAACATGTACGAGTACGAGTAGTAGACTAGCACTCCTCCGTAATGTGTTCAATCTTCTTAACCTGCACGAGACTGGACTTGATTTGTATCCACACTTTTTTGACAATAACAATACACAACACGCGCTCTCTCACGCGCGCTGAGTTGGTCAGTGCGAGCTGGAAAAGAGAAAAAATCTGGGCTTTTTTTTGTTCGCAATTGGTAATTCTTTTGTCCGTTTTAACTTTTTTTGTTTTCCTTTGATTTCGATCTACAAATTGTACGATTTCTTTTTTAACTTGTACCCATTTTCTTTTTACTCGTACCCACGGAGTAAAGATCTCTTTTTTTTCCGACGGTAGCAGGGGGGGGGTGCGTGGATAGAAGTCGGAGAGGTAGAGAGAGGTGAGGTCAGAGGTATGAGTATGAGTAGGAGGGAGGGAAAAGTGGATTACATATGTACATTTATTCCGGCCACATTTTTTCTTCTCGTCTGGCAGGTTTCGGCGATATCGTTGTCCGTCATAGACTGTACACTGAAGGCTGAAGACTGAAGGCTGAACTGGCTGGACAGATACAATGGTACAGCTGTTGGGGTTTATTGCAGGATTACAGGTATACAGGTACTCGTACTCGTACTGGTAAGAAAAGGTTGGAGGTGGCCTGTAAAGGTGTGTGTGTGTGTGTTTTGCTTTGAATTATCCCCCCGAGGCTTCAAGGTCTCTCTCCCCCTTGAACCAACAGAGAGCGAGTCAAGGTTCATATCATGTACTTTTATCTGTACTCTCGTAGAGATTCCCCATTCTCGTATTCTTCATCTGTTCAGAGGTGAGTATACGCACAAGTCGTCTGATTAATTCGTCTATACTAGTTCGAGTTCCTCTGAACTATGTCAAGCATACGAGTAGGCGACTGCATTAGGACCACGATCAACTGCAAGCAGATAGCAAGTCCATATCAACTCCGTCGTATACCTATCTGTACGAGCAGTCGTAGGTATTCACATCTGATACACACGCAACTACGTAGAATACGACAAAACTAACAATCACCAACCTGTACTTGCACGCGAACCGTGGGGATGGAACGGGTTCCTTTCTCCCCCCCCCTGAAAGCGCGCTTGCGTACGACCTAGTCCTAGTTCCTCGCAGGCTATACCACACACACAAGTTCTACTCCCGTACCAGAGCACAGGTAATGTGCTAGTAGCTAGTATGATTGTTAGCACTAACTAGTATTATACCGAATAAAATGATTTTACGGGGGGAAGAGGGGGGACTTACTGGGGCGAAAGTTGCAATCTTGGGATTATAATCAAGTTCAGATAACTCTGTTACAGATACTCTACAGCACTCCAAGCTCTCTCTCTACTCCGTACTCGTCGTACTAGACTCAACCTCATCTAGCCTCGACTCCAACTAGCCTCAACTCAACTCGGACTAAGCTCATACGAGTAATACACTCTTTTTTTTTTCTTCCTCAATCTCTACAAGTATACCAAGTAAACTTGTACCCACATACTAGTCTAGTGGACTTTCTTGGGTCACATATCCGGCGAGGTCGCCGACAGGGAAGAGGGGGGGACCCTTGCTTTTGACAGCTTTTGTTTTCTGTTCTAGCAAAGGCTTTCCCTTTTTTCCTTTCTTACCTGTACTTGTATCATGTTGTTCAAGTTGCCAACTGGCTTCTGTTTTTGCTACCTGTCCTCCCTATACGAGTATGTTGACATTCTTCTTGTATAATCATAGCCTGTATCTGCATCTCGGCTCCCTTGCCCCCGCAAAGACCGCAAGAACTACCTAAAACAAATAAAGGGCTCAATCATGAGCTGTACTTTTTTTTTCTTTCCCTTTCTCTCTCTCTCTCTCTCTCTACGGAGTACGAGTATGCTTCGAGACCCCTCTCTCTACTCGTACATTATATACCCTGTACGAGTATACATTGATGGTATGCTTGGTACATGTACATTGTACTCTGTACTGTAGCCCACATATGCGTGCTGCTTCATTTATTAAAGACACACCCCCCTCATTTCTTCTCCACCATCTTTTTTTCAATCCAATCATCTCTTTTCTCGGCCACAACTTACTCGTGGGAAGGAAAGAGCAATGGACGAGTACTCCGTATATTCTGTAAGGAAGGTACGACCAGTATTACGCTTGCGGTTACTTTTACGAGTACCGAGAATCGGGGTTTGACCTTTTTTCTTTTTTTTTTTTTTTTTTTGCTTCTTGACGCGTCTTGTACGTGATGTGATCCTCAAAGGGAAAGAATAACAGTTCTTTTTCCCTTGCGAGTACTCGTACAGAAGGATCATCCCTCATCTCGAGTCATAATCCAACTCTCGTGCTGACACGTACGGTTATCATCATGGGCTGTTCATGAAGAAGAATGAGTGAAAATGACACAGATGCCTCGGGATTTTTGCACCGTCGGCTACCGCTCTTCGTAATCCAAACTTCTTCCCTCTTTTTCCTTGGAGTATTACTTCTTCCCTCAGCTTTCCCCCTCCCCCCCTCCTATAATAGAATGACATATTATCAGGGTTCTGGGATGTTGGGTTTTTGGTTTGTTTGGGTGCTTTGGGTGCTTGGCTTGTGTTTTTGACTTGTACTTGATACCCTTTTTTTGGGCCCATTCGATTTCAGGTCAAGTTCAGCCCTGATTTCCTTTCTTTTTTCTGTTCTACTCATTCTCGTACTACTACGGGAGGGAGTGTTGTTGTTACTTGCAAGTGTGTCCGTAGTATATGGTATTATCATCTCCAGATTCTGATATAGTCACTAGCACCCTCTCTAGTCCGCATACCCTCTAGTCTCATCTTGATCACCATCATCTGTAGTTATCTCTAGTACCATCTAACATCTAACATCCTCTCCAATATAACATCTCTGCTCAAAGTCAACATCTCTACTCAAAGTCAACAGATCTACCCCTTCAACATATCTACTCCTTCAACAGTGTATCCTTCAAACAGTGTACTCCTCCAACAGGTGTACTCCTATCAAAGTATCAATACAACTGCTCGTACAGAAGTGCACACATAACCTTTCCCCCACAGTAAAAGGTTCCAATATATACCCATCATGATATTGAACCCTTTTTTTTCTCTTCTTCTTCACTCTCTCCCTCTCCCTCCCTCTTCTCGACTCGAAACGTTTCATACAAAAGTACCCAGACGTTGGTTGAACTGTTTAAACTGTTTTGTCAAACATTGGTCGTTGATGTAAGGGAGAAGGAGGGGGGAAATGTTAAAAAACTCTGATGGAAGATGATGTAGTATCATCTTGACATACGTCAATGGCGTTAAGCATTTCTACCCATTGATTTTATTAATCCTCTCTATCATATGCTTTTAATTATACCTTGAACATATTTCGAAACAGAAACGTATTTCTCATTAAAAAATCGAATACGTTGTGAAATAACAATGGCTATAGGTTAAGTCAATACTGCAACGTCACACTAAATTTCAACGTCACTTGGCAACTTGTGACAAGAACGACGACTCTTCCGCAAACATGAATACAAGAAATGAGAAGGGATTGAGTTCACATATCTATCTACAATGCACATGTTTCTTTAAAAGTGCACGTAGACATTTACATTGCTTCTAGAGAGGGTGTAAAGGTAAAACTTACCAATTGACGTTTTCATCGTTCTTCGCTTGGTGACCAACACAACCAACGGATACGAATGACATCAAGTTATCCAACAACCAAGAACATCAAGGTATCAAACATATGCAATGGCAGGAACAGGGTTACCCAACAATCACCGAGAACAACACTTCCACAGGAAAGAGCAAGGTTCACTCGTAATCATCAAGAACATCAAGGACAAGGTTAACTCGTAATCACCAAGAACATCAAGACACAAACCAACAGGACATCATGACAGCAGGACAAGGTTACCCAACAACAATACTAGGTCATCAGAAGATACCAATCCACGCAAACGACGAGGTTGACCACAGTCTGGTATTATACTTACAATGATCAAAACATCAATCCACCAAGAACATCCAGGGAAGCGACGAGACTGAGAACATCTACATCTACACTGCAAGGTATATCTACGTGTATCCACGAAAACGACGAGATTCACCATCATCACCGAGAACATCAAACCACAATGGCATATATACAATATCAGTCATCGAAGTATCCAACATTTAAAAAACATGGCAGACTGAACAAGATTGATGATTACCAAGGAACATGAGCATCAACATCAGCATCAACATCGGCATCAACATCAGCATCAACACCAACATCAACACCAACATCAACCAATGTCAATGGCCAATGTAAACCATAATCACAACACCGACATCACATCATATGAAAACACCATTATGAAAGTCTTGTATTGCATAACATTCTATAATATCACCAGAACCAATCCACAAGGATCCAGTCTAGCAATGGAAAAAAAAAGCAAAGAGTTATTAAATCTGACGTGACGCAACATTCTCCTAATTTTTTTTCATATCTTCTTCTTTTGTCCTTCCTCCCTTGTTTTGAGGGAAGAGAGAGAGCAAAAAAAGGACACACCGAGGTTCTAAAGTCAGAGAAGTTATATTTCCCTTCTTTCCCTTTCCCTCTACCAAAAACGCCAAAAAAAATAATGATGGAAAAGAAACAAAAGGAATAGTAGAGCAATTAAAAAAACAAAAGTAGCAAAAAGCTTTTCTTCCTCTTCAAAAGGCACTGTCTCTCTCATGAGAGACAAGACAAAAAAACGACTCTGGACGGCATGTTGATGGATTATCAAGGTCAAGAGTAAAGACCTCAAAACTGATTACCACCTGCGGTTGCGGTTACCCATGGGCATGTTGTTGGCATTGTTGCCTCCTGAGACCAAGGGAAAAAATGAGGCCAGTCAGCTCGCCATTGTCGTATTTTTGGGTGCATGCGCTTTTTGCTGCTTAGTGTCGGCGGTACCCACCTCGGCCACCACCACGGCCGCGGCCGTAACCACCGTAGCCACGACCGCCGCCACCGCCGAAGCGGACCATCTCGGCGAGACGGGGGTCGATCTGCTGCTTGGCCTCCTGGAGGACATTCACAAGGTCGCGAGCCTGCTTCTGGTCTGAAGGGGGTTGTTAGTTTCAAGTTTCAGGTGCTCGTGGAGAGAAGAGGAGTAGAGGAAGAAGGAAGGCCAAGGGGAAGGAGAGGAAGAGAGGAAGAGAGGAAGAGAAGGACAAGGGGAGAGAAGAGAATGATAAAAAGGGAAAACTCACTGTCAGTGGTGAAAAAGGTAATGGCGGTACCCTTGGCACCAGCACGACCAGTACGACCAATACGGTGAATGTAATCCTCCGAGTTGTTAGGGTAGTCGTAGTTGAGCACATGGGTAATGTTGCGCACATCTTTACAAGAAAACATAGAGGTTAGCAGGCGGAAAGAGGGGGATAGTGTATAGCAACAACAAAATTTCCAAAAGCGTGGAAAGACCATCATGATAGTATGTGGGTTTCAATCGACGGAAAGGACTTTTGTCAGATCCTTCCGAGAGAACATCTCTTGAGAGGAAACCTCTCTTGAGAAGATCTCCTCGAGAGGATTCTCCATTAAAGGGATATCCTCTGGGAAAAATCCTCCGAGTAATCCTCTCGAGGAGATCCTCTGGGAATCAATTCCCCTCGTCGACGAGCCAGCATATAAATGATGCCAAAGCCAAAATGCTTTCGTCTCCTCTTCACTCCAGAGCATAGCTTGGGGCAATCCAAGTGCGCGTTTTCAAATGCCATCCAATCCTGGGACAGATCCTGGGACAGATCCGGGGACGGATCTCTGTTTTTTCAAATGTGTCGTATCACACAAAAAACGGGATCCTGTTCGGAGAACTACGGAGCCTTGGGTCGGCAGCTTTTTGATCTTGTTCCAACAAAAAAAAAGAGGTCAAGAAAGATGCCGCCTCCATCGCTTCGGCTCGTACCTTTGGCAGACATTGACAAAGTATGTACCGGGTACAAGCAACAGCGTGGAAAAGACGAGAGAGTATAGCCAGTCCAAAATAGACTACACCCAACGAGTTCAAGGCTCCAGTGGGAGATATGGAGATACCACAAGAGTGGACACGCCAAAAAGTTCAGGCAACTTTGCGCAAATAAAGAGAGCCCCTAAAAACACATACACAGAGTAAAGGTATACCAGCAATTTCTCGCTGGTAAAAACGTTGCCACGCAGTAGAAAGGGGGGAGGGAGGGGAGGGGGTGGGATGGGGATAATCTGATACATACCGATACCACGAGAAGCGACATCAGTCGCAACCATGACGGGGCTCTTGCCAGCCTTGAACTGGTCGAGGACCCAGTCACGCTCGTTCTGCTGCTTGTCACCGTGGATGGACAGCGCGGGCCATCCGTCCTGGCGGAGGAAACGGGTAATGTCGTCGGCGACACGCTTGGTACCGACGAAGATGAGGATCTTGTTCTCGCGGTCCTCCATGACCTTCTCGAGGTGCTTGATCATGCGGTCACGCTTCTCCATCTCGCTGACAACCTCGACGATCTGGGTGATCCTGTGGTTGGCGGCAAGGTCCAGGGAACCAATGTTGACCTGGATGAAGTCGTGGAGGAAGTCGGTGGCCATGGCACGGACCTCCTTGGGCCAGGTAGCCGACCACATCAGAGTCTGACGGTCGGGGCGGATCTGGCCAATGATCTTGCGGATTTGGGGCTCGAAACCCATGTCCAGCATGCGGTCAGCCTCGTCGAGGACGAGGTAGGTGACACGACGCAGGTTGGTCTTGCCAGCCTCGAGCATGTCAATAAGACGGCCGGGGGTGGCAATGCACACCTCGACACCACGCGAGAGGTCGCGGATCTGGGGGCCCTTGGGGACACCACCGTAGACGCACGTGTTGCGGATGCGCGACGAGCGGCCAAACTTGGTGATCTCCTGCTGAATCTGGACGGCAAGCTCACGGGTGGGAGCGAGGACGAGGACGATGGGTCCGTCGCCGGGGGCCAGAAGAGGCTGGGCGTTGATGTGAACAATGGCGGGAAGACAGTACGTAAGGGTCTTTCCGGAACCAGTCTCGGCAATACCGACAACGTCGCGACCCGAGAGAGCCATGGGCCAACCCTGGGACTGAATGGCCGTGGGGGCAGGGAAGCCCTGGGCCTTGACCTCGTCCATGACGTAGCGGGGGAAAGAAGCCTCGTCAAAGGTCTCGACGGGCTTGGGCACGTCGCTGCCAGTGACAGCCATCTGGTGCTTGCTGCGGAAGGCATCGACCTCGGCCTGAGAGCGCTGCTCGACCTCGGGGGTCTCCTTGTAGAAAGACTTCTCGAACTTGGGGAGGGCGGAGAGGTCTGTCAAGATGAATCGGTTAGCATGGAAATGTCTCTTTTTCTGTTCCTGAAAATGTCGGTCAATAACTTACCCCAGTCCTGCTGCCTGAGACCGGCACCGAGACCGCTCATACGGTCACCGCCGCCTCCAAAACCACCACCACCTCCTCCGAAGCCACCACCACCACCGCCGTAGCCGCCGCCGCCGTAGCCACCACCGCGACTATAGACACACGTTAGCTGGTTGTTCTTGTTGTTGTTTTCGTTCGGGGAGAGATGGGAGCGATGGTTGATCATCGACCGAGCAAGGTCGGCCAAAAAAGAAAACCACCCCATCACCATCGTGAAAACCCTCCCAGAGAAAGAGACATAGAATCAGAAAGAACTTACCCTCCGCCGCCGTAGCCACCACCGCCGCCGTAGCCGCCTCCACCGTTACGGTCACCACGGTCGCGTCCGTAGCCGCCACCGCCGCCCCTGCGATCACCGTATCCAGACATATTTTTCTTCTGAAAGAGAGTGTGTTGTGTCTGGGAAGAGAGAGAGAGAGAAGATTCCTAGCAATAAACAGGAATCGACTTTGAATGTGAAGAGGGGAAAAGAATGTAGTCCGTTGAGGGGGGAGAAAAGGGGAAAACGGACGTGAGGATGTGCGTGTGAGGACGAGGGAGAGAAGGATGTGTTGTGTAGAAGGGAAGGAAAAAAAAAAAGAAGAGGAAGCAAAAAAAAAAAAAAAAAATAGTCAGGCGCGAATCCAAGGGACCCCTTCTGTCCCAATTTTTTTTTTCGCCGCTAAGGAGAAAAAGTGTAAAGAAAAAAAAATCAGAGTGGAAAGAAAAAACGGATGGCGCTAGTCCCAAAAAGGTAAGATGTTGGTCCTTTTGCACCAATGATAAGAATGATTAGGTAAGGTGAGAAGAGGCAAAGAAAAAATATTCACATGCACGAGTAATTCATAGGGGAGTGTCACATCAATATCTGATGAGTATTAGAGGCGATATAGATGTTTGCTGATGTTTGTACCGATGTGTGTTGCAATTTGATGACTGAATATACAAGTCAAGTACGGTAGTGATGCTCCGTAGTAGTAGTAGTCCAAGCATGACAATCAAGTGTCAAGTATCAAAACAAACACGCGAGACAAAGACGGTCAAGACAAAGAGGCAAAGACAAATACAAGCATCCAAAAAAAAAGACAGACGGGAACAAGACAGAGATGATGGAAACAAAGGAAAAAAATACGAAAATTAATATCCCTAGGCGGAAAGCCTCATCAAAAGAAAGCACTCTCACACTTGATCCTACAACATTTGCTCCTCCTCTTTTTTTCTCTGTCTTCTCCCACACCAGTCTATAAAAAATTCCCAACGTTTGTTCCCACAAACATGTTTGCCCACCTCCTCTATTCTATCCTGGATTTCCTTATTTTTGTTTGTTGGGATTTTCTCCTCGACATGAGAAGTTCTATCTCTCCTCAAATCTTGAATGGTGTTCTTCTTCTTGAAACGAGGAGTGATATATCTCTTCTCAATCCGTAAACACTTAAGAGACGATTGTGGAAAAAGAAAAAAAAAAGGAAAAAATTAAAACGCGTCAAAAAAAAACAATATCGGGGAGGAAGGATTCGTTTATTCGCGGGAAACGTCACGGCCGAAAGTCTTGGACTTGAGCCAGTCGATGATGACGAGGACACGGTTGCGAGCTGTTTTGTCAATGTTAGCATATAATCATTCAAGAGAGGATGAAAGAGGTCTTGACAGAGAGAACAGAAGAGGGAAAAAAAAACATACTGCTGAAGCACATGGAGAGGTAAGCACTGCGCCAGAAGAGATAGGTCATGCTGCCACCAGTAGCGACATTGCTGTTCCACCAGATGACGTCGGCGACGGCCTTGTCGCTGCCAATGTAGGCCAGGGAGCCCTGGTGGGTGTAGCGGAAGGGCTTGACGTCGCGGATCTTGTTGAGCTGGCGCTCGAGGCCCTCGATCTCGCGGGCGGCCTCGGCGGCGGGGGGCGCGGCTCCCTGGGGACCCTGGAGGTTGAGGCTGGCGCTGAGGTCGGCGATGCGGGCCTCGTGGGCCTCGGTGCGGGCCATGTTGTTGAAGAGGCGGGCGAGGAAGTTGCCCTCCTGGGAGGCGACCTGGGCGGTGGGGGCGTATCCGGCGACGGCGCAGTCGCCCACGGCCCAGATGTCCCGGGTGCCCTGGACGACGAGGTACTCGTTGACGGCGAGGCCGCGGCGCGAGTTCTTCTGGGCGGGGATGCGGGCCATGAGGTCCTGGACGACGGGGCGGACGGCGTTGCCGGTGGCCCAGACCAGGAGTCCGTAGGGGATGCGGATGCGCTCCTTGGTGCCGTCGGGCTTGCTGATCTCGGCCTCGACCGCCTCGGCCGTCACGTTCTTGACCATGGTCTTGAGCTTGATGTCGATCTTCTCCTCGCGCAGCGTGTTCTCCGTGTACTCGATCAGCTGCTTGGAGAAGGAGGGCAGGACGTTGGGCAGGGCCTCGATCAGCGTCACCTTGAAGCGGCCGCTGATGTCGGGCACCAGCTTCTTGATGTCCTCCTCGAAGAAGTCCTGGGCCTCTCCGGCGAACTCGACACCCGTGGGGCCGCCGCCGACCACCACCATGTGCATCAGGCGGTCGATCTCGTCCTCGGTCTGGTCCTTGAAGGCCGCCGTCTCCACGCAGTCCATGAACTTCTTGCGGATGCGCTGCGCGTCGTTGATCTCCTTGAGGAAGCAGCTGTTCTCGCGCACGCCGGGGATGCCGAACGTGGCGTTCTCGGCTCCCACGCCCACCACCAGCATGTCGTACGGGATCTCCGTCTCCGCCACCGTGCCCTTGACCTCGGAGTTGTCAGACACCTTGATCACCTTGCGCTCGGGGTCGATCGACGACGCCTCCGCCTCGTAGTACTGCACCGCGCCGCGCCTCTGGCGCAGGATCGTGCGGATCGGCTCCATGATGGATCGGTGCTCCACCGTGCCAACCGTGCACGACGGCAGCAGCGGCGTGAACAGGAAGTAGTTGCGCGGCGACACGACGATGACGTTGTAGTTTTCCGTGTCGAGCTTCTTGAGAAGGGCGACGGATCCCCAGCCAGTGCCTGCGTTTTCAAGTCAAGTTAGCATTTGTTCGCTCCGTTTGCTTCTCTCTTCTTCTTTCCATCACATGCATCCATGTATCTATGCATGTATGCACGTATGCAGATATACATGTGATTGTCATCATCGTCGTGTGTGTGTATAGATATCACGTACCCAGAATCACCAGCGTCTTCTTGGTAGGGTCGCGCTCAAGCTGAGGAGCAGGGTTGTGGTCGAGGTAGATGACGTAGCCCGTGTATCCGATGAGACCGAGGGCAGAGAGGTAAGTCAGACGCCAGATCCATCGGAACGTCCGGCGGACCTTGCCAGCCTGCTTCTTGGGAGCAGCAGCAGGCTTGGGAGCCTCGTCGGCGTAGGACCTGCGGAAGGCGACGCGACCAGTGCTGGGGAGCTTCATGACGGTCGAAGGCCTAGCAGCGGAGCGGAAGCTGTTGACCTTGCTGCCATTCCTCAGAGTCGAGAGGGCACGCGACGACATGGCAGCGTTGCGCGAAGCGGCGGCGGCAGCACTACCACCGCCGACGACGCGAAGGTTGGCAGCAGCAGTAGCCAGAGGCATCTTGCCCATGATACGGGTAGAAGAGGCCATAATCTCTGTCTGTCAAAAGTTCTCTGCGCAAAGGCAAAGAATAACTCTTCCAATTGACCAAGAGAAAAAAAAAAGAGTTGCGATGGAGGGAGGGGGGGGTGGGAGACAC
>FYEV01001628.1:70365-116172 GCA_900188565.1 Geosmithia flava | reverse complement strand
TTTTGCCCTCGTTTCTCCCGCATTCATTGGCGATGACGGGAGCCTGAGATGCAAGGACCCCAGGGGGGGGGACTGGGGGGCTCTACTACGACTACCTGTAACTACCTTGGTCCTTGGGTCCAGTGCTCTCCCCCGATCCTACGGGTTCCACTGAAAGGCTGGAAAACCCAGCGCAGCCCGTCCGGACGACGGGCACCTGAGGCGAACAGGCCTGTGCGACAAGCTCTCTCAGTGGAGCGGGAGTCTCAATTGACAATTGCTGGCCTGAGGCTCCATTAAAAAGGACAGGCCGCAACTTATAACAGAGCCAACAGATTTTCTTCACTGGAGGGCCCGCCCGGTGTTTGGTGCGGTCCCGCAGACGCTATAGCAACTTGAAGTCCACTGACCCGCTGGAAAGTAGAGCTCCACCAGCTAAGCCTAGGCATCCAAATACTTGGACTGCCCGGGCTGCACCTAGAACTCGGGGGTTGGTCCATTGGATCCATGAAATTACCATAATTCACTCCATTAATCCGACCATATCTCCATGCTTGAGGTTGGAGACGGGCTGGACCTGGAGTGTTGGAGTACGAGTGCGGAATATGGAGTATTGCAGAAACTAGAGAGACGGTAACAGCACAAGCCATTCTACTACAGGTGGTAGTGTTCCACTCCACGGTCAACTTGACAGAAAAATTTTGCCAATCCCACTACCCTCCGTGGTCGGCAGCCATGGATGAGGCTCCGTCCATCTGCATATTCACTCATTCACATGAACAATTCTGGTAGTACCCCCATCTCGGTGTCTGTCCGACCGGCTCGGCATGTGCATGCTCCTTTGTGTGAAAAACTCCGGGTCGACCGGACATACTTTGTTCTGTACCCGTACTCTACTATTGCTGCCATGACTTCACATTATCCATGGATTCGACAAACAAAAGAAAAATATATTCACCGCATCAGAAACAAGCCTTGCCATCTCCGACGGTACTAATACCGACAATTCCCCAACCTCGTACCTGCCCTGTACTCCCGTACTACTCCATACAAGGTCCCCCCCCCCGTAGGTGTATGAGCCTGTGCTGGCCCATACGGAGTTCTACGCTGTACTCCGTAATACGCTGTAATAATGTTATCGCCTGTAATGAATACTCGTACAGGTCCCCGGAGCTACCACAAACAGCAATACCGAGTCCAACGGCTCGCTGAGGCCTCAAACCCCGAACCGCCGTCCACCGAACCCCCGAAATGCGCAAATGCTCCTTAGACCTTGAACCCTTGTCCGATACCGATGGCTGTCATTTTGATAAGGACCTAATGGAAGCCATTGGATTGAGGCATTACACTACTAATACACTCACTGTACTACCACGAGTCTACCCTGCTGTAGCACCTACTAAAAAAGGGGTCCAGAAAAGAAGCAAAAAAAAGCTCATTGACCCCCGTGCTTGTGCTCCCCCCCCCCATACCGTGGAACCCCAAGCACCAAGCATCAAGCACCCCCAAGTCCGATGCGCGCAAATAAGATTCCTGTTAGTCTTGAAATTACGACCCACGTCCCACAGACACGGAGCTTGTTCAATCCTTTCCGTTTGACTGCTCGTAATCAAGCTATTCTTACCTCTTACCTTCTGGGTTGACACATATTAATAGTATACAGGTACTCGCAGTAGTACTCCGTACTCCGTAGCGTGCTTACCCTGGGACTCCACTGCACCTCCGTTACAAATGTCATTCATGTCCGTTGATCACACAATTCCGTCTATTAGTCCTTGATTCAATGGCTCATGTCATCAAGTAATACTCCTGGTGTAGGTGACACATGTAATATATACCATGTACTAGGTTTGATATGTAGGTTTGCAGAGAGAAAAGAAAGCTACACCCTTGGATTCCAACTCTCATCAACATCATCCATGAGTCCTAGACTCTCAACGCCCTCCGCCCCGAGAACACTCTCGAGACCGATGAGTTTATAGCTAGCCATGTCAGACGCTCCCCCGCCCGGCAGCTCGTTGGAATCGTCGTGCACCACCACGAGACCCCTCGGAAACTTGGGACCTAGGTTGGTGCTGATGGCCGCCAGCCCGTCCGTGTTGGTCACGCCGTCGACCAGCCCGTCCGACGAGGTCTTCACCGTAAACGTCATGACGTAGTCGTGCGGGTGAGCCCTCTGGTACACGTTGTATGCGCTGACGCCCTGGCACGACACGAAGATGAAGCCTTTATCCTTGGTGCTGCCCTGCACCAGCGTCACGCCCTCGACGTCGCCCCAGAGCTTTCCGTCGCCCACATGCGCAATCTGGTGGCCCTCGTTGCTGCCGTCCGGCTCTGCCTCAAACCGCCAGAGCGCCGACGGCTCCTCGCCCAGCAGCAGCCAGCCGTTGTCCTCGTCCGTCACGCAGCCCTCTACCTGTCCGCCTGAGCCGCCCACAAACTCGCGCACCAGAGCTGTCGAGAGCGTGCCGTTTGCCGTCGACGTCAGCTCGTACTGCATGTACCGTCCTGACTTCTCGTTGACAAAGAGGTACTGCTTGCCCGTCTTCTTGGATCGGTAGACGCACGAGCCGTACGTCTCGTCCTCGGCGTACGATGGCTGAATGCCGCCGGCAATGTCTCGAAGCTCGCCATCGGTAGTCATTTCAAACATACTAGTCAAAGCCAAGTCAGAAAAAGAAAAGACCCAACTACATGAAAAGGGACTACTAGTACTTCTACTCACCAGAGGGTATTGTCACCGCGGCAGGCGGCAAAGGCCAGGTCGACGGTTCGGTTGCCCGCCTTGAAGCCGTATATCATGTCCACATTGTCGGGTTGTGCCGATAGCAGGTTCTGCAGCATCTTGCCATCCAAGTCGAACACGCCTAGACCGGCACCCGCTTCCGACTTGGTAGTCGTGACAATCCGGGACTTCTCAGGGGACACGGGCGAGACCCAGATGGCAGGATCATCGCCGTCCTCGCCGTAGGCCTCCGTCTCGCTCTTGGGCTCGACAAGCAAGAACGAGCAGTGGAGGCCACCCCACGACTCGTCGCACTTGCACTGCTCCGGACCAACACAGGTGCCATGGCCCGAACAGTCGTCGGTGCACGTGTTCTTCTCGCACCGCTTACCGGTCGACCCGGCGAAGCAGTCGCAGGCACCGCTGCTCTTGTTCAGGAAACCCTGGTAGGAGCACTCCTTACCGATTGTCGAGTCCTCGGGGCGACCGACCGGGGCGCGAGGGTCGTACTGGGTGTTGGCTTTGATCCCCAGCTCCCCGAGGACACCCTCGAGTGAGCTGACTCCGAAACCTTCGACGTCGTCGGCAGCTTCCAAGGCATAGGTGAGAGCACCGGCAGGGTACTTGGCCGTGCTGGCCTGGTACATGCTCAGACCCTCAATCTCGATGTCTTCGAGCCCCGTCATGTTGAGGGTCCCGACGCGCTTCCACTTGTAATCGTAGACAGAAATGGCACTCTCGAGCGCGACAAAGACATAGTCACTTCCATTGCCAGCGGGAGCATACACGGCGACGCCGGTGATATCATCACTGACTTCGGTAGAGATGGAGAGCGTGGGCGGCGTAGTCGACTCGGCCAGATCAAAGCGGTACAACTCGTTGCCGTCGTCGGGAGCCAGGAGCATCTGCGACTGGGATGCCGAGACAGCACAGCCGCCGATCTCTACGGGGACGTCGAATGTCTGAACCTCGACTGTCTCGACCGAGCCATCCTTGGGGCGCACGAGGAGTTGCACAGCCTGGGTCTTGCCAAACAAGAAGAGGTAGTTGTTGGCGCTAGGGCTCCTCCACGAGCACAGCGCAGACCAGTCGCCGAGAACAATACGCTGAGATGGCTCCGCCTGGGACGCACCGGGGAGCTGGTAGGCCGAGAGGGCCGACGTAGTCTGCGGGATAGAGAAGAGGTAATCCTTGCCGTCGACATCATAGACCGTGGTGACGAGCTTGGTGCGCCCGGTCCACTTGCTCGAAACATTCTTCAGGGGCGAAGCACTGTCCAGGTCCCAGACGTGGAACCCTCCCGTCGAAGTGCCGCCGTCGTTGGAGATGAAGAGCGGCTGGTCATCCGAGTAGTAGACCGAGGTCCAGTCGGCCTCGATGAGACCAGGCGTGTGGGCCGTGACATTGAGGTCGAGCTCGACGGCAGCCGTGGCCAACCAAGTCTGGAGGAGGAGTGCGCCAAGGGCGAAGCAGAAGCTGAGGGAGATGCGGCGGAGACTCATCATCTTCGACCAAGACGACGACGATTCAGCAGGCTTTTGATGTGGTAATGATGGCTCCTGAGGTGGAACAGCACTGTTTCCCTTTTCCCTCATGACGGGCCATGGTAACTTGGGGCGACAGCCCGTCGACTACTATATATCACTCGCACTCGCACTCTGCGTACTAACTACTAGCAGTAGCAGTGTTAGTCTTATTGCATGGCAAGAGAGGCCTGGAGCCCTATAGTGTTGGCAACGGTCAGATTAGCGGCGAGCCAAGCAGGCAAGTGCATGCGAATATCAAGGTATGCACAAGTGTCCGGTCGTTAAATTAGTTTATTATGGTCCAGGGTGGGATCGTCGTGGGGGAGAAGCGAGCGGCAATTGGTGAGGACAAAGTCCAGAAGCCGGTGTGAATACGTTGGGTTATGCACGTGTGCCGTACCTGGCTTTAAATTGGAGGTCGATCCTGCCTCTTTTTGCGCCACCAGTACTACCGCGCCACCGCACCTGCCTTCGTTGGATGGATAATCGGAGCTCCTGCCATTTAAAATTATTTTAACCATAAAAGAGGCATTTCGATCGCACCTTCCTGGTTTACGGAGTATGTTGATGAGGTTAATCCCCTCAACTCACAGTATTTTTACATACACTACTAGAATAATGCGGCATATGCTTCACATCGTTCCTTGAGTGCAGTGACCTTAGTTCTTCCAAGTGGTGGTGCTCGTACTACGAACATGTCCGACATTTACTACTGCTACTACTACTACTGTGGCCATTCATGGCTGGCTCGTAATAAAACTGCTACGAACTTGGTCAAACATCTCAATTCAAACCAGTCAAACCATCATCCCTCTCGCTTCAAAGTGCCTGACAGGCTGATGTCCATACTGGGCAACATCTCCCCAGCCGAAGCTCCATCTACAGACTACGGATGTCGGCTGCATATAGTACGGGGTAAGCCATCTAGAGACCAAACCCCTTGGCAGTGCGGAACTCTTGGCGGTCGTGCCGTTATCCATCCCCACATCGTCCGTCGCCTTACCTTGGCCGTTGAACTCATGTGGGTTGACAGATGCACCACCATACACACGAACCAAAATCATGGAAATCAACTGTCGCCAGTATTACGAGTATTAATCGTGATAAATACGTCGTACCATCGATTCTCGAACTACCTTTTTTTCAACGTACACGGCCAATACGGGGCACGGAGGTCGAGTCTGCCTTGACGCACTGGCCACACCTTCAACCCGAGACGTCTCATGTTCCACCATGCCCTCCAGCCGGAGCCCGCCCACTGGTCATGACTGAGCTGCGAGTGTACGACTGGCCAGTCCCTTAGGTCATCGCGTTGGCTGCCTCCCGCCGAGACCTTGTCAATGTTTTACACGGTCGGTAATGCTGCGGCAGACGTGTGTGGATGTACCGCTTCACGTCTAGCGCACTGATGTTGCGGGACACGAGACGGCCAGGGGGTCCGGGGGCCAAGGGAGTAGCACCTGATACATGATACTGAGCGGTATCAGGTTCCATTTATCCCGTCGATTGACTACCGCCGAGGCTGGCATTCTGATCTTCTCCTCTCCATATCTACTCTTGGGGAGCCCTCGCTCGTATCTTCGTACACTTCTTTTCTCTTCTTGCTTCCAGAGGCTGGGACTCTGGTCGATTTATCGCATTAATTTTTTTTTGTTTGTTTTTTTCTTTACGGTTTTATTTTATCCTACGCCTTTCCGCAGCAGGACCTGTGGCCTTAATTACATGTATCAAACGCCATCGTCATCGCCATCACGACCTGGATAGTCGACTCACGAGACGGGATATCAACGAGTAGTGTGTCCCACGAAAGGGAGAGCTGTGTGCTCAACGCCGACCAATTATCAACATCAAGAATGGCTCCAGCTATCGAAGGACCGAAGCGGTTTGCCGCATCCACCACCGTCGGCCAACTGCCTCCCACCACCACGACGTTTACAACCTTCACCCTCCCTCCCTGGACGACAGGCGACGATGACACGCCCGACAACGAGCCCGCGGCCAGGCGTCGACGGATCAAAAGGCAGCGCATCGTGAGCAGCTCAGCCTCCACCTCCACGACGCTTATGCCTTCGGTTCAACCGCCTCCGCCCCCGCCTTCCCCCGGCTCTTCTGCCGGCTCCGGCTACAGCAGTGAGGAAAGCATGAGCGGTGATGGGGAGACGAGCGATGAGGAAGGGAGCGTTCTGGATGATGAGTTCGTGGGTCCAAGCTCGGGGAGCGAGAAGGAGGTGGAACCCACATCGACCTTGCCTTCCAGCACGGCAGCCTCTTCAACGATCCCGTCCGGGGCCATCTCTACTACTACAGAGGGTCCTTCTACAACTAGTGCAGACGCTGTCATCGCCACCGAGACAAACAGGTACGATGATAATGAGACCTGGGCATCCAACTCAGACTACTACGGCCCGACCCCAGCCTTGGAATCCTCCGTCCCCGGCGATCGTGACTTTGACCGTGGACCTCCGCCCAGAGAACGTCACCACAAGAACCTTGAGATTGCTCTATCTGTTCTCAGCGCAATAGGTACGACTACCCTTCACTAATTACAATTATATTTGTATGTGTACTCTTTGGAAAAACACCCAAAAGCTGACAATTTGCTCTCCTTTCCAGTTGGTGTCTGCCTTTTGGTCGTCCTGGTATGGATGATCCGCCGCCGTATGATTTTGCGCCGCAAGCGCAGCCAGCCTCCCCCGCCCCCGCCCGTCGCCCCTCAACCCAGCAAGGTGACTCGCTTCCTTAGCATGGTACCGTTCCTCCAACCCAAGGTGGCCGACTTCTCCTGGGCATCACTCAACGAGCGTTTCACGAGCGAGAAGAGCGGTCCAGAGCAGCAGCAGCAGCAGCAGCAGCAGAGGGACGCACCCCCTTCAAGGGATTCTGTGCCCCCGCTCCCGGACCTGCCGCCAATCTTCACCCAGCAAAGGGATTCCCAGCGAAGAGAGTCTCAACAGTCGCAGTCTCAGCAATCCGTCTCCCAGCAATCCGTTTCCCAGCAAGGAGTAGCGGCGACAGCCAACGCCGACCCGTCAGCCGAGCCAAACCCCAAGATCAGGCTGGCAAACGTGGATGAGCAAGGTCTCTCCGCCATGGGTGACACTCTGACAACGCGCGACGGCCAGATGGACCCCCGTTCGCAGTACCGTCCGCCGCCCGTCTCCCCGACTGGATCGTCTATCTCGTCGGCCTTTGGAAACGGCACCTTCATCCCCCCGACGCCCAGGGAGCCGCCCGCGGCCCTCCGCGACACGATGCACTCGGGATACTTTGGCGACGAGCCCCTCCCCTCCCCTCTCATGCCGCCCCCCACCCGCCGTGACACGACGTACACCCAGTCGTCTGTGTCGTCGGAGCCGCGCTTCAGGACGGTGAGCTCATGGGTGGGTCAGCAGACGAGACGTATCGGACGTGAGCCGGCGCCACCGGTCCCCGAGCAAGGGTACGGACTCATGATGGAGGATGGCCAGGAGCCGAGACGTGTATCTGGTGTGCCACCTTTGCCTCCGTTGCCCCAGGATATCACTGGTCCTAGTACTACGGCAGATAAATGATGATGAAGGAGGGAGGGTCTGTTTTGGTTTATAAAAATCCTTTAGAAAAAGTCTACATTCTTTATAATCTAACTTGTAGAAAGACTTTTCTTTCTTTCCTTTTTTTCCTTTCTTTTCTTCCCTTGTTTCCTATAAAATTGATCTATGCAAAAGGGTTAGGAGTTTTATTTAGAAGGGAACATTTCCCAGAATCCAATTTCCATCTATATTCAGTCAGTCATATTCAGTCAGTCGTCAGAATCAAGAGGTGAATTTAGAAACCAAGAAGTGATTGAGCAAGGGGGTTAAAAGAAGAAAGAAAAGTACCTTTGTTCCATGAATAAAAATCTTGACAAGCTCTTCGATACGCGCTGGTGACTGTTTCATAGCGTACTTCTCAAGGAGATCTGAGACGGTTAGTCAGGGAGAACAGGGAGAGAGGGGTTAGGAAGAGGGGGATATGGAGAGATAGGGAAAGAGGAGATAGAGAGGAAGAAAAGCAAGAGGGAAAGAGGAGATTAAAAAAGAGAGAGAGAGAGAGGGGAATACCAGATCCAAGTTGTACAGCCTCAAGATAATCATCAGCAACATAATTCTTGATCCAAGCCCAATACGTATTCGTATCGTCGCGAACGGTACTGGCGTGGGACTGGAGCATCTCGGCCACGGCGTAGTATCCCAGCAGGCAGGGTGCCATGGCGACCTGGAGGGCTAGCCAGTCTTCGCTCTGGCCTACGTCTAGGACGAAGCGGGTGTATGCGGTGCAGGCTGGGGGTGAGGGGCCAGAGTTAGATATAGACTGTACGGGAGATGGAGAGGTGAAGAGAGAGAGAGAGAAAGAGAAAGGTGAATAGAGGTGGAGAGGACATACCTTGAAGTTCTTCTGTAGAGCGAATCTCATCTAGTGATATGCCAAAGGATTGACAGTAGTTGAGATGGAGGGACGTCTCGGTCATGATGTGGGCGACGATTTCGGCGGACTGGTCAGGTCAGGTCAGGTCAGGTCAGGTCAGGTCAGGTCAGGTCAGGTCAGAGGGAGACAAGAGGAGTGCAGAAATAAAGAAGCAAGAGAGAAAAGAATGCAGAATAGAGAGAGGGAGAGGGGGGACAACATACTCGTGCAATGTCTCCCATGTTTTTGGCCTTGTAAGCTGCTAGAGCGTTGGCACGGGAAAAGTGAATCTACACTCTTGTTAGAGGGACTGCAAGAGATAGAGAGAGGTAGAGAGAGGAAAAGATCATACCAAGTAAAGATAATCCTGGACAATGTACCCCTTGAAAGACTCAATAGGTAGAGATCCATCTCCCATGGCCATGACAAAGGGGTGATGGACGAATTGACGCCATGCATCCTTGACATCGGCTCTTGAGAGGAGATATTCGACAAAGTAGCCGCTGTTTTGTTTTGTCAGATATTCATATTATACGGCACTTTATAAAGAAGTATTATACCGTGACAAGAGAAAAAGCAAAGAGAGAAAGAAACAAGGGTAGAAGGAAAGGGAAAGAGAAAGAAAAAGAACTCACGGTGCAAAAGGTAGTGTATACTGAGAGTGGAAATGGTTCAAAGGTCCATTGCCATTACCCAGACCAGGAGCCGTCTTGATTCCAACTTCGACGTAGCGGCAGGCTGATCTGACGGCGTCGGTCATCTCAACACCCTTGGATAGGTTGCATGCGATGGCAGCTATCATCACTGTCAGTTTCTTGTCTATTTTTCTTCTTCTTTCTCATTACTCGAAGAAAGAGGGGGTTTTAAAATAAGGACAGAGGGGAGACAAAGAGATGGGGGGAAACAAAAACTCACAGGCAAGAGAG
Organism: Geosmithia flava; assembly: GCA_900188565.1. Classification (NCBI taxonomy): domain Eukaryota; kingdom Fungi; phylum Ascomycota; class Sordariomycetes; order Hypocreales; family Bionectriaceae; genus Geosmithia; species Geosmithia flava. Next base: position 106,594 of record FYEV01001628.1, on the reverse strand, counting down.
CAACCAGTCCCATGCGTACTAGTCGTCTTCAACCACTGGCTCTGAATGCGAACGACATCAACGTCCCCAGGACCAACGAGGACATCAACAACCACCTTTTCTTTCTCGTCATCCTCCTCAGAAGCGACTGTCAGATCAGACTTGCGCAGGGGGAGATGCCCACCCTTGAGGAGAACCCATTTCGGCCCGAGAGTCTGGATAGACCGAGCCAGTGTCTCTAGGTCGGAGACTGAGCAGAGTTCCCCTGATCCTGCAGAAGAAACACCAGCTTGGGAGGCAATCAGCTTCGCCTCGGGGACGTTTGGTGTCAGGATGGTGGTGAGGGGTAGGAGGTGCTGGATGAGTTCCTTTGTTGCCTGGTTTGGTAGGAGGGTAGCACCGGATGTTGATACCATGACCTTTTTTTTTCTTCAGCACTTTTTTCTTCTTTTCTTTCATGTTCTCATCTCATTCCTACTTATTTCCCAACACTTCCCCTCTACCGAGACTTCAAAGTCAAAAGGAGAGAGATCACAAGATATGTTGAAGAGAAGGGGAAAACACAAAAGTAAACATACCGGATCAATGACCAACTTCTCAATACCATGCGTCTTGACAACCTCCCCAACCATCTCAATCGTCTCAGCAGAAGCCAACATGCCCGTCTTGACGACATCGACGCCAACGTCCTCCACGCAAGACTGGATCTGCTTCCTCACAAAGGTCGCCGGGATGGGGAAGATGTCGTGCACGCCCTTTGTGTTCTGGGCCGTCAGGGCCGTGGTGGCCGTCATGGCATAGCATCCATGCGATGCTGCCACCTTCTGATCTGCCTCTAGGCCACTATTGTGTTTTGTCTTTTGTCAGTTCATTCTCACTTTCATTCTCTTCTCATCTCTCAACACCATCATGACCATCACCATCGTCATCATGGAATGAATGAAAACGTACGCTCCACCTGAGCTGTCAGACCCGGCAATGATTAATACCCTTCCCATGGCCATTTTGTAAGTATGTTGATCTTCAGAGTTGGGTGATGCTCTTCACTCAATGTCTGTCCTGACTGTCCTGACGTTGATGGTGGGGTGACAACATGGAAAATGCCCCTCTCGTTTGGTGGGGCAAACCTATCCAGTTTATATAAGTCCCTCACTCTTGGCTTTTTTTTAATTTTCCTCCTTCTACTTGCGTATCTTGCATTTACGGAGTAATACAGCACGGAGTACATACTTACTCTATTCTTACCTAAGTACATGTATCCTGACTTTCACTGTACTCTCAAGTATGCCGTCTTTTGCCTACCATGCTCGTATTTTTAAGTAGATATGTAATCTTTTACTTGCCATACTCTCAGGTAGTCTCTCATATTACCACATTCTTACTCAAGCGAACCCACCACCTCATCTCAGTCCACGACATATCTCACGTCCAGCCATATTCCATATGCTCTACTGTATTGTAATACATTGCACATGTCCAAAACATCTGGAATGGTCACCATATCAAACTACAGAGGTGTTCATTATAAAACCACAAAGTAGCCTCAACAAAATCCATCTTGAATTGAATACCATATAGATAGATAAAAAACGCCTTTTCTTCCTCTCCACGCTCAACCTATAAACAAAAGGCAATAAAAACCAATGATGTACAAAAATCCAAATCCACACCCAGAAAAAAAAACTCCCTTTTTAACGCCGAATATTCAACGGAGCAGGCGTCATAGAATCCGGCCTCAACTCCATCGGTTCACTCACACTTCTCTGCCTCTCCGCCCTATCACTCTCTACTGTTCCTCTACTCCCACGTTTTGCAACGCATATCCTACCACCATTCTCTCCATCGTCATCCTCCTCTTCCTCATCCTCATCATCCTCGTCTTCATCCTCTTCCTCTTCCTCCTCTTCTTCTTCATCGTCCTCCTCATCCTCGTCCTCGTCCTCCTCTTGTTGTTGTTGTTGTTGCTGCTGTTGTTCTAATCCCTTCTTTTCCTCCTCTTGCTTATCCTCTTCCTCATCACTACTGCTGCTGTTATCCCTCTCATTATCATTGTAGTCGTTATGTTCATCGTAATCCTCTCCCTCTCCCTCACCCTCTTCCTCATCATCATCGTCGTCATCAAAGACAATCTGCCACATGACTCTCTTGTCGAAGAGGTCAATCACCATCCGACGAACACCGAGACGATAGTGGTTCCACTCCATCAGACCCATGACCTTCTTGAAGAACGTCGTGCTCCGGAAGGCAGCAGGTTTCTTCTGCCTTATGCGCTGCAGATCCGACAGGGCCTTCTTGTAGAGGACCATGTTGCCCAGGTTGACGATGAGTTCTAGGATGCGCTCGTCCGTCTCCACGCCGCCGTTGGCCTGCTGCAGCTGCAGCTGTTGCTGCTGTTCCTCCTCCTCCTCCTCCTGTTGGGACAGGTGAGCGGCCGCCGACGGCGCGGGCCATGCCTCCGGCTGCTCCTGGATCGTGCGCTGCGTGTCGAGCACGGTCATCCCCGCTATGGTCTCGGGCTTCCAGGGCACAATGGACAGCAGCTTGGACAGGTCGTTGGGGATGCAGAAGCCCAGGGACTGGCCCATGGTGGTCGTGTTGGAGTCCCACCCGTGCTCCGAGAGCATCTCGAGCCCGTGCGTCGACCGCGAGATGAGCCCCAGCACGAAGAATGCCGTCCCGCGCAGGCTCATCATCTCGTGGCTCTCGGCGATCTCGATGATGCGCTCCACCACGTCGCTGCCCTCGAGGAAGGGCGCCCCCAGCTCCATCGACCCCACGTTGCCCACCGCCCACAGACACCCCTTCAGCTTGGTCATGAGCTCCAGGTCCTTAACCTGCATGCCGTGCTGCCGGATCGTGCTGGCAAACTCCTCAAAGTGGCCCTTGTCGCTCAGCAGCCGGCAGCCCTCCTGCGTGCGCGTGAGCTCGCGGTAGAAGTGCGGCGGCACATGGCTGTCGTGGAAGTCGGCCTCGGCCTCGGCGTCGTCGACGGCGAAAAGGCCCATCCGCCCGCCGCCCATGCCGCCCATGCCCGCCCCGCTGTCGTCCGGTCCCACCAGGAACGCCTTGGCCAAGCTGGCCTCGATGACGCTGACGTACGTGTCGTTGCGGCCCAGGAACCAGTCGTCCATCTCGTTGCTGATGTAGTCCAGCCCGTCCAGGTAGTGGTACCCGATCGACGTCGACAGGAACCGCAGCAGCAGCGGCGCCGCAATCTCTCCCAGGTGGTCCAGCGACGGCCGGCACTCGACAATGTACTCCAGGCATGCCTTGCGGTTGCACGCCTTCTCCAGAATCTTGATGGCCGTCGAGCACACGTCCACCTCCGGGTCGTACAGCTGCGTCACCAGCAGCTGGATCGCCCACTTGGAGTCGTCCATGCCAGAGTACCCGTTGGCCGTCGGCGACGGCCGGATCGCGTGCTTGCGCAGCGCGTTGGTCGCGTGGATTCGTATGTCCTTGGTCCCCGCCGTCAGCGCCTTGGACAGCAGCACCCGCGGGTGGCCCTGCACGCTGTAGTCAAAGCTGGACAGCAGCAGCTTGATCAGGTCTGGCCGCTGCTTCAGGTCCACAATGTGGTACATCATGTTGAACATGCGCCACCGCTCCAGCAGCTGCAGACCTCGCGCGTCGCTGGTCAGAACACCGAGCATAGAAAAGTATCCTCCACTGAGCGTGTCGAGAAGTCGATCCTTGGAGAACATGGGGAACTGTGCAGTCAATCCACTAGTCTATAGAAGATGTTAGCCATTGAACCATTGTCCTTTTAATCATTTTTGTCTGAACCAAGCAATCAATGTCCTTTTAAAAACAAGTGATCGAGTCATTTGGAAAACCAATAATCCATGAAGAGAGAAAGAAGAAAAACATACCGGATCACACTGGGCCAGACACTCAGCCATCTGCCTGAGAAGTTTACTATCCGCCAAAAACTTGACACCCTCAGGCGATTGTAACAGCGAGTGCACAAGCGCACATCCGACCCGGACATACTTCTGCGAGTTCCTGTTATTCCTCGACTCGGCGAACTTGTACTTGAAGGGGCGGTAGAAGCTCATGATCCTCTTCATAAACTTGGACGCCTTGATAGCCTCCTCGAGGCGCTTGCCGTTCTGGAGGGGGCCGTCGATGATCTTAAACACGACCTCCCAGTTCCACTTGCCCCAATTCGAGTGGTTGAGGACGCCCGAGTCGATGAGGAGCTGGCGGAAGGTGGCGTCGTCGAGGACCATTCCACTGCCGCCCCCACCTCCACCGCCACCGCCGCCTGTACCCGTACCCGACGACTTGGACTGGTCGTCGGCGAGGAGAGAGGACGTGAGATCGCTGAGACTGTTGCTCGAGGGGAGGGCGGCGGTGCCGGCCATGGACCCAGAGGGTGTGCTCCGGTACAGGGTGCGGCTGACGCTGCTGATCTGGTAGACGATGCCCGAGGCGACGAAGTGGTCGTCGTTGCGGAGCTGGGCGGCGGCAGAGAAGAGCTCGGGCAGGAGCTGGAGCTCGCTGCTCCAGCTGGGCGGGAGGAGGCGGCTGGCCAGCTTGAGGACCTCGCCGATGAGCAGCGTCGTCTTGCGCTTCAGCATGGCGTCCTCCTCGGTCTGCGCCATCTGCAGCAGGCTCTGCACCAGCCCGGCCTTGATGAAGACGGCCAGCAGCAGGGCGACGTAGTGCTCCACAAAGTTCTGCTCCCCGCCGTCCTCCTCGAGGTACGCCGACGTGCTGCCGCTGCGGGCCCTGTTGTTGCCGTCGCCGGGCGACTTGAGGTTGGCCACGCGCCCGTACGTCGTGAGCCTCCGGCCCGCTAGAAACGACGTGGCCCACGCCGGCGGTTTGATGCGCAGCAGCGAGAAGAAGAGGTCGAGGATCGTCTCGCGGATCGTCGCGTTAGGAAGAACCATCGAGGCAATCAGCGACCGTATCGATCGGCAGTCGTACATGCTCAGCGTCATCAGGCCCGACCACGAGTTGAGCGCCGTGTAGATGGCTCGCGAGTTCTGCTTCAGCACGCTGACGTCGCTGATTGTGTGGTCCGTAAAGGCCGTGAACAGCACGTCGAGGCCGTACCCGGGCTGCACGTACTTGCGCCGGCGGGGGGAGTCCAGCAGGAACAGGTAGGCAGACGCCAGACTCTCGGGCGCCTTGTACGTGCCCTCGCCCAGCGCTTCGGATAGCGGACCCATGCCACCCGACGCGAGCACCAGTCGCGGGTCGCGAACCAGGATTTCGGCCAGTGTCTCTATGCAGATGGGCCGCAGGCGATCGGCGTCCATGTCGACCGCCTGCATGTTGGGGCGCCGGTCCTCGCTGGCCTCGGCGACGGCCACAATAGTGCGGACAATGGCGCGGGAAATCTCCTTGACGCCGTCCTTGACGTCTAGAAAGGCGCGGACGAACTTGAGGGCCTGCTCTCGTTCGACATCGGCCTTGCGGTAGTTGTTGATTGATCTTGTTACATAGTCAGCTTTGGGAACCATGTGAAATTATAGGTATACTTCACGAGTGACGCAAAAACATACCGGACAACGAGAAAATCAGTGTTGAGACTCCGTATCTTCCTCAAAGATGCCCGGTCCGAGATGGCGTGTCTAGTCATGCGGTATCCGGCGGCAGCCACCTCACGGCTCTCACTCAGCAGCATGACCTGCATGCGGAGGCCAAAAACAGACCAGACGAGATCATATTTGAGGGTGGGGTGACGCTTGAACAAGTTGACAAGATGATTGGCCCTGCTGACGTAGTACTCTGGCGTCATACCCTCGACCTCGAGGGCCTGGAGGAGCTCGGCGAGGGCAAACGTGGGGCTCTCGGTGCTGTTGGTGTTCTCGTCGGGGCCGGCGCCGACGGCATCGGAGCCAGCCCAGGATCGCGAGACGCTGTGCGGGGAGCTGGGGTACCCGCGCTCCCTGTCGCGGTTGCGCGTCGGGGTGGACGGTATGGCGGGCTGACCACCGGAGGAGTACTGCTGCTGCTCCTGCTGCTGTTGCTGCTGCTGCTGGGCGTCAGCTATGCGCTGCCGCAGGTCCTTTATGCGCAGGTTGCTCGCGCTGAGCTCGGCCTCCACCCTGGTCCGCTGGTCGCGCGTCTGCTTGGCCTTCTTGGCGTGCAGTGCCTCGAGCATGTTCTCGCTTCCCTCGCGGATCTTGAGCTCGCGGTTGAGACGGTCCCTGAGGGTCGTGACGGTCTGCTCGGCCGTGGCAGTGGCCGTTGCGGGGGCGGCACCACCACCACCACCGGACACGGACTCGTCCTCGTCCACCTTGTTCATGATGCTGGACGCGTACCCGAGATCCATGCGGCTCCCGGCGCGGCTCGACGTCATCTGGCTGCGCAGGTCGGAGCTGAAGCTGCCCGCTGCGACGGAAGGGTTGAAGCTCCCCGCCGTCCTCTGCTGCTGCCCCGATGACAAGGATGGTTGTATCCTCCCCATGGACGGGGGAGGGGGTTGTAGGCCTGCCGCCGCATCTCGCTCGTAGCTGGTCCGGCCCGTCTTCTGATGGTACGGGGAGGTCTGCTGCTGTTGTTGTTGTTGTTGCTGCTGCTGCTGCTGCTGCGGAGCTATGACGCTCTTCTGGGTCGGCGTCGACGACATGTTGGTGACGAGGGCGTCGTAGGAGGAGAGCCCACCAGCTGGGACGATGCCCTGGCTTGGTGGGTTTGGGTCATTCGTTTCCGGTATATGATGGCCCAGATGGGGGGTATCGAGATTGTCTTTCTAAACGGGCAGTCGTCGTCGTTTCGTCGTCGGACGCAGAGGGCGGCGAGCTGGTGCGTTATGTCGTCAAGGTTCGGCGGGTTCCCCCATTCGCAAGGGCGGGCGCCGTTGGAAGTCGATGTCGATGGCGATATGGGGATTTCGTATTGTTGGAGCGGGGTTCCTCGCAACTTTTTTTTCTCGTTATCGTCTCGCGTTGGCTCCTTGCGAGAGTCGAGACGTTGTGTGCGTGTGCGCTGCGTGTGGGTAAGAACTGAGAGGAGGTGGTGGGATTTGTGAGGCGCAGGCGGGTCGTCGTTACTTGTAGCCCACGATGGGCGCTGGAGGAACGAAAATGTGTTGCACGATGACTACAGAGTCAGACAAGCTTGGATGTGTTGAAGACCAACAGTTTCGAGATGATGGGAGTAGTACTCTGTGTGTCAGGTCATGAGTGAATTTGGAAGTCCGATTTACAATAGGACTGGGATATTGCTTCTACGCGTTGCCCTTGTTTTAGCAGTCAGAGTCAGTGCAGTTATTACTGATAGACAGGTTGCCGTTGTGTGAGGCACCACCATCCCTACGGAAATACCCTGTAGAGTCCACGAGTGCGGAATTCACTGGAACATGCAGCGTAACCTTTATTGCAGATTTCTATGAGAAAAACAGAGTTAGAAAGGAGAGTCCTGGAAACGGATTGTCATAAAACGAGGTGGTAAAAAGTCAACAAGAAGATCTATGTGGCGTGAATGGAATAGACGTAGCTAATGTTGAAGCATTAGTGCTCTGTTCTTTGCTCCTCTACCTCCAAGGTCAGCGGGGAGGGGAGAGCTCTCCCTTAGCACCGATAAGAGATAAGAAGTCTCAGAGATAAGATTCGCAAGCTCCTTATCTACCATGTACATGTAGAGACGGAAAAGCAAGACACGCAGCAAACAGTGCAGCAGTGGCGCAATTGGTTTGGGTAAATCGAGCAATACTATTATAAGTAGTAGTATGAGTATAAGCAGTATGAGACATGACTTCTCAACCATCAAGATAGAGTGATGGCCTCATGCTTGAACAAAATCTGTGACCCAAGATGGGGGGGAGGACCCTAGCATACGAGTACTACGGAGTACATGTACAGAGTACGGATACATGGGCTGATAATTGACCAACCCCAAGGGTATCGGCGGGCTCCGGATTTAGTAGCGGGTCAGAAGGATGCCTGTGTCCGGCGCCCGCAGCCAACAAGAGAGGCGGAGGCCGGCGATGGGCTAGACCCAGGGTCCAATTGTAGGCTTATCGGTTGCTCCCGTATCACTGATGACATTGGAGATAGAACTGGTATATATCCAGACAATCCGCCGTCAGTGAATCTATTTTCCACCAGCATCACTTTTCTCATCGTGCATCTTATCATCGATTATCAGCTTACAGTCCCAACCTTTCCTTTGCCCCCTTTCTTAATCTCACTCTAAGCTCACTCTTCTTTCCCTCAAAATGCCCCACGTCGCTGCAGCCCGTTATGGCAAGGACAATGTCCGCGTCTACAAGGTTCACCGGGACCCCAAGACGGGCGTGCAGACCGTCTACGAGATGACGGTATGCTGCCTGCTAGAGGGCGACATCGAGACGTCGTACACGCGCGCGGACAACAGCGTCGTCGTGGCCACCGACTCCATCAAGAACACAATCTACATCACGGCCAAGCAGACCCCCGTCCACCCACCCGAGCTCTTCGCCTCCCAGCTGAGCAGCCACTTCCTCGAGACGTACAAGCACATCCACGCCGCCCACGTCAAGGTCGTCACCCACCGCTGGACGCGCCTCAGCGTCGACGGCAAGCCCCACCCCCACAGCTTCATGCGCGACGGCGAGGAGAAGCGCATCGTCGAGGCCAGCGCCGCCAGGGGCAAGGGCATCGCCGTCGCCAGCGGCATCCAGGGCCTCACCGTCCTCAAGAGCACCGGGTCGGCCTTCCACAGCTTCCTCCGCGACGAGTACACCACCCTGCCCGAGACCTGGGACCGCATCCTGTCCACCGATGTCGACGCCACCTGGAACTGGTCTACCTTTGCTGACCTGGCTGCCGTCAAGGCTGGCCTGCCCGCCTTTGACAAGGCCTGGGAGGATGCTCGCAACATCACCCTCAAGCTTTTCGCCCTCGATGAGAGTGCCAGTGTCCAGAACACAATGTACAAGATGAGCGAGGAGATTCTGGCTGCTGCTCCTGGTGTGGACAATGTCCAGTACTCTCTTCCTAACAAGCACTACTTTGAGCTTGGTATGTTTCCTTCTTTCTCCCTGCCCCTCTCTTCCAATATGTCAAACGATGACTGACAGCAATAAATCAGATCTGAGCTGGCACAAGGGCATCAAGAACCTTGGCAAGGATGCCGAGGTCTATGTTCCCCAGTCTGGACCCAACGGTCTGATCAAGTGCACCGTCGCTCGCTCGTAAGTTACCATTGAAGTACTCTTGACCTTTCAAAGTCCAAATCTGACCATATATATAGGGACATTGCCACCAAGGCTAAGCTGTAATCGGGACTGATGTTCCCATATGTGTGTGTGAATGACCAGCGTTGACATTTTGATTTTTGAATTATTGCTACTCTATGGCGCCTGTTTTCACCTTGAATTATACTAGTATATATATATAATGATGTTCCTTCGGTCATTACCTCTTTTTGCATCTACTACAATTACGATTTTCCACTTCCCACAATCACCACTGTAGACTTCACGTACTTTTTAAAGCAAATACCCCTTCAAAGTGACCATTGTACATGTGTATATATTCGCAATTGGCAAACATGCCCTCCCCTACCAGGTCTATAGGATGAAAAAAGCGCTAAACAAAACATCAAACCTTTTTGAGTGCTGTCCAACCATCCGCCCCCTTAGTCCAACACGAGGGAAAGAAAAAGGGTCTATCACCCCTTCCTCCCTCAAAAAGTAATACATAATAAACAGCCTAATAGTACATTTGAACCATTGCCACAGGCCCTCGAGAAAGCAGCAGCAAAACGCTAGATAAGGGGGGAGGGGAGTAAGAAACAAATCTTCACCTCCCTTAAAGCCTCTTCTTATCCGTAGCCCTCAACGCAGCAACAGCCTCATCCCACCCAGGCTCACCGACCACCTTGCCACCAAACCTCACGAGGTTCTTCTTGTAAGGATGCGCGTCGCCCTCGAACACCTTGAGCCGCGCCAACCTCGGGTCCCTGAGCCTGTTCTTGGGCAGCATGCCGCTGACGGCCTTGCGCAGGACCTCGGCCCCGCCGTGCCTCTCGACCAGCTCATCCATGGCCAGGGTCTTGAGGCTACCGGGACGCGTCGAGTGGCGGTGGTACTGCTTCTGCCAGAACTTGCGCCCCGTCACGTTGATGGCCGCCGCGTCCGTCACGACGACGTAGTCGCCGCAGTCGGTCGATGGGTCGAAGATGGGCTTGTGCTTGCCCATCAGGATGGTGGCGATGCGCGAGGCCAGACGGCCCAGCGAGGGGGGTGTCACGTCGTCGCCCGTCTTGGTCGATAGCGTCGCGTGCGGCTTCGTCGCTGAGATGTGGTGCCATGTTCGCGAGTAGGCGAGGCGGGTCTATACAATCGAGGAAAGTTAGCATCAATGTCATGTTGGCAACACTCCTCCTCCTCCCCCCCCCTGGCAATAGATAAAACTCACGAGACCAACGGTTTGAGACATGGTGAAAGGTCGGAGATATGAGAGAGAGAATTCAATCCCTCAAGCGTTAAATGTCTCCTTTTGAAATCGCTGTCGATCGGTCTTGGGCTCCCCTTGATGCCGTGGATTGTCGTTTGCTGGTGGATTTTTCCTGGCCCAGCAAGGGTCAAATTGAGCCCGTAGTACGTTTGCTGACTCATCTCACGTCCAAGCTACATTTCCCCATCCACCCAGAAAATGTCACATGACCTCGCGTGCCTGGAAGGAGAGAACAAGAGCAAGGACCCACCCCGGCCATGGAACCACCAGCGAAGTCCGAGAGTTGCGAGTACAAACGGATTTCAAAGCATCTGCGGCAACGGAGTTGAACTAGAAAGAGGGTAGAGTACCTTTCTATTTGCTTCTTTTCCCTCCCCGCCCACTTTGCGTAGTAATATCTCGTAACAGTTGAGGTGATTATATCACGAAAACATCACAAATGCCACTTCGAATCTCAACTCCCTTGAAAATCACCTTGTCATCCGGCATACTGGCCACGAGCAGTTATCTTGCTTATTCCATCTACTACAATAACAAGACAGCATCGTCCCCGCCAGCACCAGCATCACCATCAGCCCTATATCGGACCACTACTACTACCAATCTCCCCACCACCACCAGCAACAACAACAGCAAAATGACGGTCAATCATTCGTTCCAGGTACGTATTATGCATTGAAAAAAAAAGAAAAGAAAGGAAAAGAAAAAAAAAAAACTACATGATACCGGAAACCGGCAAATTTCAAAAACAGTTTCTGACAAAGAGTACGAATTAGACCGTCTTCGCAGTCCCCCTGTCGTGTGAGAGCTGTGTCAAGGACGTTTCAGGAGCCCTCTACAAGCTTGGCGGCGTCACCAATGTTGAGGCGAATCTCGAGGATCAGCTCATTTCTGTTGAAGGATCTGGTATGTGTGGGAGAGAGAGAGAGATTATACGTGTATTGTTCCGGTTGAGAGCCGCGGGCTGACGGTGTTTTGTGTGTGTCTGTGTGTGTTTAGCTGCCCCGTCATCTATCGTTGAGGCGATTCAGGATACAGGACGAGATGCCATTCTACGTGGATCGGGGGGATCGAACAGTGAGTAGTCAACTGAGTGGTGCATATTTTTTCTCTCTCTCTCTTCTTCTTTCCAACGCGACGTCATCATTTTGATGGAGGGAGAGGAGAGGTTTCATGCATGTCGTACTGACGGCCATCTAGGCGCCGCCGTGAGCATTCTCGAGACCTTTGTGGATAAGCGACAGACCAAGAACGAGGGAACAGATCGCGAGGTCCGCGGCCTAGCCCGCATGGTGGAAGTCGGATCGGGCCACACCCTCGTCGACCTGACCATCCGCGGTGTATCACCGGGGACGTACAGCGCCACGATCCGCGAGTACGGAGACCTCAAGGACGGCGCAGAGTCTGCTGGACCTGTCTGGAAGGGTATCAGCAGCGACAGCAACAGCAACAGTGATGCTCCCCGGGGAAACCTGGGCACTGTTGTCGTCGGACAGGATGGACGTGGCTCGGCATTCGTCGGCCACCCCTTCCGCATCTGGGAGACGATAGGTCACGCCATGATTCTCACGAAGCAGGAGGATGGTACTGGGAAGCTGAAGAATGACGAGGATACGGTTGTGGGTGTCATTGCTCGCAGCGCGGGTGTCTGGGATAACGACAAGACTGTCTGCTCTTGCACGGGTAAGACGCTATGGGAGGAGAGGAAGGATGAGGTGGCTAAGGGGATGCTGTGAGCAGCGGTGCGAGCAAGCAGAATACAAGCAATGAACAGGCATGCAAGCAAAGAACAGACATGGAAGCAATGAACAGACATGCAAGCAAAGAACAGGGAAGAGGAAGCAAGCATATGCAGGCATGAAAAGAACAAGCCATGCAAGATAGGGGAAAGGGAAAGGGGTGATGAGACAAGAACGTAATGTACTGTGATGATGATGCATAAAAGGAAAAGCCGGCGCGAGAAAAAGAAAAAAAAAAAGATGTGTGGCATATACATGTATCTTGGTGTATATACGGATGCAGTCCATTTGGGGTCTGGAACTTGAGGAGGGGAGAAGAGGGGAAATGGTGTGTAGAAGGCGGAGAGAGAGATATTGAATTATTTGGATCTAGTCTGCTTTCTGCCATTTGGCGTGTCCGAGTACGTGCATGCCCAGCCTCTGTTTATGAACATGTTGTGTTTTGCCGTATTTCATGAGAGTGTGGTGTGCCGTATCTCGAGAGAGTGTCGTATACTGGAAGAGAGGAAGAAGAAGAGGGTGTGTTGAATGGGTAGCATTATCACATCTACCATTCGTGTTCTATGCATGCATGTTCGTCATGTTGGAGAGAAGAAGTGAACAACCAGTAAGTCTGCCCCCCCCTCCATGTTGGAGAGAACTATCAACCATGATTCATGAACATGTATGTACATGGTAAATGAAGGGGCATTGGTATCATGGGCATGATAACTTGAAAGGGTTATGAACACATGGTAGTCATCTCTCACCGTCGTATCAATGCTGTGTATTCAGGTCATAGGTTAGACAACTATTACCTGAGATCCTGACCATTATCAGACTATGACCGTCTTTAACTAGTGAAGATTGGGCAATGATATGTGACCCCGCAGTATACACTCGTACGATGGGTAGCATGGCATGGCATGATGCCAAGATGGGGGGAGGGGGGAGGGTGATGAACATTAAGCCTGCAAGCCTTTCATATCAACGTGCGTGTGTGTGTGTGTGTTGACCTCAGCGAGGGGTGGTTCAGAAAAGGTCTGATGGCAAGTCCCGAATAGAGACAACAAAGGGGACCCCCCCCTCTCCCCAATCGTTTTGGGATTGTCAAAGGACGTTTTTGTAAGTGCCGTCTTGCGTACTACGAGTACGTAGTCGTATGTGCAACCCACTTGGGGTAGTATTCAAGATGGGGAGGGGGGGGGATGTCAAGATGGGTGTTTAGAGGGGAGAGGGTTATAACGGGTCAGAGGAAGGGAAGAGGAGGAAAGGAAGGAAAAAAGAACAGGGGAGCAAAAAATCCGCGGGCAAAAAACCTCCTCCACGAGTTCAACAACTTGAAGAATTGTACGAGTTAAACCTGAATGAACTGGATGTGTACAAATATGTACTGTATCCCCTGTTCTGGGACTAGGCCCGGTTTCATCTTGTCACAGCACTGAGAAGATTGAGCAGGGTTTATATGTACGAGTATCCATTGCTGGTAGTAGATACCTGTACATACTAGTCGTACTCATAGACTTGCTGGTTTAACACGTGCCGGTAACGGGAATACGGATCATTTTACGGAGTAATACTCCACAGGTATTAATACTCCGTACAACGGTACAACGTCTACGGAGTACTGTACTCGTAAAGTTGTGTACGAATATACAAAGCAATGGCGTTTGAGGAGGTCTTGGCTTTTTACGTACATTTAATCGTACGAGTCGGAGGGGAATCAAGAACTTGAGAGAAAGGGTGTATTAGAAGGGCGGTGACATGGAAAAAAAAAAAGAGCAGTGGTAGGTCAATATTCTGTAACTCGGCAGTTGGGGGTCCGTCGGAATGGAACCAATCGAGGTGATGAGAATGGTAGAACGGGTCGGGCCATGTGATGAAGATGATGATGGTGATGACGACGATGGCAAATGTGGGTGACTTGTGTGAGTAAACTCGTAAGTGAGTGAATGAGTTGAGAGAGTGCGTGTGTATGGTCTAGTTCAGTGCAGAGTGATGATGATGGAACTAAAGCAGTATCATGGAGCACTAGACGTCCTAGTCATGACTGTCGGGCGCTTAACGGAGACATGCTATGGGCAGAGAGGGCAGTGCACTATAACTTTTGGGCCGTTACAGGGGGTATCGTGTCTGTCTGTCTGTCTGTCTTGTCCATCCACTGTCCGTCCAATCCATCCACTGGAGGGTTCCATGGGTGGTGGCAGGCATGGAACGGGTAGGTGGGGTTGGAGCTAGTGGCGGGGGCGCCTTCCCTGAAGAGTTGAAAGTTCATGGACATGTGCCTGGTGGTGCTCGGGGCGGAAAGCGTAAACTGATAATATGGAGTCAAGGACACACCACTAGCCCCCTAGGTCAGTTACAGGGCATGTCACTAATCTTTTAGGTGCCGTGTTAGCGCTTTGGGGGTCTGGAGCTAGGGGCCAAGCTTTGTGGCTGCTGTTCATGTGCAGCCTGGAGGGCATGTGGTGATGGTGATGCTTGTGCGTGGTGTTGTGCGTTGTCAATGTCGTGATGGCTACCACTGGACAAGTATTATTCGTATTAAGAGACACGGGAGAGATATCGGACTGTGCGTATCTGCACCGGTGGGAGGTGAGCAAGTATAGCCTGTAACCCCTGATATGGTTGATTGTATTGCTACTATTATGGTATACGACTGGTGGTATTGATGGCACAGCATCATATCATCTACAGGTACATCTACAAGTGTACATCAGCATGAATCAACAAGCATAGCGAACCGCTGCAGAATTGATATGTACGCGTGAAGTGTCGATCAAATATAGTACCTGTACTAGAATCCTAGACCACCTACGACTAGATAGGTTGGACCCCCATCCCAGGATCATGGTCATGCTGCAGGCTGTTACGTAGGGACCTCCGGACTCGGGACTGAGAGAGGGATCGAGAGAGAGAGAGAGAGAATGGGAGAGAAGGGAAAGAAAAAGACTGTCTCAGCAATAGATCCGCAGGTCTTGGCAACTTTGTTGGCTCGAGTCTGTTGGTCCTGAGGTGTGTGTTGTACAATAGCTGCTTGTGCCTGCGCAGAGTAGGATCCGCAGATGCAACATCGGGGAATTGTTAGTTGGGAGGATGACTAGGAGCAATAAGAGTATAGAAGGAAAAGAGAAGACGAACATGTTGACTTGAACAAGTTTGAAAATAATAATAATCATCGATCAAGCAATAGGCATTTTTGCTCCTGATTATGAGCACACGTACTCCGTAGTACTATGAGAATATGAGAGTATGGATATACAAAGTACCACCAGGACATCCAGGATCCTCTTCCCTGCAACTCAACCAGTCTCGGGACGTAACCAAGTACCAACCCCTGGTTTTCAACTGTAAGAGTCTTCTCCAAACTCTGTGACGAATGCATGAAATCGTCTACTTTCAGCTTCATGAACCCACGTATATCCCCATTGCATGAGCTGCTACTCATAGTTACAGACTCACAGTTTGCCCCCCCTAGGCTAGGCGTCTTTCTCTCTCTCATAGTCCCTCTACTCCCCTTTCCTCACCTACCCCCCTCCTTCTTGATTCTCTTCTTCTTTTCCTCTTCTTGCTTCTCTTTTTTTCTGGTCATATTATCACCTTATTTTTTAATCTCTCGACACTGGTTGTATTCTTCTTAATATTGGGTTAAAGCATCGCTCCTTCCCTTTTTGTTTTGTGTGCTGTTGCTCTTTCCCACGGTTCAACGCCGGCCACTCGTTTCTTTCTCATTCTACCAGAGCCTGCTGCTGCTTTCAATTTGCCCCGCTTGAATCGTTGACCGACAGCGCGTGAGCCTTCTCTCTCTTTATTCTCTCTCTCTCTCTCTCTCTTCCATTATTCGACAACGTCTCCACGAGATCGACAAGTTCGACATTTCTTTATATGCACGGCCGGTCCGTCGTCACACACATACATTTCTTCGGTCGATAGTCTATATTACTTTCCTGTCACCTGCACATTCGCTACTAGTACGCTACCGACGCACATGGTACCAAAAATAGGTTACCAAGAAATCATCGAAATCACCCTGGCACACCCAACATCAACCACCACCAGCCACCAACCATCACCAAGACAAGACGACGCACGTCACCAGAAAGAGCTCATTTAGTCTGAGCCACAAACAACTTTTTTAATATCCCCCCCAACTACCAACTATCATCAACACGGAAGAAAAAAACACGTTATTGAGTGTGCCTGAGAAAGCTGGTACGGTTACTGGTACAGAGATAATCACTCCATTTTTATTACGGAGTAGCCACCATTCGATTCTGTCCATCCCAGACCTTTGTCGAGCCGCCGCCAAGGCTTGACCCCGGCCACTGGCAGCCACCAATTATCTCGACATCAGCAAGCCCACACACACGGGCACACACACAGACGCACACACGAGTACATACGAGAGTACGAGTACTTTACCAGTATACAACCAGTATACGAGTACACACGAGTACCCCCCCCCGAAAGGCCCAAGACCCAAGGCCCAAGACCCCCCCCCAAGACCCGCTCTGGCCGCCCATCACCGCACCACCGCACCACCGCACCACCACCGACCGTCCGTCCGACCCCATTTCGTCTCATTAAGCGACCACGGATTCTCGCCTCTTCAGTCTTGACCTACGCCACTCTCTGCTCTCTCTTAACCGCCCATCGACATCCCTCTCTGACATTTTCTTGAAACCCTCTCTCCCTCTCCTTTCCCTCCATCTCTCTCCTCTCCCACAACGTCTGTTTGCATTCTGCTTCTGCAATTGACCCTTAATACCCACATCGTATCCCGGTGTGCTGCAGCAATCTGTTGCCCTCTCTTTTTTTCTTCCTCATTTCCCCCCTCCTCACTTGAAAAAAGTGAACCCCAGACACAGAGAGAGCCTGCGCGGCGGCTGCAACCATGTCTTTGAAACAGGTATGTCTGTCATACACACACACATACACACACACACTGTCTCTATTAGTAGTATTAGAGTATGCATATACAGATATATACTCTCTATATTACCTCATATACAGAGTGTTTTGTCTTGTGTTACTATCACCTTGAAAATAGAATGAAAACAAGACTGACATGGGCCATATAGGAAATCGAGACATGGGTCCTTGCCCTGGAGCGCTATGACAATAATGAATTTGACGAGGCCGTCACCGAGTTTGACAAGATTGGAGACACCAGCAAGATCCTCTTCAACATGGGTGTCATCCATGCCACTCTCGGCGAGCATGAAAAGGCCGTCGAGTGCTATCAGCGAGCTGTAGGGCTGGACCAGTACCTCGCAGTAGCCTACTTCCAGCAGGGAGTCTCCAACTTCCTCCTAGGAGACTTTGAAGAGGCCCTGGCCAACTTCAACGACACCCTGCTCTACCTGCGCGGCAACACAATCATCGACTACTCGCAGCTGGGTCTTCTTTTCAAGCTCTACTCGTGTGAGGTCCTCTTCAACCGCGGTCTGTGCTACATGTACCTGCAGCAGAGGGAGCCTGGAATGCAGGACTTCATGTACGCCGTCAAGGAGAAGATTGTCGAGGACCACAACGTCATCGACGAGGCCATCCGTGACGAGGCAGAGGGCTACACCGTCTTCTCCATCCCTGTAGGCGTCGTCTACCGACCCAACGACGCCAAGGTCCGCAACCTGAAGACAAAGGACTACCTTGGCAAGGCCAAGCTGGTCGCCACCTCGGATCGCAGCAACGCCTTCACAGGTTTCACCGGCTCCGAGATCAAAAAGTCCACAACCACATCCCGCCAGGACGTCAAGGACGACCGTCCCGCCGACAACATCTCCTTCGCCGCCACCAACCTGGTCCGCCCCGGTCTGCGCTCCCGCCGAGACGTGTCAGAGCCCCCGGGCGACCGCAACGTCTTCCCCCCGACCCCGCCTCCCGAGGCCGAGCGCAGCGCCAGCAGCGCCGGCATGTCCCGCGCCGCCTCTGTGCGCAACGGCACCAACAGCATGCGCCCCCCGCTGGCCAAGCTCAACATCCAGTCACAGGACAGCGTCCGCCGGTACGAGAAGGCGTCGCCACCCGACAACCGCCCGCCCCTCAGCCGCTCTGCCACCGGCACACCCCAACGCAGCTACTCGCGCGACCCGCTGCAGCGCCGCCCCACCCTCCGCGAGGAAGACGACCCGATGTCAGCCGTATCATCAGCCGGCCCCCGCGGCAGGGGAAGCGCCTACCCCAGCGACCTGTACGACATGTACCAGCAGCGTTCGGGACCGAGTCGAAGCCAGTCCCGCGGCCCCTACCAGCCCTACCAGCCCCGCCGCATGGACCCCGAGGACCCCCCCTCAGACTACGACGACGGGTCCGTCGACGAAGGGGACTTCGAGATGCTCCCCGCGCAGCGTCCCGGACGACCAGGCACATCGGCATCCATGCGCTCCCGCTCGCGTCGTCAACCCCCGAGTCAGAGCCAGGACGTGCGCAAGATCCGCGTCAAGGCCTACGCCGCGGACGATGTGCGGTACATCCTCATCGACACGAGCATCTCGTATCCAGACTTCCTCGACAAGGTGCGCGACAAGTTTGGCCTCGCTGGTCGTCGGTTCAAGGTGAAGATGCGCGACGAGGACATGCCCGACGGCGAGAAGATTACGATGGGTGACCAGGATGATTTGGAGATGGCCATCATGACGGCACGATCTGCCGCCAGGAGGGATAGGCAAGAAGTTGGAAGGCTTGATGTATGTTTCTTTTTTCCCCTTTCACACAACTGAAAAACACATGCTGACTATGAATGACAGATTTGGATCTTTGAAATGTAGAAACCAAGATATACCCCAGGACCAAAAGATGACGAAGACACGCATTTTTTCTCAGCACTTGTTTTTTTCTTCTTCTTTTTCTTTCCATTTTTCTTTTCTCTCATCATCTTCTTTTTTATCTAACGCCTCTTGCATTATGGCATTACAATAGCCTTTTTTTCTCTTTCTCATCTCACCTTTTTATCATGTCATCTCATTATATCTCATGTCACTTTTTCTTACACCTCATATCTGTTTTTTGTTTCAAAATTCTTCACCACTTGCAAGGTTCAAGTAGGATGATGTAGCGTTTTCATTTTCGTTTTTTTTGTTTTCTTTCTTATTCCTGGTTGCTTCAGTTTTGGGTAACATGGTAGTATATAGCCTTTGTGGAAAAAAGAAATCAAGGTAGATTTACTGGTAGTTTTTGGATGTTGGAAGGACTGCAAAGTCTGAATATAGGTGTTTTCTGGCAGCTGACAGACTATTGACGTGACTGTTTCAGTGACTGGTGATACTACTGACTGGACTTCAATGACTGAGCTATGGCAGTGATGGCAAATGATTGTAATGACTGAGCTTGTAATATTGATTCTGTTTATTTCCAATTTCTATAGTGAGTGAGCTCCATAAAATTAACTCAATATTGACTGACATATATAACCGTGACTATCAGTCGAGCTTGAAATAGTGACTCTAGGCAATGACAGCTTCTATAAGTCATGGGCTGGTGATGCCGCGTATAGTCCATCCTGAGTGATATATGCAATATGCAGATACTTTTATAATACACTGGCAATGACGACAACATGCTCAATCTACATCTATGAGTACTACTATAATACAACAGCTAATACTACAATCCTGACAATGAATACACAAAGACAAACACAGTGGTAAGCAATGAACGCCTACAGCTCAGCACCCACAGCACCAACACGGTACAGCCACTCCTCCCTCCCGAGAATGGCAAACAGATCCCCAGCAGAGTGAGAGAAGGCCCCGATCCTCCCCGTGGCGACCAGCCTCTGCAGAGCGTAGATGTCCATCTCTGAAACCTGTGGTGCCTCGTTGGCCAACCAGTTTACCATTCCCCTTGTCACTGCAGCAGCAGCATCTTTTTCTTGTCCGCCTGCCCCCTCGGAGTGAGTCTCCCACAGACTGGAATCCTCGCAGACATGTTTGATAGCACGCAGTACGGAAGACAGCTTCTCCCTTGCCTGGGTGTCCAGCTCCCCCAGGGAACGAGTGTACATTGATGTCGGTACACGCCAGAAGTAGTGGGGGTGCGAGGTGACGAGACGGTGCATGTCGCCGCGCTTCTTGTACCGATTACTCTGGACGAGACGGGCGAACATGCTCTCCAGATAAAGAATTGACAGGGCCGGAACGGGCGTCTTGGTTTGTTCGCCCCATTCTTTGGAGGAGTGTGCTTCAAAGGGGTTGTGGGTATCGTCGTGGGTTGTCGTGAGATTGTGTACCTCAGAGAGGATGGGTTCAAGGAGGGAAGAGGAGATGAGACGTCGTTCCGAGGGGGATGTGTCGTCGCGACGGGAGAGGATGGTGGATCGGTGGTATTTCACGTCAAAGAGGTCGAGTTTCTCTGGGTTGAGCTTGATTCCGCCTCGGGTGAATTTGAATGAGAGCTGGTTTCGGTCAGAGGAGAAGAAAAAAGGACAGGACAGGGGAGAGAAAAATGGGAGGGGAAGGAAGGGAGAAAGAAGGTGTGTGCGACTTACAGCATCGGCAACATCCTGAATGGTTCGAGGAGTAATGTCTTTCCCAGGCATGAATGATGATCCGAGGTTTGCTAGCCAGGCTTGCATGGCCATGGGAGAGTACCCATCTACCTGGTATCGGGAGACGTTGGCGCTCTCGTTGCGCTTGCTCAGCTTGCTGCCGTCTTGGTTGACGAGGAGGCCTAGGTGGGCGAAGGTCGGGGGTTGCCAGCCAAAGGCTTTGTAGAGGGCTAGATGTTTGGGGGTGGATATGAGCCATTCCTATCATGTTGTTAGTTTTGTTCTGAAGAAGTAAAGCGAAATGAAGGAGTAAAGTAGAGGAAGATAGGGGACATGGGAAGGAAAAGAAGAAGAAGAAGAAAAAAAAAAGAAGAGGGTAAAAGAAAGGAAAGGCCAAAGACTAACCTCTCCCCTAACAACATGAGTTATACCCATGAGATGATCATCAACAACATTGGCAAGATGGTACGTGGGGAACCCATCCGTCTTGTACACGATGAAATCCTCCTCTACATCCTTCTTCTGAAAGGGACCGTAGATGGCGTCCTTGTGACCGAGGATGCCAAACGCGTCACCCCGGAACCGCACGACGTGGGATTCACCCGCCGCGGCGCGCGTCGTCGACTCGTCGGCCCGGATGGACCGGCACGTGCCGGGGTAGAAGGTCGGCTTGCCGGCGTTGTGCAGCTCGAGTTTCTGCTTCTCCAGGTCCTCTGGCTTACAGAAACATCTGTATGCGTGACCCTTGTCGACGAGGTGGTCTACGTGGTGTTTGTAGACGTCTAGGCGTTCGGACTTTTATGTGTTAGCTGTATGTTGGAACACTCTGGTCGTATCCCAGAAACCTACCTGTCTGTACGGACCGTGGGGACCACCACAGTCTGGTCCTTCAGACCATTCGAGTCCCAACCATTTGAGATCACTTATGATTTTGTCCTCGGCACCATGTACCAGACGGCTCTATGTGCGTGTCAGAATTTGGAATGGATTTGGAGAGAGGGGGGGAGGGGGAAACACACCTGATCAGTGTCCTCGATACGAAGAATGAATGAGCCACCCGTTGAAGCAACAGACGCGAGATTGTTAAACAGAGCTGTGCGCAAAGATCCCAGGTGAAGATATCCCGTAGGAGAAGGGGCGAATCGAGTCCGGATAGGCTTGTCAGGTGTCTGGCCCAGAATGCGTCGAACATGACCTCCTCCTGCCCCTGCACCCTTGAGCCCTTGCTTACGACCAGACGGTGAGCGCAATCTGTCTCTCAGGGATGATGACGATGTGGCTTTTGCTGGGGCTTGTTCATCTTTGGCGATGGTGGTGGTGTTGATGTTGGCGCTGGTGAGAGTCAAGGGCGAAAGACTGAATAGTCGTCGTTGGGGGAGCCATGCCCTACTATGATGACACCGAGGACATCTCAGGGCCCTTGATATTTGAAGTCCCCTTGACAATGAAGCCATATCTTTTTTTGTGCTTTAGGGGGGCAGCCCTTCCCTTAACTGGTGAATTCAAGCTTGTTTGCACCGGGAAATTTGAAGGTTCATTCAGGGTCATTGAACGTCTACTTGAAGACTTGGTGAAGCCACATGTGGCGGTGCGTGGCGGTACAGTCGGCACTCTTTATCTTATCGGGGAACCATTGGGGTGCTGCTCAGAACTGACTATGAATATGTCGGTAAGTAGGTTGAGAGTAGAGCTGATAGTAGTAATACAGATAGAGTCAAGGTTTCAATTCCCTCATAAAGAAAAGCAATTATACTCCTTTAAAAGGCAACGACATCTTGTACTTTTCCCCAGTTTGATCCGAGATGGACCATCAGCATTTCCTACGTTGGTCAGCATGCATTAGAAGCGGTGGCTAGGTGTTTGCTGCCGTCCATAGTACTACGGTACTACGACTAGCAGTAGCACCTACTACTACCACAATCCCATGGGCAAGCTCTACGGCCCATCTGAACCCCGCTAAGCGCTAACTAAATCCCAGCCTAGCACTAAAACCAGACCCCCAAAATCTTTTTTTCCTTTTCCCATCTGCAACGAACGGGTCCGGGAAGTTGTGCACACCAAAAAAACACACACACACACGGCAAAACACGACGAAACCATGGACGGATTCGATACGGATGTAGAGATTGATCTCTACGGTATGTTCCCTTTCACTCCCCCTCTCCCATCATTATCAACTGCTTCACCCTTCTCAAGGCAAAGACTTTTGTGTATTCTGACGTACGCGCTTCTCAGAGATCCTCTCTATCGATAAGGGGGCATCGGGAGAAGAAATCAAGAAGGGTTACCGCAAGGTATGTTATGCAGCACTGCCCTTTTTATATACCTATACTCTCTCTGGATAAACTGCTCTTTGTCATCCACGCTCTCTATATTGTGTTATATTCTAACAAGTCCTTTTGTGTTGCAGGCCGCCCTCAAGTATCACCCCGACAAGGTCCCCGAGGAGCAGCGAGCCGAGTCCGAGATCCGATTCAAGGAAGTCACCCAGGCGTACGAGATCCTCAGCGACGATGACAAGCGCCACCTATACGACACACACGGCATGGCAGCCTTTGACAAGTCCAAGGGACCGGGCGGACCTGGCGGACCGGAGGTGGACCTAGACGACATCCTGTCGCAGATGTTCGGCTTCGGCATGGGCGGTGGCGGCGGCGGCATGCCCGGCATGGGAGGCATGGGCGGCATGGGCGGCGGCGGCCCCCGCAAGCCTCGCAAGGGGCGCAACGAGGAGCAGGAGTACAAGGTGACGCTGGAGGAGCTCTACAAGGGCAAGACGGTCAAGTTCGCGGCGGACAAGCAGGTGCTGTGCCACAGCTGCAAGGGCTCGGGCGGCAAGGAGAAGGCCAAGTCGTCTTCTTGCGACCGCTGCAAGGGCCAGGGCATGGTGGACGCCATCCGCCAGGTCGGCCCGGGCCTGATGAGCCGCGAGACGGTCCTGTGCGACCACTGCGCCGGCGCGGGCTTCACCTTCAAGGAGAAGGACCGCTGCAGGCGGTGCAAGGGCAAGCGCACCGCCCAGGAGAAGAAGGTCCTCGAGCTGTACATCCCCCGCGGGTCCCTCCAGGGAGAGCGCATCGTCCTCGAGGGCGAGGCCGACCAGAACCCCGACCAGACCCCCGGCGACATCGTCTTCACCCTCGTCGAGGAGCCCCACGACACCTTCACCCGTCTCGGCCAGGACCTCTCCGCCGAGCTCAAGATCACCCTCGCCGAGGCCCTCGGCGGCTTCTCCCGCACCGTCCTCAAGCACCTCGACGGCAGGGGTATCGCCATCGAGCGCCCCCGCGGCAAGATCCTCCGTCCCGGGGACTGCCTCAAGATCCCCGGAGAGGGTATGCCCCTCCCGCGCGGCGAGGACAGGGGCGACCTGTACCTCCTCGTCGACATTGAGTTCCCCGAGGATGGGTGGCTCAAGGACGACGCTGCCTACGACTCCCTCAACAAGATGCTCCCTCCGCCGAACAAGCCTATCGAGGCTGATGAGGTTGACGAGGTGGATTATGAGGAGAATGCTGATATTGAAAAGGTGTGTTCCCTTGTGTTTTTTACATTTTTTCCATCGTCCTTTTTTATTTCCATGTCGAATGTGTACTGACATATCATAGATGGGTGAATCCTCTGGTGACCCCCGTTTCGGCAACGAGTGGGAAGACGAAGACGACATGGAAGATGGTCAACCTCAATGCCAGACTCAGTAAAAACAAACAAAAAAAAAAGTTGGTAATATTATTTATAAAGAAGCAGCAGCAAAAGCAAAAGCAGAAAAAAAAAAGAACAAAAGAAAAGGGTGAAGACGAGGTGGATAACGATGTGATGACGAGTTTTTCTTTTTCTTGCAATTGTTTTTTTTTTGATAGACGACTATTGACTACGGTCGAATCCCACAACCACAACCACCACACACACCACTCTTACAAACTTCATACACACCACTCTATATCACCTTTTATTCTCCACTCTGATTTTTTATTGTTCTAGTATTCCAGCGGTATTATTTTCCCAAAAGAATAAGAATAATTCAAATACATGTATCATTTTGTATTGTGACGTGTTGCTATTCCTTCTAAGCCATTCGCACGTACTCGTAGACTGTGGTACTACTCCGTGGTATATATATAAACAGCCCCACCCGCATATGTCATCACCAACCTTTAAACCTCGTCCTCGTCCCTCACCAACTCTCCACTATCAAACAACTCCATCACTCTCCCCCAACCAACAACTTCACTCTCCCAAAACACACACAACACCCACGTACACACACAAACACACCACCCAAGATGTCCAAGAAAGGCGTAGGAATAGGCGCATTCGACCGCTCCCGCCTAACATCAGCACACTTCGCCTCGCACGGCTCCACCCTGCGCGCCTCCAACACGGAAGCCCTCTCCACGCAGCTCAGCGTCTTCCGCTCCGTCCTGCAGCAGTTCGCCCAGACCCACGCCAAGGACATACGGTCGGACCCAGCCTTCCGCGCGCAATTCTCGCGGATGTGCACAGCCATCGGCGTCGACCCCCTAGCCTCCTCCTCATCATCTGGATCAGGGTCTGGATCGGGATCAGGACTGTGGGCCCAGCTCCTAGGCGGCACAGTCAACGACTTCTACTTCGAGCTGGCCGTCCGCGTGGTGGAGGTGTGTTCGCGCACCAGGGCCGAGAACGGGGGGCTCATCGGTCTGCGGGAGCTGACGGAGCGGGTGTCCGCGGGGAGAATGGAGGGCAGCACGGCGATATCAGGTGATGACGTGCGGAGGGCTGTGGAGACGCTCGTGCCCCTGGGGGGCAGCTATGCTGTCGTGCGGGTGGGGAGGAAGGACTATGTCAGGAGTGTGCCTAGGGAGCTGGGGACCGATCAGGCGGCTGTGCTTGAGGCGGCGCATGTCCTTGGGTATGTCAGTGTTGGCATGCTCGTGGATAATCTCGCCTGGGAGTCCGCTCGGTGCAGGACTGTCATTGATGACCTTGTGTCTCAGGGTGTCCTTTGGGTCGATAAGCAGACTGGTGGGGAGTGGCAGTATTGGTCGCCTAGTTTCATGGTTGATACCGATACTACTACTACTACGAGTGCGACGGCTGTTGGGGAATGAGGAAGGGGAGCATGTATATATACACACACATTCAATAAGATACCCATGACATTCAAACGCACTCGCTCTACAAATCCCTGAGGAAAGGTATCGTATCCGTAAACTATACAGACATCATGTCAGGACACACCACAACCGACATATGGCAACTATACACATACTAAACGTCAACATGGTGCTTAAAACACATCCAGAACGTGGCGCGTAATATCTCGACATTAAACATGGCTAGAACACTACTATAAACCAACATACATGGCAACTAGATATCAACATATGGAAACACCAGATATCAACATATGTTGCAGAATATATATCTAACTGCGCCCTAATACCAGGTCGTGGGGGGGATAAACAAAAAAATAATTCAGGCCAAGACAAAAAAGAAAGGGCAAGACAAAAGAAATAGAAGAGGAAAACAAAGGGAAAAGAAGAAGAAAAAAAAATCATTTATACAAGGATCCTCCCAACATATTTATACGAACCTGCCTTTCGACGCCATTTCGCGTTGTCCAATCCTTGTCATCCCACCACTTTCCAATTTCTTTTTCGCTCTTCGTTTCTTGTCAAGTTTCTCTCTATTAGATTCTTCTTGGGCAAGCAAATGAGATAGACAAGAATTGACGACGGACGCTGCCCCTCCCTTTTCCCTCCCATGACCGTCGTGACGCGCTCACCAGTCCCTTACCTGCATCTACAATCCTATACACAGATGCCATATCTACCTCTGTTTTTTTTGTCAAACTTCCATACATAAGACGACACATGAGAGTATCTTCCTCAGACTAACTCCCTCTGGAGTTTCCCTTCCGGGTTTCCCTCTTGACTTAGTAAGGAGGCTGGGAGCCGGGAGGGGGGTAGTCCTCGGGACGGCCCAGGTTGGGACGGCTGTCACCACCAAAGTGCTTCTTGCGCAGGGCGGCGAGACGCTTCTTCTTGGTGGCCGTGTTGATGTAGGTGCCAATGACAAAGGACACCAGGTTGAAGAAGGGAACCCAGAGCTGGTCAGGGAGGAACTGCTGGGCAAAGGCCAGGCAGATGGGGGAGGTGATCCACGAGACGCGCATCACCTTCCAGAAGCCGACCCTGACGGTGGCGCGGACCTGGTGGTATGTGCGGGCGCCAGCAATCAGGGCCATGGCCACAAGGTAGATGGAGTTTTGGATGGGAGCAATCTGTTTTTTTCATCAAGTTGATGGTTAGCATTGAGTATCAAAACAGTCGCCGAACGTGGACCCACAACACCGCAGTGTACATATATGCGTGTGTGCGTCGTGTGTGGTGGTGTGTGGATCCACGGCGGTGAAGAGAGAGGGAGGGAAATGAGAAAACGCACAATGAGGTTGCTGGCGAGAATTTGGAGCACCTTGGCCTTGAGACTGGTGCGTCCACGGAAAGCAAACTGCAGCATCCAGATGAGGACGTGACCGACGGGGGCGCTGACGAGGGCACCGTAGGCGGCCATCTTGGGGACACGCGAGGTGAAGTAGTTGCCGTGCTTGTTGCGGTCCTTGGCGAGGAACGAGGCCAGCACCTCCTGGAGACCGGCCAGAGTACCGGACGTGAGCATCTTTGTGCGCAGCGGGTTGTCCTCGAGCTGCTTGATGTAGGCGGCCAGGTATCCGGGGGCGCCAGCATTCTGACGGCCACCGGTCAGGGCGGTGCCGATGGCCTCGGCGACGGGGTGGTCGCCGCTGGTGCCGGGGATCTTGGCGGCCTCGCCGGCGAGGGCATCCTTGGTGGCCTCAAAGGCGCCCTCGGCCTGCTTCTCGAACTTGACTTGTGATGACATGGTCGCAATTTTGGTTTATTCTCGTCTTGTAAGCGCGGCTAATTCGAGCGGGAGGCGCGGGGGAGGGTTTCTCTCTTGCGGCGACAGCGGCAGCAGCTGGAATGCGGATGATGACCACGTTAGCGAGCGCAAAAAGGTTTAAAAAAAGAAATCGATCTTGTCTCGGGTCTCGACGTCAAAACACGCGAGAAATGCAAGTAAAATCTTGATGATGGATCGGTCCGTGGTGGGCCAATGGCTTTGTTTATCTTGCCTCGGTAGCCCAACAAGTTGTGTGTGCGTCCACGTCCCAAAGCCCAATCAAACAACTTGAGATACCGAGCGCGTTTGGACAAGGGAAACAAAAAGAGAAGAGGACAGAGATGCAATACGTAGCAAAAGGAGACAAGGAATAATTACTCACGCGAAAGAGGAAAGAGAAAAAACGAAAGACGTCGACACACTTTCAAGAGGGTTGGGCAAATAAAGTGGTGCCGGGGGGGTGTGTGAGAGAACGAGGATGTTGGTGAGGAAAGTCGGGACTTTCTGGGGGAGGCAGGAGCCAGAAGAGCGCTGGGGGGAGAGATGCCTTGATGGCGTCGACGCGGGCAGGTGCGTTCATTTTTGGTACACGGTGGGTGGCGCCTTCCCATGGGCCATAATACGAGTACAAGCACTACTACTAGTATTACTACTACAGGTACGAGTAACAACCAATGACCATACAAGACAACTACAAAGGTCCATTAACCGAAAGAAACGACCCGAAAAGGGAGAGAGAGGGAGGGGAGGAGGGGGGGACCCCCAGTTGGAGGCTGGAGCTCGTATGGACAGCTATAGTGGGCGTACAGGGGGGGGACCCGGGGACAGACCAAACCTGTTACAGTGGTGTACAGGAGTGGAGGCAGCAGCTGGAAATTCATGCCTCACATGCTAGGTTGTTATTGGTCGAGTTTCGCGTTTTGTTGTGGTCCCCTTGTTGCCTTGTTCTGCCCAGCAACAGCCCGTCGCATGGCACTCCAGCCACATCTTTCCACATTTCCAGCCACATCTGGCCCTAGTGGCCTCTTACGGAAATGTCTGTCTCTCTACGGCCGGCTCCCGGCGATGGGCAAGATGGGGCCACTCAAAGCAGTCAAGCAGTTTTTACCTGTACGGAGCACTGTTGTACATATGCGACCTCTCAATAGCCTTGTCCCCGTCACCTTGAAACGGAGATGGCCGATGTGAGTGCCTGCGTGCGTGCGTGCGCAGCGGGGGGATGAGAATGACACAGAAATCAATGTAAGAGAAAAGAAAGAAAAGAAAGAGGAAAGAGAAGAAAGAGTTTTCTTTTTTTCTTTTTCTTCGGTCGCACATTGTTATTGTGTGCGTCGATTGACCCCTTTGGGCTCTCTCTGCCCAGCATTGATACCTCATGCCCTTGGTTGGACATGGATGCGCCAGCGATGCCGAGGTGATGCATTCGACAGTAGGACTGGCCACTAATACTGGCGATATTACCATTAACAAATCAAGTGCTAGTAGGAGGTAGAAAAATGGCTTGGAGAACTCCAGACGCTGAGTCCTATTTCACCGAAATTCATGGTTGCTCTGAGTGCCTCGGCATGATGGAGTAGGTGGCCGGCTACTGCTGGTGGCTCACCTAATAGTTCACCCAAATCCAGGCTACTGGTAATAATTATCCGAAGCCTCTACTATTCCCAACTGGGCATGTTATCAGACTCGCAATGCAGTAGAAGGCTAATCGGGTAGTATTGACCTCTACTAGTATTACCACCTTTTGATAGTATTAACTGATAATTCTGTACAAGTCTGGGTGGTACTAGCAGTAGTAGTAGTACTACTACTACTACTACATGTAAGTAGCCCGTGGTGCATCCGCTACTGTTGACGAACTCAGACCTATCGTGTAAGCCTGTATAGCTTCATCCCAGCCAGCTGCCAGACAGCTGTCAGTTACCAGCGCCATGCCCTAGTCCTTCGCACCTGCCACTGTTTATACTTAGACTCTTGGATGCTGGCAGCCGATGGCTGGCAGCCTTATGGAGTGGAAGGCACAGCCTGTACACCCTAAAGATTTTTATTTTCCAGTACTCCGTAGTCGTGTAGTGTTTGCAAAGAACGCCAAAACTCCATCAATATTGAATATTGAATCTTGTATTCTTCCACGCGCACAATACACTTTTGTCATCATTTCTTATACATACATTGTTTCGAACGGGCTACCTCCTCAGACGC
This sequence comes from Geosmithia flava, assembly GCA_900188565.1. Lineage (NCBI taxonomy): Eukaryota > Fungi > Ascomycota > Sordariomycetes > Hypocreales > Bionectriaceae > Geosmithia > Geosmithia flava. The sequence continues at coordinate 76,904 of FYEV01001628.1, read as the reverse complement.
CCTACAATGCATAGTTACTAGTTTCCGCTCAGAGGTATCGCATGATACTTGAAAGAGTAAACAGCCCTCCCCCCCGCCCCCCAAGAAGCCTTCCAAGAATCGCGTCGTCGCTCGTTCCAGCATTGCCTCAGATCATGGCTTTCGTCAATACTCCCCCCCAGGCATCGCGCCGACGAGTACAGCCACACTGCACCCACATGGTCATGACACGCCTCTACGGTGCCAATGTCCTCTGCAGCTTGTGCGGCCGTCCTGGGCCCTTTGGATGGGTCTACCTTTGCACCCAGGACCACGAGAATATCCTTGAGCACAACGCACCTGATATCCCTCCGGTGAGACACGACTTCCTCAAAGAGACTGAGCATGTATCGGACGCTTGCTAACCACAAGATGATTTAGTCGATCCTCGATGGAACGAGTCAGACCTTGGTCCCCAAGATTGGCCCAAGAAGCCGCAGTGCTGCCGCTCGTGCAGACCCGTCGAGCTTCTTCAAAGAAAACACCTCTCAGCAGTTGGCCAGCTACAGCCCAGAGCAGATCGAGATCATACTGAAGCAGCGTGAGAATGTGAGTCAAGCCTTCAAACCCGTCCAGGGAAACACTAAATGCTGACACGGTCTGCAGGTACGGACGACCATTGCAGAGGAAAAGCTCCGGAGCCTCACGGATGATTCTTCCAGCGACGAGGACGATACTGATCGACCCCCTTGGATCCCAAAGCCCAAATCAGAGTGCAATTATACCGCCTGTCAGAGGTGCCGATCCACGTACGAATCCAGGGCATATCTGAGTATAAACGCAGTGGTCAATGGCGAGGTGCCGCCTACTTCGGCCTTGGGGTTCGGCTTCCATCCGATAGGGGAGAGACCTGTTGTGGATGTCGAGATACTCAGGACCATAGGGCTGCGAAAACCAAAACCGGTAATTATAGCCAGGAGCCAGAGTGGTGAGCGATGAATACTGACATGACGGCAGTCACCATGCAACGAACCGGTCCAAGATACAGCATCAGATGCCGAGAAATCCAGCGTCGAGGAACCCAACTCTGAGGATCCCGAGAGCCAGGCTCCCGAGACGCAGCCTCATTGTAACAAAGAACACGAAATACCCCGTCGCAAGGTATCAACGGGAGGCGACGTATCGAATAGCACTAACCCTTCACTTCCACCGGCCCTTGAGAAAAATCTCAAGCGTGCTTCCACTTGCAGCAACATTGTAGCCTCGCCCTAGTCTGGCAAGGCCTACAGTGCAATTCACGATGCTAAAGCAACTAGGGGCATGCTCCTGGCCTCGTGTATCGGAAAGAGCCCAGGAATCACAAAGCCTGGCTGTGCAAACGCAGATGACCCAGGATCGAATGGTAAGGGGTTGGGCCAAGATCCAGATAGCAAAGGAACTGGCAAGCCCCTACCTCCCATCCCTATGATGGAAGAAGAGTCTCGTTTAGACACAGTGGAACCGGGCAAAAGATATGGATGTCAGCATAGACGGTTCTCGTCTGAGCCTCTGGCTGTGGAGCATGGAATTGCCGTCTTGGAAGAGAGTGTAGAGCTCGGGGAGCCTGACATTATCACCGACGGAAGTTCCACGGCCGAGGCAGGTGGGAGAGAAAAGGGTCTCGGACAGGCTATAGAAGTAGAGCACTAGACATAGTCCCGGGGCTGTTTGCCAAGGAGCAAGACTCCACGAAAGGCATCTTTCAGAGACGGAGACGATTGTTGCAACAGCAGACATTTCCATAGTATCATTAAGCGAACATGACTATTCGTAGCTCTTTTTTCTCTTTCATTTCTTTCATTTCACTTCTTCTTTCTTTCAATGAGCCCTTGACCATGTTCAATCCTTCATCCCCTCAAGGACCTTCTTCATCATCTGGTTCCCGACAATCTTGGCCTCCTCGAAGCGAGGCTGGAAGAACTCCTGGGTGCTGATGAAGCGCTTCTCGTACGTCTCAAAGTGGCCAATAGCAATGCACTCAGCCCAAGCCCTAGCAGCAAAGGTGAACTCGAGATCATCACTGCGGTACGTGAGATCCGACACGGCGGTGCGCAGCGTCTCCTCAAGCATACCCGGGTCGGTGAAGAGATGCTCTGTGACGCCGAGACGGAGACGGAACAGGGGCGTGCTGCAGATCATGTGGTCGTAGGGGACGATGTCCAGAGCAGCCCAGCAGTCGACCATGGCGAGCAGGCTGAGGTGGTTATTCGGTCTGGGACGACTACTGCTGCTGCTCGTGCCATCGCCGGCGTCGTCGGGGGCGGGGGTGCCGAGCGAGAAAGACGAGAGGACCTCGGGCTTGAGCAGGGGTTTGGCATCCCACCTGGACGAGGAGGGGTCACCGAAGACCTTGTCGCGCGCGGCGTGGACCCTGGCCCTCAGACCGTCCAGGTCGCCCTCCAGCATGAGCTTGTACAGGTCCGTCACACTCCGGGCGTACTGGGCGATCTGCTTCTTGGCCTCGGGGTTGAGGATGGCCAGCCCGGCGTAGACGTGCCACTTCTGGCTGTAGATGCGCAGCATGGTGTTGATCTTGACGTTCTCGATCGCCCCGACGTAGCGCGACAGCTCCCAGGGGAACTGGGTGTTTGCGTGCCATGCCTTGCCCATGGATAGGAAGGCGGCGTGCGTGACGGCCTGGGTGTCGGCGGTGATGCGGTCGTGCTCGCGCGCCGAGAGGTGGACGAACCGAGAGCGCAGGCACGACAGGACGGCTTCGACCTGGTGCAGGGCTGAGTCGGGCGCGCGGTGCTGGATGATGACCAGCGGCTGGTTGGCGGGGGGGACCGTCGGGCCGTGGAGCGAGTGGCATGATATTATGTGTACGTCTGCCGGGAGGTGGGCTTCGAAGGCGGCGATCTCGGGGGATTTGCAAGATGTTTGGCCTCCGACTATGGCTCCAAGTTTGGTGGCTGTTTTTCTTTGGGTCAGAGGGGGGAGGGGTGCAAAGAGAGCTGAAGAAGGGGCCAGATGGGAAGCGTACATGGTCCATATTGGGATATCACTCGGTCTATAACGGCAGCTTCGACGCTGTAGATGATGTAGTCGCTCGCGCGGGAGACATAGTGGCCGTTTCGGCATATTTCTATTCTGGACTATAACAATGGGAGAAAAAAGAGGCAAAAGAGAACAAATATATTTTAGCATGGGTTGCTATATCACATAAAGGCTAAGGTAAAAGGATGAGTGTTTGGCCATACGTTGCTGGCGTATTCCTCTCCAAGGCTCTCGTACTTGTCGTCCCGATCGCAGGCCATTATCCTGCCATTGGCGATAAAATTCGTGGTCAACAAATGGACCCGAGGGGGAGGTGTGATAAGAAACTACGCGCGGATCGTGGGATGTGTCCGAGATATGAATGTCCTATTGTTTCAATGTGGTTAGCTTTTGAAAGCTTCTTGAATGGATGGTAAAAAGAGCGTTGTGTTTTGAAAAGAGGAAAGAAATCCCTTGTCTCTTCCAGGTTCAGACAGTTGTTATAATTAAGGTAGCAAGCGTTTACATCAGTGAGAATCCAGGGCCAGTCCCAATGACCGGAACGGCCACCAGGCAGCCCTGGATCCTACTCGAGCCAAATGCGCTCTAGTCATCATGTTGGAAGAGGGGGAGTGTGTGCTGAGGGGGTTTGGGCCAAAGAGAAGGAGAGAAGAAAAAACTTACCAAGTTGTGATTTGTAGCTTGGAGGCAGACATGCAAGGGGAAGAAACATGCACCGACTTACCTCCAGCCTGCGGCAGATAGCCTTTCGGCATACATCTTGCCCATATCGCCCATGCCAATCAGGCCAACGACAAAGTCCTCCATACCAGAAGGAATGGAGAAGGATGCTGCGGCGGGTGAGTCCATTCTGTTTTTTATGTGTGCTGCTCAGAAAAAAGGCAGACAAGTTCACATTCTTCAAACGTTTCCTCAAGAGAAAAAGATCTTTGCCTTTCGTGGGGGGGTTGACACACGAAGAAGAAACAAGAAATTCTCGCTGTGAGGCTGTTGATGGAAAGAAGGAAGAAGAGAATTTTTAGAACCAACAGGAAGGGAAAATTTATAATGGAAAAAAAAAAGCTCCAACAAAATTTGGTAGTCCCCGCTTATATGCATTCAACCCGTATACATGCATATTTCCTTTTTTTGAAGGAGCCCCCCACTATGTCGTTTCCCAAATGACATGGGGAATTATACAGCTATGACAGCACACCCAAACACCCAACACAACGCAGCAAAAGCACATGCAAAAAAGAATGGATGCCCTCTTTTCAATAGGATCCAACGGGTCAGGCCAACTAGGCATAGGTCACAAGGAGGACGTATCGGTCCCGAAACCCGTCGTCTTCCACCCCCACCAACTGCCCACGTCCAGCGTGTCCAAGGTATCCGCAGGCGGGAACCACACCCTCATCCTCACGGCGTCAGGCGAGCTATACTGGTCCGGGGACCCGTCTACCGGCGCCTGCGGGCTAGGCAAGTCCCTCAACCTACCTGTATTCCAAAAGGTCATCCTCTCCAGGGACGCAGACGCAGACAAGACAATAGGGACAGTCACACACATAGCCGCGACATGGGAGTCGTCCGTCGTCGTTGCAGCGCCGCAGGATGGCCAGCAGCAGCAGGCTGTGTACACCTTCGGCGTCGGTCTCAAGGGTGAGCTGGGTGCGGGGGAGCTCATCGTGCGCACACCGTCCGCCACACGACTGAGCGACTTCCCCCCGCGGGACACCACAGTCGTCGACCTGCACTCGTGCATGGGTCACGTCGTGGCCGTCCTGAGCAACGGAGACGCCTACGCCTGGGGCAACTGCCGTAAGGGCCAGGCTGGCGACCAGAATGCCGGTATTCTGCACACGCCCCGCAAGATACAAGACGTCGGCTTCCCCGTCCGCAGAGCCGTGTGCTGCAAGGAGACGACCTGTCTATTTGGCGACCCGGACAGTGGCAAGCTCCTCGTCCTGGGAGGATCGGACAAGTGGACGCTGCAGTCAACGGCCCCAAAGTCGGGAGACCTCCCCGCCTGGACAGACGTAGGCGCCAGCTGGGGGTCCATCTACGTCCTCACGCAGGAAGGCGGACTGCTGGCCTGGGGACGCGACGACCACGGCCAGCTGCCCCCGCCTGGACTCCCGCCGCTCAAGAGCGTGGCCGTGGGGAGCGAGCACGTCGTTGCCCTGTCGCGCGACGGCGACGTGCTCTCCTGGGGGTGGGGCGAGCACGGCAACTGCGGCCCCAATGTCCAGGACAATGATGTCAAGGGCCGGTGGAACGTCATCGCTTCGTCCAAATTCATCCCCGAGGGCTCCTCTGTTGGTACTATTGGTGCTGGGTGCGCTACCAGCTGGATCTCAATTACATCGGATTAAAACGCTTCTTTGTTTTCTTATGTCTTCTAGCTCTTGTAGTTATGCCTCCGACGGCCCCTGCCGGGGTGGCTTACCCCTCGCTACGCTCGTATGTCCCCTCCGGGCCTGGAGCGCTTTTCCTTCTGTTTATGCTCCCTGTAGCTCTTGTAGTTGTTATGCCTTCGCTGGTCCTTAGTCAGGGAACAGTGCAAGATTTTGAACCTGCGATAGCCTCTGCGTGGGTTCGAGGTACGTCGAGTCGGCCTTCATCACGGCGCCTGGCCCCTCCATATCCGGCTCTGCGTTCTGTCGGCCCTCCACTCGGCTCATATGTAGGCCAGAAGGGTTCTGTTCGCGTATCGATTAGACAAGCCGTTATAGCTGCTACTGCTGCTGCTGCAATAATGGAAAGGGGGAATACGTACCGGGTCGGCGCTGTGATCCCACTCAAGCCTAGCATTATCCTCATCATCATCCTCGTCATTGACAGGTTCCCAGCCCTCATCGTCAACAAACAGACTCTCAGACTGGTTAGTAGCCGACGGTGGCTGAGGTGGCTGCTGCGTCGGACGCAGATCGAACGCCCCCAGACGCGACGCGCTAGCCCTGGCAGAGCTACTACTAGTATGGGGAGTCAGGCTGGGGGGCACAGCCGGTCGTGAAGACGCAGCAGGTGGCGGCGGTGGCATCGTGTGCATCTGAGCTGTGGGCTGCTGCTGTTGCTCTTGCTGACCTGCAGCGGCACCGCCCTCAGACGGGGCCACACTTGTCCTACGAGATGTGGCCTCGAGTCGCGGTCCGGTACTCTGCTGCTGCTGCTGCTTGCGACCGCCTCCCTTCTTGGTCCTCTGGGACGGGTTGCTACCCCGCTCTCCCACGGTCATGATGAGGAACTCGCAGGCTATGGCGTCGCTGGAGTAGGTGATTTGTATGGGGCGGGCGGGCAGGGAGTACCGTGCTGATAGGTCGTTGCCCGTGATGCCGGCGTGCTGGATGATGGCGCGGAAGTCCTTGACTGAGATGACGATGTGGAGTTTATCCTCTACGTCGATGTCGTCGAATTCGTCTGCCTCGACGGCGATGGAAGTCTGTAGAGGTTTTTTCAAGACGGCTATATTTGTCAGGGCCATTTTTTCTTTTTTCCTGTACTCTTTTTTCTCTCCTTTCTCGTTCTCTCGTTCCCATTCCTCTTGTTCCTTTTTTTTTTTTTTTTTT
>FYEV01001628.1:49807-70349 GCA_900188565.1 Geosmithia flava | reverse complement strand
TTTTGTCGTTCTGAGCCGGGAGGGGGGTACTTACCGTCCTCTGATACAGTCTTCTCGCTAAAACATGTGAAATTCACATGATCCCCATCAGTATTGATATCGAGAAACTCTATACCAGGGCCGAAATGGTCCATGAGCTGCCTCAGCGTCCTCGAGGAGATGGTCCAGTGGTGCGGCGCATCCTGCTTGCTAAACTTGGCGTGCACGGGCACGGCCACCTCAAAGGGCATGCGGTGCGTCGAGGTTAGGCCGTTCCTGAAGACGATGCGCGAGATGAAGCGGCTGGTCGTCCCCTCCTCGCCATCCTCTATGGCCACGTCGCATCTGTCAATGACGGTCTGCTTGTCTGCGTCTCTTGGTCCGTCTGTGCTCGTGCGGCTGCGGAAGAGGGATATCAGGGCCTGGGTGTGTGTCAGAGTCAGCGTTTCTTCAAGTAGTATATTTGTTGGGAAAGGGGATGTGGCATACTCTGATAAATAATGTGCAATGGAATCTATCGCGATTCTGTCCTGTTCCTTGGTACTGGTACCGTGAAAAGAACTTGGTGGTTGAGAATCGAAAACTGGCATATGCCGACTTTGATGTGTTGAGTGTGGTCAAGACAAACTTGGATCAGGTCGAGTCAGCATATATGCATCAGTAGAGAGAGAAAAGGGGATGGAAGGGATAGGCTCTTACGCTGTCCTTTCTTGCTTCGAGGGAGACATCATCACTAAACTTGCCAAGACAAATGAGGGCATCTCGAAACGCATTGACGCCCTCTTCACTGAGGGTAAGATTCAAGACGGCCATTCCACTGTTTGGTCTTTGCGCATGTCCTGCTCAATGTTCCTTGAAAACCCAACATGTATAAGTGTACTTTTCCCCTTTTTTCTACCTGGTAATCGACATTCTTGATGATATTTCCAGGATCGCCATGGTCATGACGTGCCGTGGAGAAGACGCGTTAAAGCTCTGGCTTAGTGTACCTGTACCTGTAAGGGCACCATCTGTCCCCGCACTCGCTAAGTGCATACCCGGTACTCCGTACTCCGTTCAGAGGAAATGTTTATGCCACTAATACATGGTCTTATGATATTACATAGATATCCTGCCCTTCACATGATTGTATATAAAGGTTGTTATATGTAATAACGAGGCTGCAACAGTCTCACAGAGCAAGGTGTGACGGACGACAGAAACTATAAGCACAGCGCTGGCAGAGGATTGACTGCATGTACGTACTAACATACACAGAGTACTCGATACTACTACTACTCTAGTAGTAGTATGGCATCGCATCAATAGTACGGAGTACAGTCCTCGTAGTACTGAATACATGGTACGACATGACGTAGCTTTTTGACGCAGCTACCGCAATCAACGATTGTTCTTTTGCCAGTTGGTGACAACTTTTCAGCCTGCATGGATTCCTCCCACCTTGGGTGTCACAAAGACGTATGGTGTCGCAGGAGATCGAATCCACAGGCGCATACAGGCCAAATGAGTCAGTGACATCAACGAACCGTCAAATCGCAATGAAGCGTTTAACTTGGTGCCCGATGCGCAGACGGTAATGTCTTCTTTTTACTGGGCAAAGCAGCTTCGAAGCCTCACGGCTCAACTCGCGTACGCCCTGTTGGTATCGGCATTGGGGTTCTTTGGACCATGGCAGCCTATGATGGCCTACCACGTTGTCTGCGGCTAACATCTCCAGACCTCCATACACTACATGTACGTGCAGGTGCTGCCACAAGCAAACGTCGAAACCCCGCTTGTGCCATTGACTGCTCCAAGGCGGTGGTTGTCTACTGCTCGTGCATGCATCATCTCCCCCAACACACACGCAATGTTTGCACTATGTATGTACATATTGCTGATCGGGCTACCTGGCTGACTTTCCCTCCTATCAGACGCCCGGCAATAAACCAATGGCTGCACGTATCTCAGTATCTACGGAGTACAAGAAGGGCACCAGAGTCCCCTCCTTGTCCCCGTGCCTTCACATGTGTCTTTGGGCGCCCATCCTTCATCTGATCACCGCTAGCCGCCATTGAAGTAACCGTACGTCACCGTTACCTACACGCATCTCAGAGGTAGATAAATTTATTTGAGAATATGTTACCTTATATTAGTAGGTACATGCTGCATTTATATACAGGCACTGACTGCATCAGATGCCTAGCATCACAGAAGCCAGACGGGAGCAAATTGATGGAATCCAAGCAAAGATACAGGATGAACTCGACTGGATCAAGGAAACCAATGGTAAGATAGAACGGATCGTCGCCCTCATCGAAAACGTTCCCGACGACACGCTACGGCAACTATCTCGCAGCGCGTCTTCTGCGACTCAGGCACGACACGTGGGAGAGTCGACCGACATACCGCATTCCATGGACATGTACTCTAAGATGATTGACGATTTTAGAGAGGGGGTTAAGACGAGAGAGGCACGCATTAGCCAATTGCAAAGTGAGAAACAAAGCTTGGAAGACTTTGAAAAGGGAATTTGACGACGGGCACGAGAAACCGAGTGGATTCGGCTACATGTATGTACCCTTGACTCCGGTTTAGGGGCCGATGTTCTTCATCATGCGCCATTAGTAGTACTAGCCCATTTGCGTTCCCATGCAGACGTATCGTGTTTGTGCCTACTGTCTGTGCTCTGTCCACGACCCATGCTCTGCGCTATGACTTCTTCCCCTGGACTCTCCGAAGACCTTTTGCCACCAATTCCCTATTCGGGCATCATGCCCTGAAGCTCACGCAGCAGCCTTTCTATTTCTCGAGATCTCTCAAGCTCAGGGTTGGGCACGAAGAGTCCACGGGCCTTGAGGTGCTCCGTATATTCCTCGGACGCCTCGTGTTTGCGGCAAGCCTCGTCCATGAGGGCCTCGTTCTCCGGGAGCTGCATCAACCTGGGCACCAGGCGTGTACCGGGTTCTTGGAAGTGCAGAGAATGCCTGTACAGGGTATGGTAGAATATGGGAATGGTGTCGGAGTGGTGATGGAAAATTTCAGCAATCGGGAGCCACCGACGGGGGAGGTCCGGGTCCCAGTCAACCAGCAGCTTGCGATGGCCTTCCGACGCATGGGCCCTGGCAGCGAGAAGCTCGCGGAGTTGGGCGTACTCCGCGCAATACTCCTCCCCGGCCAGATACTGCGGCTTCTGGCCCAGGATCCACGTGGGTGGGGTGAACAGCTGGACGGGGACCAGGGCCGCCCACTCCCAATCTATGACGGCGAGGATGTCGAGGCGCTCGTTGACCAAAATGTTGGGCCATCTCAGATCTGTGTGGGACAGCACGAACGGTCCATGCATGTGGTCAGAAGACTTGCAGTCGCCATCTGTCGTCGTCGCCATCAAGTTGTGTAGTTCTGTTCTCAAGCTCTCCAGGGCGAACACCTCCATCTGTGCGGTCAATAGACTCTGCTCGCTCATTGGTTTTTGGAGAGTCTTGGCGAGAAGTTCCATCTGAAAGGACATGTATTCACTTGGGTTGCTGATTATTGGGGCTCCTGTCTGGACGTCATGACATCCCTGGACTTGGAGTTCGTTGACTTGCATGGAGAGGAGGGGGCCGACGATGGGCTGTTGAGCCTGGTCATCTGCCCCGGGCATCAAGGAGCCGCCCGATGAGAATTCCAGCCCGCGTAGCTGTGCGAAGATGTCGAGCAGCTGCCGGTATAAGTGGTCTCGCCGCTCCGTGCTCTCTTGTGCTAGGGAGAGTACGTCGAGCGGCTGGCCGCGCATGTACTCGAGGATGATGAAGGCCTGCGAGCTCTCTGGATCCTCACTGTACGAGAGACACTCATCGCGGCCGTAGGCATAGACGGCTGGGATCGGGATCGTTGTGTTGTCGCGGATGTAACTACATGTAGTGTGGTTCTGGGTTAATCCATCATCAACGATCATGATGCGTGTATCTCCGTCGGAGATGCCTGGGGGGGTATTACACGCAGGAGGTCGGTCACCTACACCATTGTCGTCACCTCGCTCTGGATCTTGCTCCATGGGTCGTGCACGGCGGTCTCTATGGGGATCCTCACAACCCATTCCTCGCCGCTTTGAAGGAACCGAATGAAGAAGCAGGCATTGAAACTCCCGTGGGCGGAACCAAAGATGACGCACGGCTTGTGGTGGTTGTGGCGTGATGCCAGGTCGCATATGGCCTCATGGTTCAAGGACGAGATGAATGCCTCTCTTTCTTGGCTGTGTTGTTCAGGCGTTAAAGGGTAGCGAAGGGGTGGTGGTGGGTTGGCCGTCTTGGCTCCAGTCAGGCTGCTAGTATCGCCACTCACAACGGCCCCAATACATCTAAGAGCGGCGCGGTAGAAAGAGACAAGCCTGGTGAAGAGTTTCCTCAAGGGCGAGAGGCCGAAATAAAGCATTCGGTTCGCGATGTGATGCATTGTGTTGACACGTGAGTGGAACCATCCCTATTGTAAGTATGGAGTGCTAGCGGAGTACTAGCAGTAGTAGTAGGGAGAAACGATGCCCCATAGGGGCAGCACGTAATAATGTCCAGCACGGGGTGCATGTATCCATAATGTCCATGTCCGGGCAGGTATGTACGGAGTATTACCCATGCCTGTAAATCATCACGCAGCGCTACGTTAATGCCTAAGGCGCTCACTTTCAACACACTCGATCCCTCTGTCTTGCCCTTTAGACCTTTGGCACCACCGTAATACCTGCGATATGAATATCGCCTTGATCGGCTACAATGAATACCTCTGAAGTAATACCATACCTTGCTGATTGAGCAGCAGTGCCAGGCAGTATTACATGTACTCGTGTTCTTCTTTGATTGTCCTCCTCCATCTCACAAGAAACATTGAACCATGACGTATATTAATCTCGCTCGCTACCATAAGAAATCCAAGCATCCTCCTCCTTGTCCTCAATGAATGCCTTGTCACATCATCACCATCATCCTCCTCCCAAAAACACCCGACAGTCCATATAGTAGATCCCCCATCCTCAGTGACTCCAACGCCAATGATTAATGACTCTTGAAGCAGCTGTATTTCCCGAGAGAGAACCTCCAAGGGCCACGATGCACACCATTCTTATCAACGTGGACGCTGGTGCCGAAATGGCGACCGCCAATACGCTTAACCCAAGTGAACATGTCAGTTGTTGAGGGGTGGGTCTTTTAACATGATGATTCAGTCAGTACTGAGTGTCAAAAGAAGAATAGTAATACTCTGTATCTGTAGTACACATAAATGGAGAAAACACATGCATAGACAAAAACGTACCGTGGTAGAAATTGAGTTGAGAAGTGCGACAAGTGGTGAGATTTCAAAGATTAAAGATCTGAGGGGGCCAGAAACCAGGACGAGAAAAGAGCACAGGGCCACAGGCAAATGCAGGCAGAGACTCCACTGTTTAAACAAAGAAAAGCAAGCTTTTTTTCATACGAGCACTCAATCAAGCCTTGTATTCTATCAAATACGAGAGAGACAGAGAAAAAAGGAGTGCCAACAAGCCTGGACTGCCGGTTGCTAAATGACTAATCCCGATTCAAATGTTGATCAACAAATGCGTGACACGAAAAGTGGCAGTGCTAGTTCAGCTCTCCCAGCCTCTATGCAGCCAACCACCAGCATAGCCCTGCACGCAGTCCTGTGCCATGACCCGCCAGCAAATTTCCTGTACGAGTACAGTATTACGGAGCACGAGCTAACAAAACAGGTACAGCCTACTAGGTAAGAAGACGTACTAACAATGACGATGTTGATTCATGTGTGACTACTCGTAGCTAGGTAGGTAAAGGAAGAAAGAAAATACACGGTTAAAGCCCCCAAACTAGAGCTCATCCTTGTCTTGATGATGATGATGATGATGCCCTAGAGCTCTATACCCAGCAGAGACGAGACTGTCATCGCCCCCCCGATCAGACACACCAGTCCAGTAGAAGAGACCCCCAAGGCCCTTGAGGCGGATATACTGAGCCTTCACCTCGACAGTCTTAGGTACGTCAAACGACACGAAGCCCCTCTCGCACTCCGAGTCGACAAACGACGCCGCGGCCGCGCGGCTGTTGACCGTCGCGTTAGCCACCCACTCATCCGCCATGTCGCAGTAGTCCACCTCGCCGGCCCTAGCGGAGAATGGCTGACCGGGCCCGTTGGCCTTGGGGAAGAATCTCCCGTACGCGGGAATCCCCACCAGGATCTTGTGCGCGGGGAACCCCCTGGAGATGATGTAGTCTACGCCTCCGGAGACGGACTTCCTCAGCGTGGGGTACACCTCGTCCGGGTTGTCGCTCGGCGGGAGGAGCTGCGCCTGGTGTCCGCTCACGTCGGTCCACGCCCCCATAAAGTCGTAGCCCATCAGGTTGAGGTGGTCGAGGACCTGGCCCGCCGCGCGCATGTCGATGTGCTTGAGCGTGTACTCGCCCACGGGGAGGGCGGCTGACAGCGTGTACCGCCCGTGCGGGAGCTCTTCCCGCGTGGTCTCGATGAGTTTGATGAAGTTTTCGCCTTGGTCACTCGACGATGGGTGTTCCCAGTCAACTGGCGACAGAGTTAGCTATCATTATGGCTTCTACCAGACAAGCGCAAAACGTCTTACTGTCTATTCCGTCAAACTCGTAGAGGTCGCAGAACTTCTTGGCCTCCTGGGCAAATGTCCTTCTGGACTCCGCGTGCGCAGCTAGCTTGGGGAACTCGGCGCTGCCGGATCCGCCGCCCAGGGATACAATTGTCTTGAGATGGCGGTGGTTCCTCTTCAGCTTGGCTAGAGCACGAAGACAGCCCTTTTCACCGTCGACGTCCTTCTTGAGGTCACCGAATTCGTCGAGGAGCTATCGTCGAAGTTAGCCATTTTTCTGGGGGGAAAAGAGAGATGGGAACTGACCCTGAATGTGCCATCTTCGTTCAATCTAGAATTCACATGTAAGCATTCGTATTCCTCGCAAGAGAATGGAGATGAGAGCTTCCGTTACCGAACAAAGGCATAGAAGATGTGCGTCACAGAGTTCACGTCGAGGCACGACGGAGGGCAGCCCTTATACACCTTCCACGACGGGTAATAGACTGCATTCACGAGGCTCGGTGACATGGTTTCGTTTTTGTCTTTGGCGAAAATGAATAGGAAGAGTAAAAAGATGATGATCCAGGTATTGGAAATGATGAAGTTCTAGGTGATCAAGGCAATAGTCTAGGTGTGTGTGTGTGTGAAGCTAACATGTGCGGGTGGGAAGCTTGCAGGACTGGACATATATAAGCATATGCTCGACCCCCCCTCCATTCCATTCCATCCAGGGCAACAGCCAAGTAGAGGGGGGTACCTGGCCTACTCCAAGGCTCTTTTGTTGCTTTTCAGAGGCCAGAGCCGGTCAGCTACGGGAATACAATGGTGTAATAGTCGTATGCAGGGCGTTTCTTTCCGTGAGGTAAAAGGAAGCTGGACTTGCGTGTGTGGCGTCGGTGCCTCTTACAAGCGGCATCTCCTTGCCGAGGGTGGTATGTCCTACAGGAAGAGGACAGCTCATATGTTTTTTTTTTCTTTCCTTTTTTTTTTATTGTACATCCTTTTGTTTTTACTATAAATCAAAATACGTACATCTGTAGATCTTGCTAGTATCACCACTTTCATCTGCACAGCCAACATGGCTGAAACTGATGATGATCGTTCCATGTTTACTCGTATAACACACAATGATATCACCAGTTTCATGTTTCTTTTTTCTTTTTTCCTTTTCAATTCATCTGTTCTACCACAGTTGAAAAATATAAATAGAACCCATTGAGCAACTATGGATAGAGCGTTCTTTCCCTTCTCTTTTGGTTTTCTTAAGTCTCGTCTTCTTTCATAACAACCTTGGCGTGTTCTTCCATTATTACCACCTCGTTTGGGACACTGTCTTTGTCTCTTCACCCCATTGTTGATCTTTTTTTGCCCACTCTATGAAATGATAATGAACTCCAGTAAAAACAAAAAAAAAAACAGATAACTAATAAACACACACAAAGAAATTAAAACAACATTTTCATCACCTCTTTCCATTTCCCTCCCCATCTTTTCCTTGCCTTGTTTTAGGGGACACGGTGCACGTGACTGGATGCAAAAAACAACCGGGTAAGTTCTTCTCTCCAACGACGTCAGAACTCATCGACACCACCTCTCAACACGAACACCATCAAGCTGGTTCAGCAGACCAAAGTCCATCTTGTGCTGCTGCAGCGCAACGATGATGAGGTCAAACGTCCTCAGAGAATCCCTGTTCCACTCATCATCAGCGAGACGCTGAATCTGCGGGATAGCCTCCTGGGAGACCAGTGCATCAGCCCACTGGACGTCGACCTCTCCAGAGATGGCGAGGTGCTTCGCGACGCCGATACCAGGCGAGTTGCTCAGGGACTCCTGGCCAGCCTTGAAAGCCATACCCACGACGAGGACGCGGGGCTTGACAGGGGCGGGGACAGCTCCCGCAGCGTTGCTCCTAAAGGACTCAAGGGCCCTCTCGGCGATCTTGGCGGGACGGTCCCACATGGCTGCCGTGGCGGCCTCGAGGAGGGGGAAGCTGCTGTTGGACAGGAGGTAGAAGGGGTTGACGGGGATGCAGTGGCCTCCGACGCCGATGCCGGGGGAGTAGGGCATGTAGCCGAAGGGCTTGGTGGAGGCGGCGCCGCAGACCTCGTAGGGGTCGATGCCGTGAGGGGCGCAGGCGTCGGCCATCTCGTTGGCGTAGGCGATGCAGACCATCCGCTGGCAGTTCTCGTACAGCTTCATCATCTCGGCCACCTCGGGCTTGGAGACGGTCACGACGTTGTGGAAGATGTTCTTGTACACGGCGTGGATGGCGTCGAGGGATCCTGGGACCACGTCGTCTAGTCCCGAGATGATTTTGGGGATCTCCTTGACTGGGGGGAAGACACGGCCAGGGTCAACCCTCTATTTTGTTTGTCAGCTTTGTGTTTCTTCTTCGTTTCATGGACATGATGGAAAAAAAGGAGGGAGAAATGAATAACAAAGGGGGACAGAGAAATGAAACTAACCTCGGGAGACATGCCCGCAAAGAAACCACCAGCCTTGGCGACGGGACCGAGAATCTGACGAGTCATGCCGACGGCAACAGAGCTCTCAATGACAACGGTAGAACCCGGACGAGCAACCTTGGAGACAGTCATGATAGCCTCCCTCAGGTAAGAGGAGTCAATGGTGTGGTCCGGACGGAGCAGGGTAGGCACAGAGATGAGGAAGTGCGTGGCGACGGAGAGATTGACAGCCTCGTCGGTGAACAAGAGTCTGCCCCTCTCACCGGTCCCGTGGCAGCGGCCCTTGTGCTCCTCCTGGAGCTGGCGGACGCGCGACTTGGACACGTCGAAGCCGATGACGTCGTACCTGCCGGAGAAGGACTCGACGAGGTGGGTTCCCACGTATCCCACGCCCAGGACGGCGATGACGGGCTCGTCGACGGGCTTGACAGGCTCGGGGGCATCCAGGGACAGGGACTCGTACGAGGAGGACTCGGCGAGCTGCTGGTGGTGCTGGTGGTGGTGACGGTGCAGCAGGGAGTCATCCTCCGTGATGGGAGGGGTGTCCGGGTAAAAGGCCGTGGAGGCCGAGTTGGAGACTGAGCTCCAGGGAAACTCATCACCCGGACCAGGGGTGATGATGGGACCAGGCTTCTGGCCCTTGGATCCGGCACTCTGTGCTTGTAGAATTTGGGTCATTTTGATGAGGGTGTATGTGTGTTTTTTAAGAGAGAAGGAAAGAGAAGAAAAGAGAGAGAAAGAAAAAAACGAATGTGTTTTTCGATTGGAAAAAGAATGAATATAAGCGAGAGAATATTCCAGTTTGGAGGGGAGAGAGAAGTTGGATCCTTTACAGTGTAAGTGAGCGAAGCTGCTGCATTTACCCGGGAATAAAGGAGATTATATCTGCTTGGGTGACACTCTAACATACAAGGGACAAGAGGAGGGGGAGAGGGAAGAAAACAGGAAGAAGAAACAAGAGAAATGTATACCATTTCCAGCATTTATTTACACTCTTTTTGGTTTCTAAGGAAAACAAAAGACTGGGCAAAAAAAAAAAAAAAAAAGGAATCACAGTTTCCTAGATGGCGTGAGAAGAAGGGGGGTGTGTGCGTTCTTTTTTTTTTTTCGTTCCTTCTTTGAGTAAGAGGAACGGGAGTTTTTCTCGGATAGGGAGGGGGAGGGGGCGTGTGTACGATGTATGGTGTGCGGTGTGAACGGTGCTTACACGCAACTTACGCAGGTCTGATACCTTTTTTGCAGTTTCGGGGTAGTAGGTTCCATGGATATTGTTCTACGGACTTTGTTCCTATGGACTATGGTCTTTATGTGGTGTTACGAAAGGAGAAAGGGGGGGAAATGGCGGGAAGAAACTAGTAGAAAGCCACACGGATATGTTGACGGGAGGGGCGGGAGACGACGAGAGAAAGAAACATGGACAAGGTTTTGTTTTTCTTTCTTTCTTTTCGTCAAGGTTGTCTATGTGTGTGTACCGAGATTGGTAAAGGATCTTCAAGTTCTGATGTGTGTGTGTGTGTGTGTGTGTGTGTGTATACGCCGCTCGGAGGAGAAAAGGACACTCCGATGGTGAACAAGTGCCAATGCATGATGCACGGGGACCTCGAGGGAACTTGAGCGGAACTTCAGCTGGGATTGATTTTATTGTGTCTTTTTTACGAGAAACTTCCTTGGCTTGAACGGGGATATACGGTACTTGTGATGGTTGGGGTGATGATGGTGGTTGGATGATGGTGGTTGGGTAGTAGTGACGGTACTTGGGGAGAAAAGTATAAGAGCTTTTTTTTTCTTTTCTACTAGTTCTAGTTCTACTAGTTCTCTATCAAAAGAAAGGAACGCCGCATGTCCCCCCTGGATCAAGACACACAAAAGTACAAAAATAGGTCACGGTCACGGCTTCACGGCAAGGAACCCCTGGTGAGTTCCCATGTTCAATGCATTCTATATTATCGAATTGTGGTATACACGGGAAGAAATCAAGATGATCGATTGGATTCTACAGAGACTGGACCATGATGGCTGACGGCCTGGCCCTTTTGACATGTCGTGAGTGGCGGTGGTGGTGTTACCACTTGGCGGTCGAGAAGTAACATACTACGGAAAACAACCTGTACAAAAAACAAATACAAGGTACCAGCAAGTAAATAAGTATAGATGTATTTGAGAGGGGGAAGAAAAAAAAAAAAACCTCGTATTCTTTGTTACTCGTACATGCTGTTGTAAGCTGCTGGATGTTGGACGTTGGCTGCTGATGAATCAAGCTTACCACGTATTATGCAAGCAGTGCAGGGAAAATGTATGTTTCCCAAGTCCAGGGCCAAGGAGCCAAGAAGTCAAGCATGTTTCTACTTTATTGTTAACTTTACGAGTATGCTTTTCAAGTCTTTTCTTACTCTATACGCTGTACGCTGTACGCTGTACGCTGTACGAGTATACGAGCACACGAAATATGTAACCGCCCCCCCCCGCCCCCTCGGCCGAGACATTTCCCCCCGATGACATGATGCGAGAGGTCAAAGCAAGGCTACGTGTACATTCTCGATGCTTGTACAACTGAGAGAGAGAGAGAGAGAAAGTCAAAGACCCTGAACCCCAGTACAGCTGAGATGGATGCTTTCTTTTCGGAAGGCGGCAAGGCTATATGATTCACAGGGCTATAGTTCACCCCTAAGTGTGTATTTCACTCGTGGATCATCGGTATAACCCTGTATATCACTTATATCACTGGCTTATATCTACCTAATTTGAAATGCCATTGGATGCGATATCTAGAAAGATCGGTCAGGGATTGTCTCTGTTTAGTACATACTAGTTTGTTAGCCGAGACATTGGTCTGAGACCATGGACAAGGCTGCAAGGATGTGACAGCAA
This sequence comes from Geosmithia flava, assembly GCA_900188565.1. Classification (NCBI taxonomy): domain Eukaryota; kingdom Fungi; phylum Ascomycota; class Sordariomycetes; order Hypocreales; family Bionectriaceae; genus Geosmithia; species Geosmithia flava. Next base: position 58,487 of record FYEV01001628.1, on the reverse strand, counting down.
TGGTACGAGCAGTGCTATACTCTACAAGTGATAGTTTTAACAAGTGCTATCTTTACAAAGTGCTAGTGGAATAAAAAAGTATCAATCACAATACTACTAGGACCTACCCACTCGGCTCACTCCGTCAGCTCATGCCAAGAGACGTAAGGATGAGCCGGTGGGGGCGTAACACGGGATGGGGTTATAAGTTAATACAGCACGGAGTAAGAGACGGGGTAATACTCGTAAGAGCAGAGTGCTTACTACCCCGTACTCCGTAAAAAGAGAGTATTACTCCGTAAAAGAAAGTCGCTTCCCTGGTCTCCCTCCCTACCGGGATCGACCCATTTAGATGCATAACAAGGGTTCCCCGGGGCAGGCATGACCGTGACCAAAACCCGTGGCCCATGGCCCGTAACTGGTGAGACCACAACAGCTGTCGTACAATAGAAAATGGAAAAGGAACAAGAATATGGATGTCTCAGAATCTCGTATTCTTCTCATTCATTCTTCCTTTGTTCGTCTGGACCTTTGGTTGTGAGTCTCTCTCACACTCTCTCTCTCGAGTTGAACCAACGAATCAAGCACGTTGAAAGCAAAGTCTCTTTCTACCCCCCTCCCCTCCCGTCCAACCTCTTTTTTTCGTATGACGCCCGTTGACCACATGTTACGTGAGTATGAGTGTATAATTATAGTTTTATGTGTGTGAGTGTGTGTGTGTGTATACATGTATGTGTGATGTGAGTGTTATGAGCGTTAAAATCTTGGTTCGATAGTGTCTTCCATATAACGTGGCTTACCCGAGATTTTGCAGAAACAAAAAAAAAAAATCATGCAAAATTCGTTGCACATTGTAGGACAAAGCAGTCATGTGGGAAGAGAATCAGGAGTCAACAGGGTCATCATCGTGAAAACAATAGTTCTCGATTCCATCACCATCTCATAGAATTGATCACCGGCAGTGGCGTTGACAAAAAAAAACTTCAGGGGAGGCGGAGATTCAAGAAAAAGGTACACGACAAGTTCTTGACAAGCCACTTTTTAAGCCAAGACCATCATGACATTAGACTTGTTATTGGCGTGATTTCATCATGATGCTAGTGTGTGTGTGTGTGTGTGTGTGTGAGTCTTTGTGCATCCCCAACACGAGCTTGGTTAGTGAATTTTACACGAGCTTTTTTTTTTTACTGTATGCCAAGAGTGCTTTGTATACTTGGTGTTGCTACGTTGACGCAAAGGCGCTTTGAGCTGAGCTTTTTTCCTTGACGCTAGATGGCAGGTTGGGTAGTAAAGGAGGAAGAAGGAAATGATGCATAAATACATGGGTTAAGAGGATAAAAAAAGGTACTAATTATGTAGGGATCATACTTGCATAAAAAAGAAAGGAAAAGAGTAAGGGAGGGGGGGAGCGGAAGAGCGGAGTTGTACGAGGAACAGGAAAAAGGAAAAAGAAAAAAGGAACAAAGAAAAGGAAAAGAAAAAAGAAAGTGCATCCGAATTGAGCTGACTATTGCTTCTAAAGAGGTGAGTCAAGGGTTCTTGCGTTGTATACGTCGTGAATGCAGGTAAAGGTATGCGTTGGCTCTGTATTCTTGGTACGGATACAGTATATGTACGAGTATACGAGTGAGGGGAGTAAGAAGAGGAGAGAGCACGAGTTACGATGAATGACGGTTAAGAATGGATAGTTGAATTGTTCTTTGGTCTTAACCTCGTGCTCTTGGTCGTCTTGGTCTTACATTCACTCCTAGTATTAGACCCAGTACTACATAGTATTGGATTGAGTATTAGGACCACTAGGACTAGGACTATCAACTTGGATGAACCTTGTGGGGGGGGAGATCTACAATCGTACAATAACATTGTCATAGTCTTAGCAGATCGACAACTTAATTGACTAGTTTGCGTGTATTTATACAGTAGGACTGAAGCAGGAGAGTATTGCAGTTGAGCCTCCAGGATGGCCCTTGACAGGGTACAGGTATAGACAGACATGTACGGGCTGATGAGTACAACAATGGCACAAGATGATGGGAAAATATCGTCTTTTACATACAAACCCATTCAATACAAGGTCATCCCTATTCCGTCCTTGTTCCGTCTCTAACAAGCCCATTTTGTAGTCCCGAAATGCACGTACCTGTATTCATGTTAGTTCAAGTGCGTATGTGTGCGTGTGTGTGGCAAGCGGTGAGTGTGGTGGGACCTCTCTACCGGAACTCTACGGCAGCCCTTTACGGTCAATGTCGACAAGGAGTACGGGACATGGCTGACAGCCATCATCTTCATTCTCTCTCTCCCATGACCAAAGAGGTTGGGAGGAAAAGAAAAGCCGAGATGGAGGGATGAAAAGTTCACTTGTACGGAGTACACACTTCGGTCCATGATTCAACTAGGCAAGATCTACAAGAGCTGTTCCTGGGCAGCACTCTTTACTACATGTAGTTGACCTTTGTCGAATGAATATTGAGCCATACATGTACAGATTGAGCAATAATAATAAGAAAAGAAAACTTGCGTGTTAAAATGTCCATCTTATACTGCATATTACATCTACGGAGTACTCTATACTGATGTCCGTACATGCTACTCTATGCATGTACCTCTCCACACAACCACACGGGATTGGATACACACACACACACACACACAAGGTAGCACATGCACCCCTTGTTCTTTTTTTCTTTCTTGTGTACGGAGTAGGTTCAAAGAGTAAGCCGTATTGTCGTACAAAATACGTGGAAGGGGTGAGCCAAGTATGTACGAGTACGAGTTATACGCCTCTTTCTGTCTCCCCCCCTCCCCCCTGGCATCTTCCGAGGGAGAGGGTTCATGTGTTGTCAAGAGGTCCGAGAAGGGTACTGACTGTCACTGTTTATTATTACTTACTAGTCAATACTAGCTATTGTATAAGCTACTACATCTACTGTATAAGCGTAAAAAAAAGAAGCGTAAGAGGGGCGAGAAAAAAAAAAAGAGTAAAGCAAGGGTGTGTGTGTAATAAGAAAAGAATACGGAAAGAAAAGAAAATATCCTACTCTTTGACCTTTTTTTTTTCCTCTATTCTTTCTCTGTGTCCTTGGACCTGAACCTGACCTGTCCAGTCCCGACCTCTCTGACTTTTCTTCTCTGGCTTGACTTGCTGTCAATCACTCGTAATATATTGTTTATATGTATTCAAGTACCGCCATCGGGCGTCGAGGAGGCTTAAACACTGAAAAAGTCGAGAACAGCCAGCCTTTTTTTTGTTTCTCTCTCTCTCTCTCTCTCTAGTTGTGTTCTCCTCATGATATCAAGTTGACGACGACTTGTCTTTCGTTTCTACTTCCCCTTCTTGTTTATTTCCCTCTTTCCATCACTTGGTCAACCCTGTCAAACTCTTTTCCTAGGGTTTTATATGTTGACCTAGTTTGTCGTCTTTCCCCTCATCTCTCTCTTACTCTCGTTTTCTCTCTTCTTTCTTTCCTTGGCTTCTGCACCCCCCCTCTTCCCCAGATTCTGTTTTGAAACCCTCATTTCTTTGTGTCTGTGTTTTTTTTCTTTGGTCTCTCTCTCAACCCTTACCTCTCTCTCTATCTCTGACCCTGAGCCTGACTCCACCATGTCTGGATCACGTCTCGACAACGGGACAATGGATGAGAGTGGTAAAAAGAATGAGGCCATGTCTTTTGAGACTTTGAAATTTGGCAAGGTATTTACTTCTTTTCCTCTTCTTTGTCTTGTATTAGTTTACACAACTTGTACATGTATATACATATAAGTGTACAGAGTCATGAAAACTAACATCCATCAGAACTCCCTTCAACCCCCAAACCAAATCTACCTACCTCCCCCCCGTCCAGGATCGTCAAACCACTCCAACGAGTCAGACGACAACTCCTCCCTGGGAAAATATGTCACAGCCATCACCCCCTTTGACGACTCCCTCTCCTCATCAGAGAGTTCCCAGCTCTCCTTCCCCGCCTCGGCCAAGTCCTCCGTCAGAGGTGAATCCTGGGAGACGCCCAACCTGACACCGGGAACACCAGCTCTCCAATCCATCAACTCTTCTCAGCAAAAGATTCCGTACAACAGCAACAACCACAACAGCTTCAACTCCCAGCAACAGCACCACCAGCACCAGTCAGACTACTTCAAACCTCGTGGTGAACCAACAAGAGACATTGTCCTCCCCGAGGGATCCGTCAAGCGTCCCACCGTACCACCTTCAGCAGCTGAACAGCGTCAACAGCAGCAGGATGACGAGATCGCCCCAGTAGCACCTCACGTCGTGGCTCTCGAGCAGGCCCAGGCCCACGCCCGAGCTCAGCAAGCAGCCCACGATCAGCAGCAGGCAACCTCTTCCTCCTCTGGGGCCATCGTGACATCCAATCCCAACAACCCCAACGGAGCCGACATTGACGATGACACCCTCCCCACCAACAAGGTCCACGTGACGAGCGAGAAGAGGGCGACGACAAACGCAGAGATCAAGTACGCCAAGCGCAAGCTCACCATGCAAAAGTACGCCGTGACTCTCGGTCTGATCTGCATAAACGCCTTCTTCATCTTCGCATGCTGGTACTGGCCACGGTACTACTACGCCTACCTCCCCTTCATCTCCTTCCCCCTAGCCCTGAACTGCATCATGATCGTGTCCCTCCTTCTCTTCAAGTTGCGCAACACCATCTCGCCTGAGCGCATCATCGAGCCAGGCCACCTGGAAGACCTGGCCATGATCATGCCCTGCTACAACGAGACGCTGGAGGAATGCACCCGCTCTCTGGACTCACTGGTCGACCAGGTCGGCATCGAGGATCACCGTCGGTGCATCATGGTCGTGTGTGACGGTCGCGTCAAGGGGCCGGGCATGGAGAAGACCACGGCCGGATACCTGATGGAGGACATCTTCACGCACAAGGCTCACCACGAGAAGATCCGCGACGCGTACCGCGGCTGGGACGGCACGAGCATGCACGTCGAGGTCGCGTGGGGCGAGTACAAGGGTGTGCCATACTACTGCATCGTCAAGGAGCAGAACCAGGGCAAGCGCGACAGTCTCATCGTCGTCCGGTCGTTTCTGTACAAGTACAACCGGCGCCACGAGCACCCCGACATGGTCTTCTCGAGGTACTTCTTCGCTTCCATGTGCGGATGGCTGGAGGGCCAGGTCGGCATGGATAACGTCGACCACCTTGTCGGAATGGATGCCGACACCGTCTTTGATAAGGGTTGCATCGCTGAGCTGCTCAAGGAGTCCAAGTATGCCAACACTGTGGGCGTGTGCGGCTACGTCGCCGTGGACTTCACCAATGCCCATTGGAATCTGTGGTCGCTGTACCAGCATGCTGAGTACTCGATTGCCCAGGGCCTGAGGCGTCTGCATCAGTCTGTCGTCACGAAGAAGGTCTCGTGTCTCCCTGGTTGCTGTCAGCTGCTCAAGATTTGCGATTACACCTGTGGTGATCTTGTGCTCGGTGACATGTTTGGTTACCATCCTGCGCCTACCGATGGCATGTTGAAACAGATTCGTGCTACGGCATCAGAGGATAGGAATCATGTAAGTTGCTCTCCACTCTTCACCCTTTACACACACCTTCTTTTTTTGTTTATATAACACTTGCATATCCCCCCTTACGCTCTTTTCATTTTGTCCTCCCCCCGTGTTTTCTTATCATCATCTACTACCTTGATTATAATTATACTGACTGACAAAAACACAGGTCTGCCTGATGCTCACAACCCACCCGAAAGCCCAGACCCGCCAGGCCCTGTGGGCACGAGCCTACACCGACGTCCCCCACTCGTGGAGCGTGTTCCTCTCCCAGCGACGAAGGTGGTCCCTGGGCGCCACGAGCAACGACCTCCTCCTCGTCACGTCGCGCCACTGCCAGTGGTTCGAGCGCATCCTGGCCTTCTGCAACGTCATGGTCTGGACGCTGAGCGTCTTCATCGTCACGGCCATCGGGTCCATGATCGTCGCCTTCATGAGCCAGCCCTGGTGGATCATCCTCGCCTTCGCCAGCATCATGATCATCCCGCTGTCCTACTACATCATCATGTCCTTCTGGCTGCCCTCCAGCGTCAGGGAGAGCTTCCAGTACCTCGCTGGTCTGGCTATGTTCACCGTCTGCGGTCCCTTTCTCAACCTGGCTGTCCTCGTCTTTTCCGTTCACAACATGGACAGTTTTGGTTGGGGAAAGACTCGTGTCGTCATTACTGAGGATTCTGATGCAGAGGATGCAAACAAGGAGAAGAGTGCTACTGATTCTGGTGACACCACTACTACACCTACTGCTACTGGTAACACCTCTGGCAACGCCTCTGGTGACGACACTACTGCTGCTGGCAGCAATGGCGGTGTCGCTGCTCTCAACGAAAAGACTGATGACTCGACCAACAGCAGCAACAACAACAACTTTGATGAGGAGGCCAATGTCGGGATTCAGAAACCTCAACAGCCCCCTCCTGTTGCTAACCGGTTCTAAATACGAGGTTTCCTGCATCAGACGTGCATACGTACGAGAAGATGACAGCAGATGGGAAACGAAAAAAAAAAAATATTGGCTGGCACCACGGAAGAAGAAAAAGCAATTTTCGTTTTGTTTCCCCGCACGGACAGGGACAGGGACAGGGAGTGAGATGAAAAAGGTAAAAAGGTACAGGCGTTATGCATTTGGATTTTTTTTTTTTTCTTTTCTTTTCTTGGGTACTTTCTTTTCTCATGTACTTCCATTTATTGGGTACTATAATTCTTTTATTTTCTTTGTTTTTTACTTTTGCTTTTTTCCTTATTTTTTTCTTTTGTCAATTGAGGATGAAAAAGTCAACTTGCATTGGACCAAAAGTACATGTAGGGATACACACGGGAAAAGATACACACGGGAAAAGAAGCGAAGAAAGAAGCAACAACAAAAAAAAAGGTCAATGCCTAGAAAGAGCTGGATTTGGAAACAAGGGATGACAAAAAGGGATAGGAAGAAGAAGAAATGTATTGCTTTAGGTAGAATAATACTAATTTTGACAACTTTCAATTCTTGAAGACCTAGATGCAGTGAGTGATGCATCATAGTGGTGCACTCTGTATATGATAGTGGACGTATAGAGTACGGAGCGGAGTAGAGCGGAGTAGTGTCGGTCGGATTAAGCTACTAGCCAAGGTTATCTTTTGATCTACAGGGACCGGTCAGTGAATCATCCCATCGCTCAGGCCTTGACCCACAGGGTCATCACTCACACAATCACCCCATTTCTCTCTCACGCAATAGTCTTGGCTACAGTTTACGAGCTTACGACTTACGAGCTACGGGCTTACGAGTTACGATTTTCATTACTGTTTATTACTACTCTGCTGCTCTGCTCTACTGCACTGCGCTGCACTGCGCTGCGCTTCTGTGATGGTGTGAGGCCTTTGTTGTGATTTGTCCATTTGATGTGGACCTCTCCCAAAGTGGTAATTCATTGGGGTCGGGAGAGTGATTCGGGTCCGGTGTGATTCGGGTAATTCATTCCGGTATTTGCTGTGGTAGTTGCAGGTAGTTGTAGATGTATGTAGTCGTAGTGGTAGTTGCGATTACAGTCTTAGATATAGTTGCAGTCTCTAGATCCCAAGTCTTTATTTAGAATAATAGGGGACATCTTGGGATCGAGTTATTGTTTGAGATTCAGATGAGTATATGTAAACTATTGAACATTCCGAGTCCCGAGTACACCAAGACTACCCATCATGTATGCGACCGTTCCGGGATCTACCTAGTACTAGTACTAGTACTATTTACTAGTAGTAGTGAGTGGTACGGAGTACTGCTAGTATGAACCCGTATTAATAGAACAAAGACCGTATTCGCAATCATCACCTGCATGAACGAGTGCGAATGGGAGTGAATCTACCTGTAAGAAAAAATCAATATCCATCCGACATGTCCGGTACTCGGCACTCCGTACTCCGTACTCTGTACATGTAGATCGTATATGTATCCCACCGACCTTGCCGTCTGTCCATTCCCTGTCCATATAGAACCCTGTCCATGTAGACCATCCCTCTGAGTTGTTCATCCCTCCTCTGTAGATGCATGCATATACCCGGTCAGGTCAGGTCAGGTCAGGGCTCATGCGTTGTGATACATGGATATATACTACTCGTACCTTTACGAGTACAAGTACATTCATATTCATATTCATGGGATTGAGTACAACCCGGCATCGGCATCCCGTCATTTCTCCAACCATGTCCCAACCATTGGACTTTCACCGTTGAAAAAAGAGGAGCGCTAGACTCTCACCGTTGAAAAGAGAGAGAGAGACAAAGTTGGCTTCATGGCGTTATACGATCCCCACACACACACATGTGAGCGCGTGGTCAATTTTACTTCCCAAGTGTATTACGAGTTTTTCAGCCTCACCCTTTCTTTTGTTCTGGTCATTCAATTTCTATCATATTTCTCATAATCAATAAATTGCATCTTAGCATCTGTACGAGTTATCAGAAGATCAGAAGACCTCGACTTTTGTAAAACAATAGACCGGAAACACTGGTATATGTGAGCACTGCTTCTGGTAATGCTGCCCAAAGCACCCCCCAACGCAAGGGGACACACACACACCTCGTGATACCCATCCTTGGCGCACAGCTCGCGTAACCCACCACCCCCTTTTTTCTTCCCATTATCCCCCTCGTTTTTTCTCACGCTAAGTCTGAAAGCTTGAAGTGATGGAGGGGGGG
>FYEV01001628.1:0-49625 GCA_900188565.1 Geosmithia flava | reverse complement strand
GGGGAACACATGTATACTCGACGTTTTGTACATGTGCACACCCTCCTCTACACTCTCATCGTGACAAGGCTGGTAAGAGAGAGAGAGAGGAATACGGTTTTTTTTTTCTCGGGGAAACCCTGACCTGACCTGAACGGCTCCCTCTCTATCGGTTAATACGTGCCGTCTAAACGGGATGGTACGAATCGGCGACCATCAACGTGGACACACGACAGAAAAGGTGGCGGGCATGTGTGATATCGTCATGGATGTAAGTGGTAGTAGTAGCTGTAGTAGATGCTGTAGGTGTAGCAGATTGGTTGGATTCTCTCCGTACATCTATGATGAATACCTCGTGAGAGATAGAGAGAGAAAGCTGAAGCCTCAAATTTTAAAATATTCAATACCGAGGCGCTTTTCTTGCAACCCCCAAGAATGGTGGAAATGAAAGGGAGTCGGATCAAGGGAACTTATTCAGAGTGTCGGTACCATCAAACTAGTCTAGTTTAGTTGAAAAAAAAAACGAGGTTTTACCAACCATCTTCTACTCGTAAAGAAAAGAAAATATGGTGGCTTACATGACGTCTGTCTGTCTTATCCGTACCTTGCATAATAGTATTTTGCTTTTTTATTTCCTTGGGACTATTTCTACTATTCCCTTTCTCTTTTTTTTCCAATTCCTATCTTTTATTCTCAACTTGTTTTTACCTCCCTTGATCTCTGGGCTCTTTCGTTCTTCATTTCTTACCTCCATTCGTTTTATATCATTTGTTGTATTTCCCCAAAAGATCTCATATATATATCCAAGTGAAGATCACAGTGTACAACATTCTTTCTTCTAATTCTTGTTTTTTTTTCTGTTTTCCAACGTCACACATTCGGTTTCATTGTATACTCTCGTTCCTCTCCTCCAGTCAGATTCTCTCAAAGAGGTCAAGAGAGAGAAACCAAGAGACCTGAAAAAAAGAAAATGCTCGGCTGTAACTTGTTGACCGCCGTCTCGGTGCTTCTACCTCTCTTGGTGACAGCGTCACCTGCCACTCCCGACCTGTTCAAGAGAGCCAATTGCGGTCAGGGTATAGGATCTTGTCCGACCGGACAGTGTTGCTCCGAGTCTGGCTTCTGCGGTACCACGACTGCCTATTGTGGTAGTCCCGGATGTCAGATCCCTTTCAGCAATGGAGGATGTGATTCTGAGTGAGTCGTTTTTTTTTTCTTCTTTCTCTTTCTCACTATCCATTCTTCTCACTCTCTCCATTCCTCTCTCTGTGTCCCTCTTTCTTCCAGTTGTCCACCAGTCCAAAAAGAACTAACAATCAACCATGACAAAAGTGCCAAACCCTGCGGGACCAGTACAGCCGGAATCGCTCGCAACCGAAACGGCAATGTCCCATACGGTACTTCCCTCTCTCTCTTCTACCTTGCATCTATGTCATTCCCTCTCTGACCAAAACACCCCCAGGCACCATCATCACGACCTGCACAGTCCCCAAGACGGTAGCCCTAACCTTTGACGACGGACCCTACATCTACACGAGCGACATCCTCGACCTTCTGGACCGGTACAACACCAAAGTCACCTTCTTCATAACGGGCAACAACCTGGGCAAGCAGCGCATCGACAACCCCTCCGAGCCATGGGCCGGCCTCCTCAAGCGCATGCATAGCACAGGCCACCAGATCGGCTCCCACACCTGGACGCACCTCGACCTGTCGGCTGTGGACGCCGCCCGTCGCACCCAGGAGATGGTCTACAACGAGATGGCCCTCCGCAACGTCCTCGGGGGTCTTGTGCCCAAATACATGCGCCCTCCCATGGGATCCTGCACGCGCGACTCGGGCTGTCTGGACGCCATGGCCAACCTGGGGTACCACGTCGTCAACTGGGATATCGACCCCAAGGATTACCTGAATGACAGCCCTGATCTGATCCAGAATAGCAAGAACCTGTTTGACGCGGGCTGGGACGGCGTCAACCCGCACATCGTGCTCAGTCACGACACCCACAATCAGACGGTTCATGTGTTTGCTGAGTATGTCCTGCAGAAGGTCAGGGCTGCCGGGTTCAGGGTCGTGCCTGTGGGAGAGTGTCTCGGTGATGATCCTGCTAATTGGTACTTTAATGCCCCGGCTGGTAAGTGCAATGTTTGAGTCTCTTCTCCTTTTCTCTCCTTTCTCTTCTCATACATTGGACATGTTACCTACATGTACATGATCATGTAAATATGTACAACTTTTGGATGGAAAATTGGTATAGTGCATAGTTTGTCAAAGTATAATCATAACCCGGGGTATATTCTCACATATTCACAACTCTCTGCTTTGAAAATCAAAGAGTCATGATTACTTCGGGAACTACTACGGGAATGACGAAAGAGAAACGCGTGATAAGCTTTGTTTTAACCTTTGACTGACCCTCATTTTAACCCCATCAGACCCATCCTGCATCCCCGACGGCGGCCCCGGCGACGGTACCCCCGATCAATCCGTTTCTCCGGATGGCACATGCGGAGCCACCTCATCATCAGGCTACACCTGTCTCGGTTCATCCTATGGTAACTGCTGTTCACCATATGGAAACTGGTACGTTTAGTACTAGTACTAGTGCTAGTAACTCTTTTTGACCTCGTTTCGTCCCCAAAGTACCAATACTTACAAAAACACAAAACACAAACAGCGGCTCAACTTCAGCTTATTGCGACGGAGGTTGTCAATCCGACTATGGCTCCTGCAACGACTGGGATGGCGACACCATCATCTCGGAGAATGGGGTTTGCGGAGAGTCTTCTCATCAGACTTGTCTTGGGTCGACTTTTGGAGACTGTTGTTCACAATATGGACATTGGTATGTTTTCTCTTTTTCTCCTTCCCTCTTTTCTCTTTCCCTCTTTTTACTCCATTGCAACCTCTTATATCACTTCTCACTTCCTATTGCCCCCTCCCATATCACTGTATACTACATGTACACTCACTCTGCCACGTCATGTACTGTGGCGTAGTTGGGTGTATATTTATTACTCCCCAAGAAAGTGTATAAAACTAACATCGCATACAGTGGCAACACTGATGCTTATTGCTCCACAGGATGTCAGTCCGACTGGGGCTCGTGTAATTGAAGAGAGTGTGTGTGTGTTGAAGAGTGTGCGAAGATGGTGTGAAGAAGATCCGAGGAGCTGGATGCACATTCAGCTGAAGGTTGTGCAAAAAGTACTAATGGTTTTGTGTTTTTGGATATAACGGCTTGGCATATACATTTCTTTCCATTTTCTTCAAGTTATAAATCTTAATTCCATTCTCATCTTAAGAAAAGACAAAGTAAACGTGTCGTCGTTGATTCATTACATCATATATACCATTATAAAGTCCTCGGAACGGAACTCCCGAGCTGACATTGACATTGACTTCATGTGAACCCTCCCTTACGGGATGACCGAAAAGACAAAATATCGGGGATACAAAAGACACAAAGACCAAAGAAACAAAGACAAACTCTCCCGGGAAATCGGAACGTCTAATTCCAACGCCCAATCCTCAGACCGTACAATCCCCACTCGGTATAGGAAACGTCCTACGTCTCATGACATCCTTGCCCGCCACACTCTTAGGCAACCTCTTGAGGACGCTCTTCTCCCACAGGATCCACAGCGCACCCGTGAGGACCGTGACCGGCACAGCGACGACCCAGTATATCCAGAACTCCGAGGCGAGACTCAGCCCGCTGCCGGCCTCGTAGCTGAAGAAGGCCGTGTCGAATATGGAAGCGATGAACGTAGCAGGGAGGAAGATGAGCGTCACGAAGGCGATGGTGCGCATGGCCGTGCTGTCCTTGCGCATCGCCAGACCCAGGTCCAGCGAGAGCTCCGTGTCGTACTGCGCCAGCAGATAAAATAAAAGCTCCGTCTCCTGCGCCAGACGCTCCTTGTTCGCCATGGAGCGGTGACGCAGCGCCTCGAGGAAGTGCGAGTGCGACATGATGCGCTGCCGCGTCGTCTCGTAGGCCGCCAGCCTCCGCAGAAGCTTCTTGTCACGGGAGTCTGCTGTCGCCAGGAGCGTCGTCTTCTTCAGGAGAGACTGCTGGTCTAGCATCGACTCGCACGTCTTGATCGATGTGTCTAGCGTCTCAATATTGTGGATGATGTGCCGTGACACCTCGTGGAAGATGTGGTACTGCCGCGCCTCCTCTGCCGACAGCGCCGTCCGCTTCTTCTCCCTCATCCGCACAAAGTTCCGCAGAGCCCACACTGATCCCTCCTGCACTTCCGCTAGGTCCTCCAGAAGCGTGGGGTACACCCAGAAGGGATCTAGGAGGTCGCGCTCCTGCAGCTTTTGCGGCAGCGTCTCCTGGATCTTGCGCCTCAGTTGCGCCGGCGCGTCAAAGATGAAGATGATTGTCTTCCCCGCCTCCGCATCCCATTTCACCACCACGTTGGTCTTGTACCATGAGTAGTCTATTTTCTCCGCGTCGCCCGCCGCCATGACCTTGGCCATCAGCCTCGCCCATGAGGCTATTGTTGGGATTGTATGTCAGCTGACTGCTTGTCTGTAATTAGGGGGCGCAGCGATACATACTTGCACTCCGGAGGTTTCCCTCGTCGTCCCTGTGTGCTTCGATTCCAGAATACCCATTTGCATTGCGATAATAATGCGCCCACCAATAATCGGGCAGTCCCGACTCGCTGCAGATCATTTTGTGGCACGCCCCATGGTTTCTAACATGGTCGGCGGCCGCAAATCTGCACACATAATCGTCAGCTGGCGCGAGGAAAGCCGTGGCAAATTCCAGGACAACACTCACACGACGGCAACATTTACGTCTTTGAACACTTCGCTATTGAGACATGCCACCTCTCCGTGCTGCGCTTCCGTCGAGCTCCCATATGCATACGCCCATTGATTTGTCCCTAGCAAGGTAAACCTGTCAGTATGACATAACGTCCGAGTCGACAGAGAGGAGAGAAAAAAGGTCTTCTCACCAGCTTTCCACAGAAATACAGGGCCTTGGAGGCAGTCGAATTTCAACATTGTCGTCGTTTATCCTTGGATCGAAAAGTGAGTGAGCGACCGCCCAGTTCGGACGGCGGTGGCCCTTTATATAAGCATTTCAAGAGGCCCGACCCCTCATCTTCAACCGCAAGGCTGGTTGGCGTCCTCCATCAGCCTTGGGCGTTACGCCCAACAGCGGATGCCAGCATGGCCAATGAGGCGTTGAAGGATCCAGTTCTCCAATCATCTGAGACGCTGTTGTTGCAGGGGTCACGTAGTGGCGGTGCGGGTTGACGAACATCCTGTGTTCATATGTATGCTGACAAGCTGATCGATGAATGTCCTGCCACGATTTCTGCACCAGTGGTGGAGAATGAGGCTGTTCGCTTTTCTTCCTGACAGAAGTGCAGATAATCAATCTGGGCAAGATATCTCCGGGGTGCCCGGTCACGAGTAAAGCATTGTTGATGCCGAGCACTACAACGGGAAATCGCATGACTAACAGCCACCAAAACTTCATGCAATTGGCACACGGAAGGAGCACTCCACCTCCGTCCAGATAGGCAAGGAGGGAACAGCAGCAGCAGAGAGGCAGCGTGATATGATGATGCAAAATGAGCCACAGTGGGACAAGAGAAAAGAGAAAGTTGAATTCTACCCAAAGAGAAAGAATTGTATATATTCCCGATCCAATACAGCTCGGTAGTAGAGTATGACTAGGCAAAAAAACTCAAAAACAAGAAGCATATATAAAAACGAAAAAAAACGCACATAAGATAAATACAACTTATTGTCAGTTCACACGAAAAGAGGCACACTTGATAGAGAGATAAAAGAGAAAGAGGAAAAAAATAAGCCGTTCGAATATCCCTGGCACGCCTGACTGAACTGCCCGTAGTGATTGGGCCCGTTAATAAAAAAGGCCTCGACACTGTATAAAGCCGTCCCAAACGCCAAAGCCAGATCGTCCGTAATACCGTCCGTTCACACACCAGAAGAAGAAGAAAAAAATCTCGTTACAAAACAAGCCAAAGATAAACAAAAAAAGAAGACAGGGAGAGGTACAGACGAAACAATAAGAAAACAAGAGGAAAAAAAGAACACCAGATTAAGTAAGAAGAAGAATCAGCCCATGTCCCCTTCACCCCTAAAGTATACAGCCCCATCCCATCTTTATAATCGTGTACTGCAAAATGGGGGGAGGTGGGAGAGAGGACCCCTGTGAGAATAAACAAGGAGGTATGTGGAGAAAAGGAAGCCCTTGTTGTCTGTACGTATCCCCATCGGAGCTGTTTGAAGCCAGAAAAGGAAAAGGCGGGGGCAGTCAGAGATCAAGTAATTCAGGTATAGAAGCCTAGCCCGATAAGCTGTCATCGGTCTGGTGTCCCGTGGCGTTAAGGGTAGACTCCGCGGGGGTGCAGTTGTAGCGACGGATGTAGGAGTCGCATTTGCAGTTGCAGTCGCAGTCGCAGTCGCAGTTGGAAGGGGCGGGATTAGGAGCAGGATGAGAAGTAGCAGGGTATTGAAGGTTGGGATCGGCAAACTGCGGATGGGGCTGATCGGTCGTTGCAGCAATAATAGTGCTAGGAGGGTCGTTGTTGTTGTTGTTGATGGTGGCGGTGGTGTTATCGTCATTGTGGGCGTCGACATCGTCAGGGTGTTTACATGACGGTCGAAGCCAGCAGACGCGACTCGACGTCGTCCATGGGGATGCTATCCATACGAGGGCCCTCCATGCCCTGGATGCGCTGCTCGATGGCCTGGAAGCGGGGCTCGTAGCCGCCGGCACGGGCCTCGAGGTTCTCCATGCGCTTCTCCATGTGGTCGAGGCGCTGCTCGATGCGGAGGAAGCCGTTCATCATGTCGTGGCTGAGGCGGTCGAGCTTGTTGGTGAAGGACCGGATCGAGGTGGCGAGGGGCGCGTTCTCGGGGGTCGAGGGCCCGTTGGAGGCCCGGGGCTCGTGGTTGTGCCGGGCCTCCTGGAGGGCGAAGCGCCACTGGTTTCCCAGCTGCACCTCGCACACGGCCTTTGCGCGGAACGGGCAGTCGATCTTGCGCGTCGACGGGTTGCGCTTCTTGGCCGTGCTGCTGTACTTGACACCCCCGCGGTCGCAGACGAGGTCGTATCGCGTGGGCTTGCCGTCGCGGTAGTTGGACGCGCGCAGCTTGACGATGCCGTAGCCCTGATCCTTGGCCACGCGCTGCACAGACGCCATCAGGTCGTCGAATGATCGGAAGATGCCCTCGGGCGGCGGTATCAGCGACGGAGGCGGTGTTGTCCCCGGCATGGCCGTCGCGGCCGTCGTGGGTCCTTGGTATGCCATGGTTGCGAGAGATGGTCGGTCTCTGTGTGTGTTTTTTTGTGGTATATAGAGATGTCGGGAAAGAAACAAGAAAAGAACGAACGATGGAAGAGAGGGCCTATCAAGAAAGAAAAGAACGAAAGAAAAAAGAGGGAAAGATAGATAGAACGAGAGACTTGGAGACTCTCTTCTTCCTTCTCCCCTACTCCCTCAGAGAGGAGTTGTTTTGATGGAGAGAGAGCAAGGCGGTTTTGTTGGAACCGGAAGAAAGAAAAATAAGGATAACGAATGTACAGTAGTAGTACCCTTTTTTTTTTCCTTGGTCCCCCGGAGATCGCGACAAAGAACGATACACGCGGAGACACGAGCTCTGAGTGCTTGATGGTGTTGGGCTGTGAGGATTTTTCCAATCCGCACTGTTGACAAGTTAAGGTTTGGTGTTGGTCAGTCACCGGTCAGGCGACCCATTCACAGTCTGAGAAAGCAGCAGCCCGCCTCTGTACGTAACGCGAAGCGCATTGGTTCCCCGGATGCTTATAAGTGGGGACTTTCTGTCTCTCTTTCTCTCTGCACTCTCCGGAGTACTGGAGTCTGGCAATGGCCTATCGTACGAGTTGAAACCATCAGATAGAAAGAGAGAGATTTTCAGACTTTTACTGTTATCTTTTCTCTATCAAATCTCTCTCTATTTTTTCCCTCTTACTATTTGTGTTACAAGTAAAGTGGTGTTCTTTCATTCCGTCACTCTTCATCATATCCGACATCGGGCTTAGTGAAATAACACTACGGCAACAGGCACAGTCGAGTCCACTGCATCTCAGATCCTCCCCAGCCCCACGTGGTTTGGGGACCTCTGTTTGGTTGTCGTCAGTCCTATATTTCACGTGACATGCTTTTTTTTGTGAGCCAGCCGTCGCGCCCACCCAGCCAGCATCTTCACCTATCTGCCTACCCTGTCACGAGGATTACCTTTCTAGGCGGTATTACGAGGAAAGGGTACACGCATAATCTGGGAGGAACGACAAGAATCTCTTCATTTGTTTATTATTGCATGTTTTTTTTGTTTCTCTCTTAACTCGGTCTTCATTTTCATTTTCTCATAGCCTTAAATGAATGGAATTATGCTGTTACCATTTCCGTTCTGATCATTCCCGTTATTACGACGTAGACTTTATCCCGTGGCGTCAAATCCATACTCACTCACGGACATTAGCCAGCCAGCCACACCTCTCATCTCCCTTCCTCCATCCATCAACAAACAAAAACTCTCTTTCCCAACTTGCACATCCATCGTCGCAGAAACAACAACAGCAGTCGTCCTCACCAACTTGGCAGAACAGCACTCATATAGCTCGGAACCGGACCCGGAAGGTTTTTTGCTACCCAATTACCCCCCCTCCCTCCCCCGGCGGTAAAGGGGAAGAGCGAGGTAGAGAGCTCCCTGCGCCATGAGCGAGCAGCCGACAAACGGCGCCAATGGTGCCGCCGACCAGCGAGCCTGGGATGAGAAGCGAATCGAGGAATCTCTCAGGAGACTTCACCTCTTGCATATAAAGGTATGTAATTTCCAGAAGTGTACAATAAAAAAAAATTGCAACTTCCCCCCTCAGAGAGACAATGAGAGTGAGAGAGTACTGACCGTTGCACCCAAGGCTCGCGCACTACGAGAAGTCATCCCCAAGATGCTGGAGACTCTGAGCCATAAATACCCCTCCCGTATGTCCCTGGCTAAACCCAACCACCACACCCTTCCGGGGACCCCCCCCCCTATTTCCCCTTTCCCTCGAAATAATCGTGTTCAATTTTGTCTTTGCTAACATTGGGAGGAGCCCAACCATCAGCCGAGACACTGTACAACGCCTTTGTCAAGGCTGCAAATGATGCGCAGTCCAGTATCACCGACTTCACCGGCCTGATGCAAGAGGAGCAGACAAAGGCCATCCTGGCCCAGGCTCACAAGAGCGCCCAGGAGGACCCCAAGGGCATCAAGCCTTGGCGGTATAAGGATCATCCCGAATGGTATGACCTCAATGGCAAGTCATGATGGACGGCGGTATTCACCATTCCGCTTTGTTTGGAGAGGGGGGAAAGCATGATGGCGGTCAACTGCGGTGAGCGACGAGATGATGGGGTCATGCCGCTGTTGTTTACGATGCTACGACAATTTTTTTTTTTTAACTTAACTGGTTTGCATTTATTTTTATATTCAATTTTTTCTTGGGCTACAGCATGTCTGTTTTCTACATAGGTAGTTTGTTTTCTTTCTTCATGGGGGACATCATTGAATATCACTATGAAGAAAACATCCTTTCTTTCTTTTTTTGGGGACTCGTTGCTCATGCAACCTGGTTTTCTCCGTGTGATGGAGTGTTGTCGTGACGTTCAAGATGAGCTTTCAATATGCACTTCACTCTGCAGCCTCGACAAGGCTCACCACTCAGAGAGAGAGAAAGAATGAGGGTCCAGTATGGAAATCCAAGACGGATGAGCTACTACTGCTACTGCTACTTCGACCTACGACTTGATTACGTACATGTAGTTTGACTGCTGTTAATATGGCCGGGCACCCAAGTTCCCCATCGCTACTATCTCGTACGACCGAGTTTTGGATCCAGAAAATTGGGGGTCCCAGTGAGGTGGTGGGCTGTAGGCACTGCTACAGTGAGGTACAGTGAGTGGTGTAGGCCCCTAGGCCCCAAAGGCCACGGCACATCTACGGATCAACCAGGGCCCGGGCGACTTTGAAGGGTCTCCCACGTAGTCAGTCACGTGTCGAGCCTCAAGCCCCACAGCACCGACCCTCTGATTCGCCAAGACAGCGGGCACAATCAGTTTCTTTCTGCCCACACAAAATTTCCCACCCAATTCTCGAAATTCATCGCCGCTCCCTTCTCGTGAGATACTTGCATTGTTCAACTCCCACCCGACCAAACACGAGCAACAATGGCGTTCCAGCGTGTCACCTACCGTCGTCGCAACCCGTGAGTTTTACCATCTACTGGATACCTGAACAAGACGATACACATATATTCTTTTTTTCTGCATTCCTCTCCGGCCGGGCATTCTTGTGTTGGGCGATTGAGGGTGGAGGAAGAATATATTCATCTTGGATGGGTCTTACCTTTTTGCGCAAACATGGAAGGAAATGGGACATGAAAGGACTGACAAGGCATCACCACAATCCAGGTACAACACGCGGTCCAACAAGACCCGTGTCGTCAAGACCCCCGGCGGCGACCTCCGCGTCCTTCACATCAAGAAGCGCGGCACTGTCCCCAAGTGCGGTGACTGCGGCTCTAAGCTCTCCGGCGTAAGTGCCAACCACATACATGCACAAACATCTTCCCTCCTGGGACAACAGAACACACGAGACAATCCGGAACGGAACGACATGGCGAGATCGACAGACGAGGGATGAACCGGTATTGGAGGAGGGGAAAAGCCTTCAAGTGGGGGGATCTGTGTCAAACCGCCTGACTCCTCGACGAAAACCTTTTTTACCTTCCCACGAACGACCTATCGGCAACCCTCACACACAACATACGCCTTTTCTCCCCGACCATGCCGAATTGTCTCTTGTGTCTCTGTCCTAGCTGGAGGGGGATGAAAACCCTGAAAACAGAAAAAAGGAATCCAAAGCCCTAACATTCAACCGATAGATCCCCGCCCTCCGCCCCCGCGAGTACGCCTCCATCTCGCACCCCAAGAAGACCGTCCAGCGTGCCTACGGTGGTTCGCGATGCGGTAACTGCGTCCGCGACCGCATCGTCCGCGCCTTCCTCATTGAGGAGCAGAAGATCGTCAAGAAGGTGCTGAAGGAGCAGGAGCAGAGCCAGAAGAAGAAATAGATTCCACGCTGAGAGGGAAGCATTAAAAATTGCGGGTTGGGTTTGATCGGACAAGAACAAAAAACAAGAAAAGAAACATTTTTCCAACACCAAAAAGACCACCAACATTGGTTTTCTTTCCTTCCTGCCCCACGTCCCTTGCCCGTCTTTTTTTTCTTCTCATCTGACAGTTTCTGCCAATGACGTTGCCATCTGCCGCCGTCTTATAAAAAACTGCGAGTACTTTATTTGCTCGCAAATGAAAGAAATGACGAAATAACTTTTTTTTTTTTTCCTTTGTTGAAATCAAAAAAAGAAAGAAGGGGAGAGTGAGTGAAAGGACACAAATGGGGATTTTCTTTTATTATGGATGCCCTGGTTGGGGATAAATGACTTTTTGTCTTCTGGTTCATTGCTATGGTGTTCAATAGGGACAAAATGGGGACTTGCATGATTCATTATGATTCTGTTCCATGTTGGTGATGTTGATGTGAATACTCTTTACTTACCTGCTGTCCACCTGCCCTCCTTCCCCCGTATGCTGTGGGAACGACCTATGTGATGGTTTGCAGCATTTTCTTTCTTATTTCCGTCAGAACCCCAGCGTATTTCTGGCAATTCTGCCCGCACGGCGCAATTTGTGGTGGCCCCAGTATGGACTCGCACAGAATACAGAGAGGTACGTATCTAATGGTCAGCAAGATGCGGAGAGGACCATTTTTGCCCACACTTTCCACTGCGTCCCCCACGTTTTAGCTCGGTTCGCCCATGTAAATTAGGTAGGTCGGACCTCCGTACCTCGCAAGACACATGCACTCGGGGGGGGAAGCAACCGCCTTCTTTTTCTCTCTCTCCCCATACCACACGCACAGACATAGCTCATCTGTCGTGTACAAAAAATATCGACAATGATGCGCACCAGTATCTTCTCCAAAGCCATGGCAATGCGATGCGCCGTCCGAGTGCCTTCCTCCTCATCCTCCTCGACAACAATCATACGACATGCGACGACGACAAAAACAACAACAAAAGCAACAGCCGGGTTGTCAATCTACCACCAGAACCGATATATACACACGAGCGATGCGCGGTGGAAAAATGCCAAAAGCAGCAGCAGCAAAAAAAAGAATGAGGTAGAACGAGAAGATCCGACGGCGACATCTACATCTGCTGCCCGTCCCCCAACGGACATTTCCAGCCTCGACGTCCTGGGCTCTGTGCCCGCTCCGTCCACCTCGGTAGATGTGTGCATGCCGGACGGCTTCGGACTGAACAGCGGCATCACCATCGCGGACGGGGACGGGGCCATACTCGTCAGCGGGGAGGCCTTCTCCTGGCGTCCGTGGGAGGCGGTAGGGGAGATGAGGCTCGTCAATGACAAGGGGCAGTTTGAGATTCCTGCTGAGTCGTTGGGGGTGCTGGATATGCTGTGGCCTCGACCGGGTATGTTTTTTCTCTTTTTTTTTCTCCCCTCTCTTTCTCGTCTCTCGCGCTCCCCTCTATACGTCCTTGTCATATTCAAGTGAAGAGAAAATCCGGAATAAATTGCTAACATGTTACCGGCTGTAGATCTACTTATTATTGGTGTGGGAAAGGAAATTCGACCGCTCAGCCCTAAGACGCGCATGGTCCTGGCTGATATGGGGTACCGTGTCGAGGTGCTCGATACGAGAAATGCGGCTTCGCAGTTTAATATGCTGGCTACGGAGAGGGGTACGTCTGATGTGGCGGCTGCTTTGATACCCATTGGGTGGAAAGAGGGTGTGGGAGCGAGGGACTAGAGAGGGTTTGGCCTGATGGGGGGGAGGCCATTGCTCGTTTTGCATGTATGATATTGGCTATGTGGATGTTAGCGGTGCGTTGTCTGACAATTATAATGACACATTTGGTTCATACAGGGTACCGGAGATACATTGTGCAAGTGCAATGTTGCGATTGTCTAGGTGCTCATCGCACTCTCTATTATCATGCGCTATACCATTCTATCACAATGGCTCTGGCATCTGGTAGAAGTGGTCGAGTGGCTCACGGCTTTCTGTACACAGGGTAAGAGCGTGTGCCAGCTGGGTGAGCATGTGGTTGAGAATGGCAGGCAGGGAACGTATACATTGCATGGACACCCTCACATATTGTACTAAACGGGGACCTGGAAATACTTGAGTATATGACGGTATGTATGCTCATTGGGTATAGATCTTCCCATCACTGATGCTGAATGTGCCGCCCCAGGGCGTGCTAGAAGAGGAAGAGGCTAAGATGGCTTGATCCAAGACAAATCAGCCGTCTCGTCGCATGCGGCGGTCAAAGTAATCCGACCTCATATGGTTTCCTGTGTTATCCTTTGACAGCTTCGATGAACCCTATATGTTACTTTCCTCTTTTCCAGCCTCTTCAAGCATGTTGGTGTCGACGAGTGGAATGATCGAGAGAAGGGGGCTGATGATGACGAGGTTTATGTGTTCAACACGCCTGATTTTGAACATTACGAGTACGATGGAAGCAAAGACAAACAAGACTAATCTACCACTACGGGTGCCAGTGGGGATTGAAGAGTGATGGCATGGCCTCCTCTGGGGACGGACGGTCCATGGACAAATGACGGATGATGAGAGAACCACGCTGCCGGTACTGACTCTGCGTGGGCAACGGCCGATGCTGATTGGCCAGGCGCTTTGTCTGCCCGCGAGGAGCATGCACCGAAACAGCAAAGCGAGCACAGAAGTACGGAGCAGCAAACAAGAGGAAAGAGCAAGGCGACACAAGTGCCCCTCGCGTCACTCATTCCCCATCGCACCTGCCGTAGGAGCCTCAGCGCTGTTTTATCCTTTATCACTGTCATTCTCATTCCCTCCCATTTTTGCATCCCGTTTCCTCTTCCCGTCTCTCCTCTCGCATCTCACACAACGGGCAAAAACCACAAAACAGATCCATCCCTTCACATTTCTGCCTCATCGCTTCTTATTGAATTTTGCTCGCTCGCCACTTGGGACCCCGCTACTGATCTGGCGCATCCAGTTCAGATAACAGAAGCTTTCACCGCCCGTACAAAAGGAAGAAAAAAAGACTGGAGGAGGCACTCGGTTTTTACCCTGTGTGTGACTCCAGATCCACTCTCACCCCGCCGCGGACAAATCGGCTCCTAGCACTGAGCAGCCTCATTCTTTGCCTCTTGATCTTGGGACGCGCCCCGACTGATCACATTGCCCACTCGAAAAGCCCCTGCAGCGGGGGCTTTGTTCTTCTCGTCGTCTCTTTGGCCTGAGACGGAGATATTTTTCTTCCCGCCTCATCCCAATCCGGCATATCTCAACCCACAATCATCACTCCGGCACACTCATAGGGAATGGACCCTCTTTCATTTGATCCCCATCTCACAGACCCCCCGCTCCTCAGCAGCAATTCCAAGTTCAAGTCGTACACCACCAGCCAAGCAGAGTATCCCGAGATCCGCGTTTTTTTCCGCGAGCATGCCAAGGCCGACGAGCTTTATCGTGACAATGGGCCTCTGCCTCTGCTCGTCTTCATCCCGGGACTCGGTGGCTCTGTCGCTCAGTTCCACCCATTGATGAGCAGCCTCATTGATGTGGCCCCATGCCTCTCATTCGACTGGCCCGGCGGTGGTCGCTCAAAGTATACGCCCACCTCGTGGGATGCTTACGGCCCTGAGGCGCTGCGGGAGCTGGTCGAGATGATCATCGAGGACCATCGCAACAAGGACGCGGAGCAGACAGTCGTGCTCATCGGTCACAGCATGGGCACGGCGTATTGCGCCATGCTCGCCAACCCAACTGTGCCGCACAAGACGTCTCTATCCGAGTACGTGGTCGGTGTCGTTGGTATCTGCCCAATCTCGAGCCCCATCAACGAGAAGTCGGCTGCGTGGGGGAGGAGGCTCATGTTCATTCCTGACTGGCTGTTCGATCTCTGGCGTATGTGGGATGGCATGGGGGGTCCCGAGAGCCCTAGTGTCGGCCGCTTTGTGGGAAAGGATGCCGACGCTGAGCTCAAGCAGCTCCAGTACCGCTTTAACAAACAGAGTCGTTCACCTGTCTGGAAGCGCATGTTTTACGGACTCTTGTCATACAAGAACGGGCTGCCCGCCGGCGGCTTTACCGGTCTCGACATCTGGGCTGGCCTCGAGTGCCCAGTCTTCCTCATTTCCGCCGAGAACGATGCCTTGACGCCACCTGCAGAAGCCAAGAAGATTTTTAAGGCGTTGAGGTTAGGAGACAACACGACTGCTGAAACAGCTGAACCTGAGGGCTTTACGAGTAAGTCGAGTACAGCAACCCCCGGGGCTTCAGAAGCGTCGAACACGGCAGCACCTGTCGATCCACCCCTGGACACTGCCCCCTCTGTCCCACTTTCCGTCGACGACATCTGGGAGCAGCATTTCCAAGAGGGCGCAAAGGTACTCGATCAGGCGACCGAGTCGACAGGCGACGATGCGGGAGACGACCACCCTAGTACCCCTCACGAGACCCCGGCTGGCATTCCACCCCAGCCGCGGAATCCTGAGAGAGTCGTCGACATCAAGATGATGCCCGCCCCTGCCACGCATGCCGTCCTGTACGCACCACGCTCTGTTCGTGCCATGGCTGGTCTCATCGGTGACTTCCTGGCCAAGAACGTCACGGGCCGCCTCTCTCTGGGCTGGCAGCTGCAGTATCTCTCTCGCGAGGGCAAGTGGGATGTCAAGAATCTTAAGAAGTGGCGCTCTGTCAACCCCGTCTCCGACCCGATTGGCCCGCCTGGAAACCCAATCTTCCGCGCAATGAAGACACTCCGCGAGGCAGACGATGTGCACACCCCGAGTGTCTTTGTCTCCCGTTGGGGCCCACCGAAGATCCGCCACGTTGTCGACATATCCAAGGACCAGCCTGTCTATGACCCGCGAGGTCTCGAACGCGCTGGAATCAGGTACCACAAGTTTCCCACGGTGTCCAAGGTGCCACCGACGCCCGATGAAGTTAAAGACTTTATCACCCTTATCGATAAATTGCGGACTGCCCATACACATCTCGAGGATAACCAGGAGGTGTCTGACGACGTCGAGGGCCTCATCGGCGTGCATTGCCACTACGGCTTCAACCGCACAGGTTACTTTCTCGTCTGCTACCTGGTGGAGAGATGCAACTTAACTGTGAAGCAGGCCATTGAGGAATTCGCTAGGGCTCGACCTAACGGTATCAGGCACTCACACTTTTTGGACCGGCTGTATGTGCGGTATAATTTGGACGTGGACTAGTGTTTTTTTGGGGGGGGGGAGGACAGACGAGAAATGTGATATGGAAACCCCTCGAGGGTCTTATGAATTGTGCTACGCGGCGTCTTGGGGTTGGGGTTTATTACTTCTTTTATTTTTATTGGGAAGGTTAGCTTTTAGATTCGGGTTGTTTTATTCTCGTTCACACGATATCAGCATTACAAGTTATACAATGGAATGGAAAACGGGCAAGTTGTTTTTTATGAAGATAGGTACGACTGAAATGATGTTATATCACGATTTACACGCTTCAATGTTCTTTGCTATCGTTTTCGCGCAAGTGGTGGGCGTCAAAGTCTGCTATGACGTAATAGTGATTGATATGCTTTGTCGAGGTATGCGTAAAAGAAGAAGTGGTATTATAAGAACGAGAAAGAAGAGGAGGCACAATGCCATGAAACTAGAAAGAAGTGAGGAACCTAGACTCGTGGATATGCTCAGCCTGGTCGTCGATGACGTCACCGGCATCAGAACCAGCAATGTCCATCTTCTCCTTGAGCTCCCTGGTGATGGGCTCAACATCAACAGCGAGGTAGTCCCTCAGGAAGCGGCCGACGTCGGTATTCTCGACGTTACCGCGAATTTCAGAGACGCTGTCGACGTTGCCGGACGAGTAGATGTTGACGTCTACTGCCGTGTGGCCGTGGGTGCTCCAGCCGATGTGGGCGCGGAGCGAGATGATGGCGGACAGGACGGTGGTGGCGGAGTCGGCGGTGTCGACGATGAGCTGGATCTCTTCCGCTGTGGCGTCGTCTATGCCTAGTCCGTCTTGCAGGATGTGCTTCTCAACCCAGGACTTGAGTTTTCTGTCGGACCCCGAAGAAGAAGAAGAAGAGGAAGAGACGTGATGGGCGAGTTTTGCGGCGAGAAACTCGCAAGAAGAGGATGCGCGGGCGAGAGCCTCGGGGTACCAGCCGTAGACGGGGAGGTGGCCGGGCTCCTGGATGGCTGTGGCGAGACCGCCAGTCTCGTGGTCGCTCGTGGCGACGAGGACGGTCTCGGTGTCTGAGTGGGCGATGAAGTCCAGGACTGCGCGGAAGGCGGCGTCGTACTCGAGGACCTCGTGGACCTGGGCGGCGGGATCGTTGATGTGTCCCGCGTGATCGATGCGGGAGCCCTCGACCATGAGGAAGAAGCCCCTGTCCGAGCCGGCGGTTGCACGCTCCAGGGCGCGCAGCGAGGCGCCCGTCATCTCGCTGAGGGAGGGGTACACGTCTGACATGTTGCGGCGGTCGAGCTCAAAGGGTATGTCTGTCGGGGCGAAGAGGCCCATGTACGGCAGCTTGACGTCGGTGTCGGGACGGGCGAAGGCGTCGAACCCGGCGCGCGAGTCGGCGTACGTCCAGCCGTGCTCCTCCGTGGCAAGACGGGTGACGTCCACGTCGTCGGCGCGACAGCTCCCCTGGGTGGAATTGGGGAGGAAGTGGCACCGTCCACCACCCATGAGGAGATCGACGGTGCGGCCGAGGACGCCGCCCCCGACCTCCTGCACGGCTATGTCGTCCTCCATGGACCGCACGAGGACGTGGCTCGCGAAGCAGGCGGGCGTGGCGTCGGTGATGTCAGTCGTGACGGTCAGGCCGGTGACGTAGCCGGCGCGCTTGGCCGCCTCCAGGACCGTCCCGCAGGGGGCGTGGTCCGGCGTCACGGATATGGCGCCGTTGTAGCTCTTGCGCGCGCACGAGAAGGCCGTGGCGCCCGCTGCGCTGTCCGTCACGAGGGAGCTGCTCGACCGCGTGCGGCTCGTGCCCCAGAAGTGTCGGTCTAGCGTTAGGGTGTCGTCGATGGGGAGCGACTCGACGTGTTGCCGGAAGCTGCGCGTCAGGGAGAGCGAGGCTGGCCCCATGCCGTCTGATACCATGAATACCAGGTTGCGCTTCGCTGGGGGGGAGGACGGGGAGTGGTGACGGTGGGTGGGTTGTTGGGCCCATACTGCTAGGACTATGACTAGGGCTGTTGTCAGGGTGGCCCATGTGAAGAGGATGATTTCTCGGGTTCGTGATGGTCGTTTTGGCGGGTTGGACCCGTTTGGTATGAGGGGGGTTTGTTCGGACTTTTTTGTTTTCTCGGTTAGATTGAGGCTGATGAGGGATTGATTTGGGGGGGAATTGCCATTGCTTACCATGATGAATGGTTGATGATGGATGTTCCACCTGGATTGATGGATGATAAAGGGAAGAGTTGGAGGGGACGGTGTAGGTGGAGGTGGTACATGTATTTATCGTTTTGGGGAATGGATACCCTAATGACGTGGGACACAGATAGGTACGTGTGTATGCATAAGAGAAAAAAAAGGAAAATCCGGGACAATGATGGTTTTATCTTGATAGAGATTATCGAGTAATATTACTAGTACTACGGAGTTACTGCTCGTAGTATCGCTTATCATTACCGGCTCGGCTCGTCGCTATATGCATACTCGTACCTGTAATGCGTGCCCTTTGACAAATAAGCTGTCGGCATACAAGCAGGTGGACGACATCATCAACTCACGGGACTTTGTTGCGGGGGACGGACTGTGCCAAATTAGAGTGGGGACTCGTGACCCTTTCTGCGTCGGGTCCTACCGAAGGGGTCACGGTCACTTGGTCTGTGGTCAGTGATGAGTGATGATGATTATACGGAGTATTGAAAAGGCTGGATAGTAGATACATGTAGTCATTTGATCTGTTCCTGGTCTTTGTCTTGTTGGTTCAGTGAACCCCGTACGGAGTACTGTGTATCGGTGAGGACCAACACCAACGTCAGATGTGAAACTGATCAAGGTACAGTACAGTGCAGTACAATCAGTCTAGCTGTACTCCGTCTGATAATGCACTTGTACAGTTGACCTGGAGCTACTAGATGGGAAGCATGCTAGTAGCAATCTGCTCAACTGGTTATGCTGGTCAAACATCTAGCCATCAATTCTTTTTGCTTTCACCTGTCCATCTCTGTACGCGTATGAATTTAGCGCCCAGAGTGCTCCGTACATATACGAATACTCGTACCTTGTTCGGTAACCTCAATATTAATGAAATCTACGGAGTACATGTAATCGTATCTCTGCGCGTACAGAGTACCTCCCGCTCCGTACCAAAGAGCCGCCGCTTGGCCCAAGCCACCGTATCATCCAACAGACCACCATCACCAATCCCTCACCTCCTATAAGCGACATTTCCAACCCTAGACATGAAACCCTTCCGAGTGAGTACTCGTAAAAAATGAAGAGATTGAAACAAGGGGAAGAAGAGTTTGCAAAAAAGACAACAGTTTACCAGGAATAAAACGGAAATGTTTGCTTTTTTCTTCTTCTTGTAGTAAAGAATACATATACGCCACATGGTTTGGTACTAGTCTCATGAAGCGCTTGTGCGACAAAGGGGGACGTCTCTGTGATGAATGGCTATTATAAATGAACGACATGTATATAACGACCATGTCGTTTCCTGTCTTTTACCTTTT
Source organism: Geosmithia flava (assembly GCA_900188565.1). Classification (NCBI taxonomy): domain Eukaryota; kingdom Fungi; phylum Ascomycota; class Sordariomycetes; order Hypocreales; family Bionectriaceae; genus Geosmithia; species Geosmithia flava. The sequence goes on along the minus strand of FYEV01001628.1, from coordinate 29,823 downwards.
GATTCATTTTGATCTTGGTCAGTTCCACTCTTCGTTTCCATTCTTTACATAGTAACTCTTGATTTCCCCCCAGATTTCCGCTGGACGGAGTCTCATTCCCATTCTTTGCCACACCATTTACATTCTTTTTCAACAAGACATTCATTTCACATATTCAAGAGAAGAACAAGCAAACAAGATGCTTCAAAAACTCCCACTCTCACTGTCCTCCCTCCTCACCCTCACCCTAGCCAACCCCATCCTCCTCCGTCGCGAGGTAGACAAGCTAGACCAGGCCGCCTTCGACGAGGCCCAGCAGCGCGACGACACCGCCACACGGTCCTTCTCCAACGTCCCCATCAAGAACTCCCAGGGCAAATGTCTCTTCGTAGACAAGTTATCTGGCGACTTCCGAGCCAACCTGACGCCCATCCAGATTGGAGACTGCGACAGAAGCAGCAAGACCGAAGGTGGTCAAGGATGGGACATCATCACCTCGGGAAAGCACAATGATCGCGATGACCGTATCCTCATAGTGAGCACCCTCACACAGGCCTGCTTCAACGCCGACCCCCGACGTCCCGAGGGCTCACAGGTCAACCTCTTCTCCTGTGGGGGGCGCGCCGACGGCGGAGGCGAGGTAACCAATTCGCAGCTCTTGGCTACGGATGGGTCCCCCGGGAGGTTCAGACTCTCCCCTGATAACGGAGAGGGGTACTGTCTCACGGCTGGAGGGGAGACAGTCGACATTGAGACGTGTGATGAGAATGCCGATGAGCAGTGGTTCACTATGGGGGACCAGTCCAGCACCACTACTACTGCCCCTGATACTACTGCTACTGCTACGGCCTCGGGAACCGTCGTCAGCGCCACTGGTACGTCTTTGGCCAGTGATACAGCGGAGGCTTCCACGGGCACACCTGCTACAGCAACAACGGCGACAGCAGCAGCAGACTCTACGGCACCCGTCTCCCGCGCAGGAGGGAATTTGGTCCCCACGGCCGTGGCGGAGGCACAGGAGTTCGACGATACGGCTACCCGTGCCGTTCAGGGCGTGCATATTCGCTCCCCCGATGGAAGGTGTCTCTCTGTGGATGCCACGGCAGGCGACTTCCGCGAGAATATCATCCCCGTGGCTATGGCGGCGTGCTCGGCCGATGAGGCTGGTCAGAAATTCGACATTGTCACCGCGGGGAAGTATAATGATGGAACGCTCGGGGAGGCGCTCGTCGTGAGTGCCCTGACGAATGGGTGCGTTAGCTTTGATGCTAGGAGGGCAGAGGGGGATACTGTGACTATTTTCTCTTGTGGCGGGAGAGCCGATGGTGGTGAGTTTTTGATACCCCCCCTTTTATTTTCTTCTTGCCCTTCTTTCTTCTTTAAGTTGGGTTACTCTTCTGTTTGGGTAATGTTGCTGACGACTCTATGCACTTATAGGAGGTCAAACTGATACGGCTCAGCTGTATCCGTTCAAAAAGGGGGATGACTCCATGACTCTGGAGCCCGCGTCTGGAAATGGAGAGGTCTGCTTGGTGGCTGGTAGCACGAGACTCGACTCTGGGAGCTGTGACGGTAGCAAGAATTTTGATCTGGTGCAGGATGTTTAGTAGCACTAGGTCTCCAAATCACGCAAATACATCGAATTTCACTATAGTGGACAGATGTATAGAGCACACATACATCGGTGTACTTGTATGTAAGTGCGTGCGTCGCAGCCCCATCTTCGGGTACATGTAAGGACCGCAACGCCAACGACATGGAACTTGAGTGCACCTCATATACACTTGGTACATGTAGCAAAGGCACCTGATAAGATATCATATTTATTTTATGTAGCCCATGTCTGATGCCCAAGCCAAGATATGTATGACACCAGGCGAATGAAGTTCGAATCACGGAGTGTGCAGAGACCCCCCCGCAGCTACCACTCACAGTTCAAGGTAGGGGTGATAACGGCTCCTCCCAAGCAAGAAAAGGGCTTTTCACTGCTTCTGCTGCACTTGATCCCACTCACTCCAGGACACGACATGGTGCCGACCTTGTCCTTGCCGGCTGCCTTGTATGTACATCCTTGCACGCCGTGGGCCTCAAACGGCCCAATGTCCTCTGTAGGATATGATCCCTGGTCCGTGTCCGCGCCAGCATCGATTCTAAGGAGAGGTTTGGTATCACACTCTTTTACGGGGTCATCTGTGTCCCTGTTCCTCTGGAAGAGTATCCAGTCTTGCAGGATTGCAGGTATTTCCCCTCCAGTGGTTGATGTCACAAGATCAATGAACACAACGTGCACGGGCGGCGGTGACGGCTCTGCCGTGGACGACGGCGGCGGCTTGGTCGTAGATGTGGGGCCCGGCTCGTCTGTTGTCGGATAGAGGGTGACGTCGACGCCAATCCCCGTTACATCGATGATGCCGAAGTAGCCTCCGCCCCCCAGGACGGGACTCTGGCCGTCTGGGTCCTCAGGGTACCAGGTATTGGTCGCCCACGTGAGAGGTATGCATGGTGTAGTGTCCGTCGAGCTGTCTCGAGGCTTTGTGCAGGCCTCGACATCTATTGGCATGTGTGCACACACGACGCATGTGCATTCATCATTAGTACATGTATCAAAACACTCAGTTGCAGAGAGAGAATGGTGAGAGGAGGTCCACGCAGAGATGTAGGCTTGGGGAATGAATGTGCCGTACCGCTACAGCTACTTTCGCAGCTACTTGAAGTTGACGAGTATGTGCAAGTCGTCTCGCAATGTGGAAATGTAAAGGTGGTACAGCCGCTCGGCTGTGGACGCGGCGGATCCGGCTGCAATTTGGAGAACGCTCTTGGGTCAGCATCGGGTACATCAATGTACATACGTCTCGTGTATATACACGTATTCGTGTATGCAGAGAGACACTGATCGTTGGTGATGAAGGACTTACCGCGTCGCCCCCCCCACCAGATCTGCCACCTTGTGGATGGCAGCCTACACCAACGCAGCCACCTTTGACGCAGTTCAAGCCAGTACATATAATGATGGTGCAGTCGGGACCAAAGCAGACGCCCTCGCCAGAACAGTCGGGGCCAATGCAGCCGATGGATATGCAGCGTTCACTGTCACACCGGCCCTCGTCATCGCACCCCTCGCCGTAACAGCCCGATGAGACGCACCCCTTACCGATGCACGTACCGTCGCGGCAGTTCGGGCCAATACACCCAATTGCAAAACAATCTTCCCCGGTGCAATAGCCACGGTCGCTGCAGTCAGGCCCGGTGCATCCCTGACTGGCGCAAAGAATATCTGCAGGTGGGTTTCGTCGACATTAGCACGTGCTGATATCGGAACGTTGTACAAAAATGGCGGCAACGCGGACGGGGGCGCATGTGAACACGGGCGATTAGGCTGAAGCGGGCACCATTCATTAACATACCGGTGCAAACCTTTCCCTTGCAGTCGGGCCCCAGGCATCCCCCTACCACGGGAATAGGAAGGTTGGTGTCAGTGGGGATGCTTGTCGTGGGGTTTGGTCCACCACCCGGAGCGGTGGTGGTCGGAGATCCGGGAGGCACAGATACCTCGGCGCCCCCCGGACACCAAGGCTGTTTTGGCGGGCACTTGAAATCTTGAGGGGCAGTGCTCGAGGGAGACGGGGCCGCAACCTCGGGGCCCCTGACCGAATCCTTGTCGCCGTTGAATGACGATAGGGAGAATGCATAGTTCCACACGCCAGGGAACAGGAAGTATTCCTCGTTGCATGCGTCCTCGGTCACATTAGCAATGACGCTTGGCTTGCTACTCTTGTCATTCACGTTCCGGCTCCACACGCGGTAACCTCCTGTATCAGATGACTTCTTCCAAGTAATGCTGCGTGACCGTCATCGATGGATTATCTGGTTAGTTTCGCTATGTTTCTTCAATCGTCATGTGCATGTGGCAATGTAATGGCAGTTCGCGTACGAGGGCGCCATCTAGGATCTTGGGACCGACTTACCGAACCGACGTCGCATCTATCGTATCGACGGCTAGCCCACTTGGAACAGGAGGAGTGCCCCTCCCCGGGACGACGTTGGGTGCTATGAATGGTAGCCCCTGGCCGTTGTCGTTCCAAGTCACAATGGCAATCATGTAGTTGACGCCGTCACGGAGCCACTTAACCTCTCCGGGGGATGACCTGAAGGCGGCGCCCGAGATGAACTGGCAGTGATCGGGTTGCCAGTCCCAAATTATGATGTTGTACCCGATTATTGAGCCGGTAAAGTCTCCTGTGGGCGGGTCCCATGATATCGTAGCGCCCTGGAACTGCTCCGTTGTCCCGCGTACCTGGACATTCCGCGGCGGCGGCGCAAGCTGAGGCCTCGCCTTGGCTGACTGGGTGCCCGTGCTCCCGCCTTTGACAGTATCGCCGCCACTTGCACGCACCGACAGGGAGTATTCCCAACCATCTAGTGGCCACTGAGAGTCCCAGCGGTTGGCGTCAGTGTGGAGGGCTGAGAAGCCGTTCCCCCCGCCCTCAATGGAAACCTGTAAGTCGTACCCATAGGCTCCGTAGACTGGCGGAAGCGTTAGCACCTTAAATCAACATAATGATGCCTTCAGTGTCGCTCATGTGCCATGTATTCAGACATCAATGCAACCGGGGTGTTGTAGGGGAGCGAGAGACATGGAATAAAACTAGCAACAGGAGACTTTAAAGAGATGATCGCTAGGTGTGTGTAGGCTTACTCACCGGCATCCCAGGTGGCTGTAACACCTTGAGGCGACGAGGCGACGACAAAGTTTGCTGGCGTTGGGAGATCTCTGACAAGGGCAGGATCGTTCGTGGCGGGAACTCGTAGGAAGGCCGAACCCATTTTGAAGTCATCCANNCACGAGTGTCCTGGAGAAGGCATGGGCAATTTGGTACTCCCCTAGAGCGTTTGGGTGGAGACCATCATAGCCTGGAAGGTGAAGATGAGGGTCAGCACATCCATTCATACATTGACGTATGTACATGTATATATCAATGTATCGATGTATGAGCCTGTAGTCAAAGGTGCAATGTGCACTAGGCTAGAGTTTTGGTGTCTTACCAGATGGACATCCGCCAGCACTGCAGGTATAGTATTTCGCGATATCGGCAGTGTGGATAGGCGATCGATCCGTAGATTTATTATCCAGAGCCTGGCGGAGACGCGCGTTGTAGATGTTCGTGTTAATGACGAGATCTTGCCTACCCCCAATAAAGGTCCTATGAGGCACATTGGCAACTGCAAACTTGAGGCTCGGATTGGCCTCGCGCGCATTGTCTATCAACAGACTAATGCTCTCAATCGTGCCCTCCCAGTCGCTGTAGAACCAGCCCATGTCGTTAAAGCCGAGCATAACGAGCATCAGGTCAGCTTGGTGTGCCTGGACGACTTCCTTTATAACACCCTTTGTAACAGCTGCGGCGCGCCCCCAGAGCGCAAAGTGGTCACTGTTGGACGTGAAGGCTGCGTCGGCGCCGCGCGCGTAACCGCCACTGGTCTTCGGTTCGTATGTTGGGTCGCTGTCGTCGTACCAAGTTGGTGGCCGAGGCTTGGATGCTTTCTCGGGCTCTACAGTTCCCTTGTGAGGCCCCACGAAGCGTATGTCGATGTTGTTGGCCCGGAACCACTGCCAGATCCGATATCGCCACGTCCAGTCCCCCTCCCGGCCCTGAGAGATGGAGTCACCCACCACCATGACACGGAGTGCTGCATCTGCTACTCGACCAACACCCTCTTCATCTCCGGTGCTGTCTGACGAGTTTCCCATCGATGAAAGATGCGCGTTTTGGACCAGGCTGTTCACGTCCAAGGTGTCTTCCATCAACTGGTATGGCGGCAGGGCAGGCAGCAGTGAGTCTATGAGGGCGTACTCGGGAATGTCGTTTACCGCGTCGGTGGGATAAGCCAGGTCGAGAGACCGAGAATGCACTGAGTGCGAGCTCTCAGCGGAGACTGAAGCTTCTAGCACTACCGCTGATGAGAATATGGTGCCCGTCCAAGTCGCTGTTGGAGTAGTCACAGGGCCTTGTTCGCTCTGCTCCGGCCTGGCCCTGTCCCCCTCGGCTCTGGCGAGCCAAGCTGGAAAGAAAAGGGCTATGACCATACATGTATACATGTAGATGCCCATGGCTCAAACAGTTCTGCGAGTTGCTGAACTCGTATGTGTGGCTATCTTGTCTCCAATACGCGGAAGTATATGTGGTTATGGTAATTGCATGTGCGGACATTTGAATCAATGCCTCTGCGAATATGAACCTTCTGTCTCCCACTGAGACGGCACCATGTTATGTATCAATTTGCTCCTGCATGCTGGCCTCCAGGTCAATAAGCCCGACCTGGTTACAAGCACATGTATCCATGTGCATCCGCTGTTCTGCGTAGCTACATGTAATCAAATCCAACGTTGGAGGGCCGAGGGGAGGGCTGGTGCAAGGTCAAGGGTTGAAGCGGCAACTCTACTCGCACGTACATGCTATGCACAAGAAAATACACGTATGAATTGATCAGCCTTGGGCGTTCTAGACTTGTTGGCCCTTGCATTCAATAATGGGTCACATGTAGCATATTCTTATATTGCAGACCGGGCATAGTCGTATTGATGGAACATCACGGGTTCATACATTGCATATAGAAGTCATGCACACCAAGCACAACGAGTCCTCCACCGGTAGCAATATACATATAGGTTAAAATATGGGCATGTACTTCTCTCAAGTATTGACTGTAATCGATTGGTTTCTCTTGAACTGAACTTGTATCGTTACCTCTTCGACCCTGTCTCTCATCCTCTGTAGGATGGATGTACTTGTAATTCGGCGGCCGCCGTTGCAACATCGAGCCAACGTGCGTTAAACCAAAAGTTCGAACCCGCTGTCCATGGCATTTCCGTCCGGGAGGGGTAAACATTTCAGTGTTGACAGGGATTGTATCGAGGAACCTAATAGTCTGGGGTTGCTTGGCGGATGCTACATGCCTCGCAACATGTTGGTGCGAAGCGCCCAGGGATGGGCCATGTAAGTACGTGCATACAATCAATACACTACCAACCAACATCACAAAAACTTGATACCATCAACACTTTCGCGCGGGCAAAGTAACACCCCCCCTCTTTCGTTGTGTATAGACCTGTTGGGTGTTCTCAATCAATCCCTACCCTTTGATACACGTTGAGTCATTGGCACACCCGAACGGCTCGCTTAGTTCTGATATGCATGGCTAGAACCAACATCCAATATCACCAATATCCAAGACCACCCTGCGTGGGGTTGGGGGCAGAGAACTGGGTGCGATGATATCTACAATGTATAAGTCCAGGTGTTCATTCTTTCCAGAAACTTTAGGGACGGATAGACCAGTCTCTTCAACTCTTTGTTTCTCACAACACTTATGAACTAACCTTCTCTCTACACTGAGAAGAAGACCAAGAAACCCCACACAACGGGAAGCAAAACTAAGACATTGAATAAGAAAGAAGTCGACCGGAAAAGAAATGTCTTTTGAAAACAAATTCAGACAGTTTGCTCTGGCCTTTTGTGTCTTCGCGTGGATATGTGGCGCCTATCCTGGCGATCGCATATCCCACCACCCTCTAGTAGAGTGAGTGGAAGATTGAAATTTGAGCATCGAAGCGATTCCATCATGGCCCTCCCCTCCTCCCTGGGGATAGTAGGTTCCCTTTGTGTTAGTATATAGCTAACCGCAACTATGATGTGTCCTAGGGAAAGGCAGGAGAGCGAAAACGTGTACTGCAGGAGTATTTGCTCTACGTCTGGCTGCGGGGGGGCAACGTGCCCTTCCGAACAACTGCGACGCAGCTTGATAGACACGAAATCATACTCCGCCAACGACACATCCTGGCTCGAGGAGAATGATGATTCAAGCCGAGGTGCTTTGAGGGAAACCAAACGCGCACTGCCCCGGCACCGGACCACTCAGGCGATTCGGGACTATGTCGTGGCCCGGAAGTACTCCCCAAATATGCGCACCCTGGTACCGCCAGCCGGGGAAGATGGTAACCAGTTCAGTTTCTGCAGACAGGAATCTTTTCTATCAGCCCGTCTCGATGAAAACGGCCAGTTGTTAATGGGCGGGGGTCGGACACAGCTGGTAGGATGCACTGGCTTGATCATTGCGTCTGTTCATGGGGTATACGCGGTGAGTGAACCTTGGCATGCACATCCCACGTCAAGATACATGTACTTCAAAAAACTTGAAGACAGGCTCTACCAGAGCAACCGGACGACCTCCCTGAGTGAACATTGAATATCCGGTGCTCTTGATCGTTGAGCGGACTTTGTACATGTACTGACATGTGAAACCCCAAAGTGCCACTTTTTCGAGGATCTTCACTTCCAAGAGAATTCATGGGAGGGTCTCCAGCCTGTTCTTAACATGATCAGAGGCACTGGCGACGTCGCTTCAATCGCTGGGCCGAGGTTGAGAAGAAACTTATTTCCCTGTCCAGATGGTCACCCATGGGCATTTTTTATCATGCCGAGAAATGAGCTCACGCCCGATGATGCCAACTCTCAGACATACGGCAATGCGTATGAGCAAATGTATGTTCCGCCCTCCCCTACGCCCCCTTCCGGGAACAATATAGTCCTAGACTTACTAAAGAAAAACGGTTCTTTGTTTGTTTTGTTTCTGGACTTAATAGGAAAGAAGTCCTTCAGCGCCAAATACCCTGCATTGGCATTACCAGGTACAACTATCCCATTTGGGACCCTGATATGGAGGGTGCCCCCCCGGATGTAGACTTACTCCCTGAATACTTTGGGGCATTCTTTTTCGAGTATGATAGGGACGCAGATCGTCATGGTAACGCCGACTGGAGGGTGTGGGCTGAAGAAACAAGTTTCATGGGAAGGGAAAATATGGGCTTACCGAATATTGATAGAAACTAAGAGTGGAAAGAGGGGTCTAATGGAGGGCCGTGACATTGATGACAACACAAGGGATCAGAATACACATAAGCTACCGGGAGTTCCAAGCAGTATTGCGAACATGATATATTGGCCTCAACTCCATCCATACTTTATCAAGCGTGCGGCAGTCCACTGCATCGTCTTCCCACCGCATGCAAGGCGCCCCTGACGACGATCCAAGACGACCAACGGGTCCCTGACACTGTCACCCCGCCGCTCTAGCGATTTCATCTCGAGACTGCTCGGGTAGCGTGGCGGTTCACCCACTATGCAGAAGCAGACCCCGTTGCCATATCCATCAGAGGTGTAGCAGTGCAGGATGTTATCCAGATGCAGGTACTCCAGGTTCGCCTCATGGCTCGTCAGGTAGTCTATGAGGGGACGCACAGGCCCATTCTCATGGACCATGATGTTGAACAGGGAAAGCTCAGAGACACGAGTCTTCTTGACAAACTCCAGTAGATCGCTCTGCGTGACGGACAGACCGGCCATACGGCAGCGCTTTAGGGCATGTAGAACGTAGTCCTCATGCGAGGACCTCTTCATGCTAGTCACCATAGACTGCAGAATCGACTGCATGATTCTCTCGGAATTGTACCCGGTGCGCGAGCCTGCATGTGTGAGGCCGATGCGAAGATACAGTATGTCCAGGTCTTCGAGGCGGTGGCAGAGGGCCAGGATCCTGGCTACGCCAGTGTATTCGGACTCGTCCTGGCAGACCTGCTCCATCTCTTGGTCCGACGCGGGGACCGAGTCCCACCCCCCATTCATATCCACGCCATCGAGATCCGGCTCCCTCACGTAGTCTTCTGGTAGCTCCTCCAGCTCTTCCAAGCTGAAATTTCGTCTGAAAGAATCCGCCTCAGCGCGCAGTGGCGTGCAGATGCTCAAGGACAGCGAGGTGAGGGGCTTCAGCGCCTCTGCAAGCCCAGGGTCGTCCCAGTCGATCCTGTTGAGCTGCCGGCGGGGTAGGCTGCACTGCTGCATGTCATCCTGGTTCAGGATGTTAAGCCGCCTCACACGTAGCCTGCTGGCCGCGAGTGCACGCATGGTTATGTAGAAGGTGTAGATGGAACACTGCCAGACAACCTTGGACATGGGGCGGAAGCAGTTTTCGTAGAATGCGTATCCGGGATTCACCTCCATCAGGGGCGTCACCCTTTCCCCTCCGTTGGAGCGAATGACGCACACCCGCAGCGTCAGGGCCTCGAGCGGTTGATCTGGACCCTTGTGTCGCGCCAGTCCCTCAAACAGCTGCGTGAGCAACTTCATCTCCTCGGACCAAGGGTTGCTATCCGCCTCCTCGTTTGTCGTGCTGCGCATTTCGGATGCGCACGTAGTGGTAGGTCCAGCTGGTGCGCGCCTCATCTCTCCTTGCTTGGCGATGCCGACGATGCAGATATCCTGCACTGTGCTCGTCAGCCCGGGAAGACAGGCACCCTTGGCCAGGCTGCGGAGAGAATCGGGGGTCAGGTCAATGTTCTTGGTCTTGCGTAGGAACCCCAGGAACCTGGGACCCGTTGAGTTGGTCGCCATCGTCTTGGACGTGAGCCGAAGACTGAAGATGTCGTCGGGACATAAGAGGTCGACCAGGGTTTGGATTATTTCGACTGGACAGGCTTCGAGATGGGAGGCCATTTTGAACGGAGTTGGCAGATTTTGATCGTTGTGTGTGTCTCTTTTGTCCTAGCTGCACGGTCGTGGGAGTGTTGTTGGTTCTATGTTCATGGTGACCCCTCACTCGAACAAAGCGGGCGGTTTATAAGGCAGCATACTTCCCATGTACTCGTGCTATTGTCCGATCCTATGGTTGAGGAGTAGCCATACACTACGTCACGCGCCGCGCGCGCAAGTCGCAAGGATGCTGCCTCTAACATCGGCCAGTAGAAGCGGGATTCATTTCATCCGAGGATCATTTCATCCGTGGTTGGGTTCACCCGATCGGCAGTGCAACATTTGGGAGAGTGCGTGCGCGATAATGATCGCAGGCATCTTGATGATAGAGATGATGTTGATACTCGAAAATGTTGAAGTTGACTAAATTCAGTAAATGACATCAAGCTGAGGTCGGGCTTTGATGTAAAGTGGCGCGGGGTTTGAGGCTGGAATTAGAAATGCGGGATCGCCCCTCCCCGAAAGTGATATACGAATTATTAAGTACATAATTATGAAACTCCACCATCACCACCATTTCTCCTTTTTTATTTATTTTTATTTCCAATTTTCAACCTCACCTCTTCTCCCTGTTCCAACGCAGAGCGCCCGCATGTGCTGCAATCGACCATGGCGACGCGCGACGACGCGACGGTAGGAGAAGAACATGAATCGTCGACGTCAACCCCAGCCACAGAGACGGTGGTAGCACCACCACCACCAGCCGCACCCGGGCCAAGCCAGACATCACCGACGTCGCCCACATCGCCAACATCTCCCACATCCCGAGCACCAGCCGACGGCGACCGAAGTGGCGTGTCTCGCGTCCCGACCTCATCAACCACATCATCGACATCGTCATCCGTCCGTCGTAACAACAACAACCACAGCCACCATGGCAATGGCAGCCGCCTCCGCCGCCGCCCAACGAGCAGCACGAGCTCCCCGGTCAAGACACGCCCCCGCGCCGCCACCTTCCGCACAATCGAAGACTTCGACGACCTCGCGACGAATTACCAAGAGCGACCGGGATGGCAGCCAGGCTCAGAGCCAGGCTTCGACCCCGGCCTACCGGACGGCGGGCACGCGTCCATGCCGACGCTCAGCGTGCCCTGCGTGATAACAGTGGTGGACTTCTCGTCCGATAAAGTCGAGACGCGCCACATGGGCAATGAAGAGTTCATTCGGTTCCTGGACGAGGAGCCGCACCCGGCAGACTGGGTCAAGTGCCGATGGATCAACGTCAACGGCATAAGCTGGGACGTGATACAGGCCGTAGGGGCGCGCAAGGGTCTGCACAAGCTGGCGCTCGAGGACGTCATGAACCTCCGCAACCGCACCAAGATGGACTGGTACCCCAACCACGCGTTTGTCGTCATGACGCTGCAGAAGCTGGTGCACCTCGTTGACTCTGACTCCTCGTCAGACTCAGACTCGGATGACGATGGCGACGGCGGCACCGGAAGCAGCAGTACCAGCAGCGCAAGCACGAGCATCCACTCGCGCAAACGCTTCGGCTACCTCCGCGAGGCGTTCTGGGACCTATGGCGCTCCAAGAGACAGACGCACCGCCAGAGGCACCGCCGTGCCAGCGACGACCAGGAGAAGAACGTGACGGGCCGTATGTCCACCGGCGTCGACGACATGCCCGCCGACCTGGGACTGCGCGAGACGGCCATCCTGCGCACCCTGCAGCGGTACCACGCGTCGGGCAACGAGGCCCGCACCGAGTTCATGGAGCGGCACTCGTCCCTGGCTCCCTACAAGATGGCCATCTCGGCCGAGCAGGTATCCGTGTTCCTGACGTCGGACAACACGGTCGTGTCCCTGCTGGAGACGTCGGCCGGCGACGTGGAGCGGCCCATCCTCGCCCGCCTGTGCACGCGGGGCACCGTCCTGCGCGAGTCGTGCGACGGCTCGCTCCTCGTCCAGGCCATCATCGACGCTGTCATCGACCTCGCCATCCCCCTGACGGCCGTGTACAACGACATCATAGGCGACCTGGAGCTCGACGTCCTCACCGCCCCCTCCGTCCACCTCAGTCGCAGCCTGTACATCTGCACCAGCGAGATCAACAAGATGCTCAGCTTCCTCAGTCCCATAGAGAACCTCGTCAATGGACTGCGCGACCACCGCACCCCCCTCGACCACGACACCGCCATGTCCCTCCTCGCCGATCCCAACTCGGGCGTCATCATAAGTCCCCAGACACATACCTACCTCGGCGACGTGCTCGATCACATCATCATGATCACCGAGGGGCTCAGACAGTCGAGGATGTCATCGGATAATCTAATCGGGCTTATATTCAACACCATCTCTGCCACGCAGAATGAAAGCATGAAGCAGCTTACTGTCGTCACCATCATCTTTTTGCCCCTGACGTTTATCACTGGTTTCTTTGGTCAGAATTTCCCAGAGGATGGCTTTCCAGAGGTGAAGAATGGTATTTGGTATTTGTGAGTCTCCCTCTCTTTCTTCTTGTATACTCCCTTCTATCGTCCCCCCCTCTAACGTAAGACAGCTGGGCATGTGCTATCCCAACCGCTTTTGCGACAATCCTCATCCTGATGCGCGACCAACTATATGCTGCGCTCGTCCGTCTCCTCCAGAGACAGCACATTGGTACTATCCGTAAGAACAAGAAAAAGGTCACGAGGAAGCACAAGAAGAAGAGCAAGACGCTCACCCACAACGACGACATTAATCCCTATGCCAATGCTAGGTGAAGGGGGCTGTGTTTATTTTCACCCCTCTCCTTGTGTATTTCATTTGTAATCCTTCTATGACTTCTTGTCTTTTTCTTTTGGTTTTTTTTTGGCATACAGTAATGTAATATACCCCGGGTCTCGGTATCCAATCTTTCTTCTTCGTTTCTTGTTTCTTTTCTTCGTACGTTATTGTTGTCTACTACTAGAACCATCGGTCATTTAGTGTGATATTCTTCTCCCCCCCCTGGGGGGAACTTCATAATATGAATCCGAAATACCACTATTTGGTTAGACTCAAGTCCCCAACCACACAGACACAACGGTGTCCCGACAGAGTCCACAAGGCAGGGCTGGTATACCATGTGCAATTCAGCTATACCTTTTGACACTGCTGGGCTATTTGATAAATTGCGGGTTCCCAATTTTCGATTCCGAGGACGGATGCCATCACATAGACATAGGTACCCAAGGAAAGACGACCGCGGTTTCTCGCTAAGCCGTGAATTGCTTCGAGGAGGTCCCTGTACCTGTGACAGTCCTGCATGGATGGACGCACCAGCGTCACAGCGAGGGTAGCCCAGACCTACTCCACCGCGGGGGGCGTCTGCGCAATGCACCACGGGGCATACCGGAAGTGAATCTGCATGGTCTCAGATCACTTGGGTCTATGGTAAATGTAACGAGACGCTTGAGTTCAACAAGATCAAGCCCGGGGGCATTCGGAAATGGTGCAACGGGCAGTAGCGATAGACGAACAATGTCTCCACATCCATGAAGACCGTTGGCCTGTGTAAGCGACCTTACTACGGGTAGTAGTAATGCCTAATAGAACTAGACACGTTGAAGTGATCATCTATGTCATGATGGTCGAAGAACATCAGTACATATTTTGAAGAACTACACTTGCTCGTAGAACCAACTTTACAACCACCATCATGTACAAATACGTTCATGTAAACCTACACCAGATAGCGTATCACACTACTCCTCGTACTTCTTAGTGCTTTCCTGTTTAGGAACCGATCCCGGACGAAGCCGATTGCGGGACGGGTCCAGCAGGACTGATACGAGCAAGTAGTGGAGAAGGTGCGTTATCAATTATAAACGAGCCCATCAATCAGGAGGCATTTTCTCCTCCATTTCAACGACAACATCCATCATTCAAGGTCTGCATTAGAGGAGATCAGCACATCGTTAAAGTTGATCCCCTTGTACATCTCTCCCCAGGGATCTGATAACCCTACCATTTAGCTACGGAAACCTTATTCATCCCTCTACTTTTACTTCCCCACAGACAAGTTGAAGTTGCCCCACCATCACCCCTCCTTTATACTCCTCCCCTCTCACTACTACATCCATATATCGCATCTCTGTCTCACCCCTCCGAAACCTTCACCATGGCCTCGGCGGATCACATCGTATTTCAGAGTGGAAGCATCTATCAGACACAGATAGATGGAGGCAAGACAGCAGAGCCATCGTTTGCCAGCTGCATGGTCGTCAAGGATGGCGTGATCCAGTACGTCGGCACAGACAAGGACACAGCCGTGGTGCAGGCCCTGGACGCTGGGGCCGAGGTGCGCAACCTAGGCGGCAAGAAGGTCCTACCCAGCTTCATTGACGGCCATATTCACCTCCTCCTGCTGGGCCAGTCCCTCACCAAGGTACCTCTGGAGAAGTGCAAGACGCTCGAGGAGATCCGGACAGAGATTAAGCGCGCGGCCCAGGAGAACCCCACGGCAACACGCATCTTTGCGCGGGGGTGGATGCACTCGATGACACCTGACGGTGTGGACGCCAGCTTGCTGGACGACCTGGACCCGAGGCCCATCTTCGTGGACACCAAGGACCTGCACTCTACGTGGTGCAACAGCGCGGGACTGGCCGAGGTGTGCGCCAAGATGGGCATCGACCCGGACGGCAAGACGCCTGATCCCTCGGGGGGAACCTTCCAGCGTGATAAGGACGGTAAGCCCAACGGTGTGTTCAACGAGAGCGCCGTCTTCGAGACCATCTGGCCGTTTGTCGCGCAGGTCGCGTCCATGGAGGAGCGCAAGGACGCCATCCGCGCTGCCATCAAGACTTTCAACTCGGTCGGGTACACGGGCATGACTGACATGGCCATGGACGACACCATCTGGGAGCCGCTGCGGGAGCTGCGCGACACTGAGGGTCTATCGTCCATCCGCGTGGCAGCCTACTGGCTCATGAAGCCCATCAAGGAGGGCGAGTCCATCGACGCCGTGCTCGCCCAGGTTGACCACGCCGCCGATATGGCCCGCCGCTACAGCGACCCGGACTGCCGCGTCGTCGGAATAAAGGTCATATGCGACGGCATCGTCGACGCCTGCACCGCCTCCCTAAAGGAGCCCTACTCTTCGGGGACACCCACCCCTGGCCCCATCTGGCCGGAGGAGGTGCTCCACCCTCTCGTCGCCCGCGCCCAGCACCACGGCCTACAGGTCGCCCTCCACGCCATTGGCGACAATACGGTCCGCATGGCCATTGACGTTCTCGAGCGCAACGCCGACCCTGCCCGCCGTCCGCGCATAGAGCACATCGAGCTCGCCTCCGAAGAGGATGCCGCCCGCCTCGGCCGTCTGGGCATCACTGCCTCCGTCCAGCCCGTCCACGCCGACCCCGCCATTCTACGCGCGTGGCCTCGTCTCATCGGCGAGCACCGCTGCTCCCGCGCCTTTGCCTACAGCGAGTTTGCAGACGGCGGGGCCGTCCTCGCTCTCGGTTCTGATGCTCCCACGGCCCCTCACGTCCCCATGCCGAACCTCTACGTCGCTACTACCAGGCGCTCATACCGCGAGCACGGCGCTGCTGACGAGCCTGAACCCGTCAACCCGCACTTTGCCCTGTCTGTGTGTCAGGCTGTTACGGCAGCTACCCACGGATCGGCGTACTCGTGCTTTGCGGATGCTTGGACGGGCAGTCTGCGCGCTGGTCTGAAGGCTGACTTTGTCGTGTGTGATGTTGACCTGTCGCCTGATCAGCTTGTTAGGGGGTCGGTCAAGGAGACGTGGTTCGAGGGGAGGAAGGTGTTTGCTGCTGATGAGTAAATGATGACACGATGGAAATATGTATATAAATGAGAAAAATGTTTGGATTTTCGTCATCTTCCCCAGCTAGGCTCGTGGAACCGCGTATATGTCTTGTGTATGTGTACAACCCAAATGTAAAAGCGTTTTGGATCAATATCATGACGTCTTGTGTCACCATGTAATGTGTACACGCAAACCAGTGAAGCCCAGTTTCATCAACCCCTCGGTGTATTGCCCCTCTTCACACTCCTCCTGAACACCCATTCCTCAGTCGAGCCAACGTCGTCATCTAGTCTCCCGGGAACAGCTTTGTCCTGGTCCTTGTGTGGGTCCCCACCGCTCTGTCCCACGGCGAGAGCCTCATCGTTTTTCGCAGCCGCAACTTCGGCTTTCTTTGCGGCCAAAGCCTCCTTCTGTCCTGTGACCAAGGCCTCCATGGCGACCGTTATGCGCTCTAGGAGAGGGAGTATGCCCGTCTTGAGAGCGTCGACGGATTCGACGAGGCGTTCCTGAGACTCCAAGAGCTTGTCGGCTTTGTCATTCAGCTGGTCTGATGATGGAGGCTTGGCCTCTTCATGGGCGAGGGCGCTTTGAGGAGGGGCAGCAGTATTTGGCCAAGTCGAAGCATCTAGCGTAGCGGAAGCATTTGGCCCAGCGGAAGTATCTGGCTCAACGGAAGTGAGTGGTTCAGCGGAAGCTTTTGGCGTAGTGGGAGAAGCCTGAACGCTAGACGCCTTGTCCATAGCCTTGACCACATCCGCCTTGAGCTCGTTCAACTTCCACTCCTTCATTGACGTTAGCAAGACCACGACTGGCCCGCAGGGCTATACATTGGCATTTGGATCTTCGTCGCGCAGAAACCTACCGGTGTGTTACTGTTGTTGAGGGCGTCCATGAGAAGTTTGGTCGCCGCGAATGCGGAGAACGGTATAGCGGTGCATTTCGTGCCTGACTGGGCACAGCCAAAGCAATCGGGTTCTCCGAAAAGATTGTATGCATGCCGTTAGTTATTGGAGAGATCACCCTGAGGGGGGAGGGGCAAGGGAACAGTCTCCGTGTCGACCTACCACTAGCCTTGTAATAGCAGATGCCTTTTTGTTCATCATCGCTCAAGCGTAAGACACATTCAGAGCAAGGCACGAGACGAGCGCCACCCCGGATAGCCGCAGCCTCCTTGGGAGTCCCGCAAGGCTTATCGGCCCTGTCCTTCGTCGCTGCCTGGGAGGCAAGCTTCGCGAGCTTCTTCTATCATCGTAAGGTCAGAGGGGGCTCGTGCCACTGCCAACGGGGTGTTACCTTGTTAACCATAGCTTCTTTTTGCCAGAGTGGGCCTTGGAATGAAAGAAGAATGGGGAAAAGTAAATAATGATTCAAAGGCTGCCAAGCGAAGAACTTGAAGACGACCACGGTCAGGTGTTGTGTTGCTTGCGATTGTCGATGCTGGAGCAGGTTGTGGTCAAACCTGGAAAGATCAAGATAATGAGGAGAAATTGAAAGAAGAAGAAAACATGCAATGGGGGGTTTTTTTTTGTGTGTGTGAATTGAAAGGGATTATATTGGTGCTTTTTCCTACGGGGTTCTATATAGTGATTCGATTGTCCCTATACGCTGGCAGACTGGCACTGTTGGTTGCGCGGGCGTGTGTGAGGCAGCTGGTGACAGCTGCAAACTGAGAGACAGGTGAGAATTGTCAGGGGCACGCGCCTGTAACCGTGCAGTCTTGTGTCGCGTAACCACGCTACAGCGAACCATTATGATTTTATTGGCTATTAGTAGAGAAAAAGTCAACTCGAATGTATTGCTAGGCTCATTGCATCGCCGTTTCCTTTTCGAGATGGGAGAGTATGTTTGTGGAAGCGGACGATGATGTAGTACGGGCAGCGTTCCTCGATGTGGCCCATACTCCAGTCTGTATGCACGTATAGTGGTTGTGGCACCCCACAATATGGGCCTTCTAGGCAGCAGCTGCCCCAAGCCGCACTTCACGTTTCCACCATCATCGAACAAACGACACATATAACAGACGCTCGAGGCGTCTCTGCCTCCTCAGACAAAACTATGCAAAAAGATGGCAATGAAATTATAAGAAGCCCATTTTAGCATAATTTCCATCGATTTCCATTTTCCCACCTGCCCTCTCAGACACCGTCATCTCCAGCACAGCACCCGCACACACCACCATGAGTGGCGACGCAGGCAGAGAAGATGAATCGTTGGCGGGTATGACGGCGGATGAGATTGAAGCAAAGTCAGTAACCCCGTTTGACAGCCTATACGACACCCCAAGAACCCTTCCTCTCTGACTCTGTACAGATATCCTAACCGTCCTCGGAACCACTCCAAGACGTTGCGCTTTGCCAACCTGTACCAGGATCTCTTCAACCCTCTTAACGAGAACAAGAAGCAGCCCAGCGGCGGAGCGGCGGCGCGCAGCAAGGGTCCCCACAGAGGCTCGTCGACTCTGTCACCGCACGAGCAGCGCCGACGCATCGTCGAGCGCTTCATCGGCCGGTGGCGTAAAGAGGTCGGCCCCGACTTCTTCCCCGCCCTGCGCCTGATTCTGCCGGACAAGGATCGTGAGCGCGGCGTCTACGGCCTCAAAGAGAATGCCATTGGCAAGCTTCTCGTCAAGCTTATGAAGATTGACAAGAACTCCGAGGACGGCTACAACCTGCTGCACTGGAAGCTGCCCGGGCAGACGACGGCGTCGCGCCTGGCGGGGGACTTTGCCGGCCGCTGCTTCGAGGTCGTCTCCAAGAGACCCATGCGCATGGAGCCCGGCGACATGACCATTGCCGAGGTCAACGAGCAGCTGGATAGGCTGGCCGCGTCGTCAGGCGAGGCGGAGAACTTGCGCGTTTTCGAGGTGTTCTACAATCGCATGAACGCCGAGGAGATGATGTGGCTGATCCGCATCGTCCTGCGGCAGCTAAAGGTCGGCGCCACGGAGCGCACCATCCTCGACCTCTGGCACCCCGACGCCACGGCCCTCTTCAACGTCTCGTCCAGTCTTCTCAGGCTGTGCTGGGAGCTGCCTGACCCTGCGGTCCGGCTGGAGCAGGAGGAGACGGGTATTGCCCTGATGCAGTGCTTCCAGCCCCAGCTCGCGCAGTTCCAGCTCTCGGCCTCCTTTCAGCGCATGACGGAGCTGTTACGCCCTACAGAAGACGACACGGAGTTCTGGATCGAGGAAAAGCTCGACGGTGAGCGCATGCAGATGCACATGGTTCAGGACCCGTCGCAACCAGGTGGCCGGCGGTTCAACTTCTGGTCCAGAAAGGCCAAAGACTATACATATCTCTACGGAACTGGGCTCCAGGACAATAATTCTAGTCTGACGCGACACCTAAAGAGCGCATTTGCACCAGGCGTCCGCAATCTCATTCTCGACGGCGAGATGATTGAGTGGGATATGGAGGTAGACAAGATTGTGCCATTTGGTACACTCAAGACGGCTGCCATCTCTGAGCAGCAAGCGCGCTCCGCATCAGACGCCACGGGTCGACGTCCGCTCTTCCGCGTATTCGACATCCTTTACCTCAACGACAAACAGCTAACGCAGTATACGCTGAGGGACAGACATCGCGCACTGGAAAAGGCTGTCAAGCCGGTGCATAGGCGACTCGAGATCCATGGCCATACGATTGCTACGGCTCCAGACGCCATTGAGCCGATGCTGCGCGACGTCGTGGCCAACGCCTCAGAGGGCCTGGTGCTCAAGAATCCACGATCCATGTACCGCCTCAACAGCCGCAACGACGACTGGCTCAAGGTGAAGCCCGAATACATGGACGAGTTTGGCGAGTCACTCGACTGCGTCATCATCGGCGGGTACTACGGCTCTGGACGGCGTGGCGGCATGATCTCGAGCTTCCTGTGCGGTCTGCGTGTGTCCCAGAACCACATCCAGGCCGGTGCCGACCCGGAGAAGTGCTTCAGCTTCTTCAAAGTCGGCGGTGGCTTTCGCGCAGAGGACTATGCCGAGATCCGACATCGCACAGAGGGCAAGTGGACGGATTGGGATCCCAAGAACCCGCCCTCGCAGTACATTGAGCTGGGCGGTGGCGAAGCAAAGCAGTACGAGAGACCGGATGTGTGGATTCGACCGCGGGACTCACTCGTCTTGTCGGTCAAGGCTGCCAGCGTCGGAGCAAGCGACCAGTTCGCACGGGGGTTCACACTGCGGTTCCCGCGTTTCCGGCGTCTACGTACAGACCGGTCGTGGGACACGGCCTTGTCGGTAGAAGAGTTCCACGACCTGAGGAGACGAGTGGATGAGGAGTCTAAGGACAAAGCCATGACAGTTGAGGACAGAAAACGACGGAGCACCAAGCGCGTCAAGAGGGAGCTTGTGATTGCCGGCGAGGACGGCAGCGCAGAAGCCCCCGTCAAGTTTGCCGACGACGACAAGACCATGATCTTTGCCGGGCTCGAATTCTGCGTCCTGTCCGAGTCATCCCAGAAGCCATTCAAGAGAACCAAGGCCCAACTGGAGTCTCTCATCAAGGAGCACGGCGGGAACATATCGCAGCGTGCCGCGCCAAACACACGCATGATCATCATTGCCGAGAAGAAGGTGGTCAGGGCAGCTAGCCTGATCAAGGGCGGGCCCGTGGACATCATCCTCCCCCGCTGGATCCAGGACTGTCTCGAGGACGGCAAAACATACCCCATCCCCCTACCCTTTGAAGCCCGGCACCTCTTCCACGCCACGGACACCCTGCGCGCCCTGGCAGAGGAGAACACGGACCAGTTTGGCGACAGCTACGCGCGTGATGTGTCCCTTGACGAGTTAAGGGATATACTAGATGATATGCCCAAGCTCGAGAGCCCCGAGACCTTCAGCAAGGGCCAGTTCCTAGAGGAGTTGGAGGAGCGGGGTCGCGGACTGCATGATAATGGTGCTGGGCTGAGGGGCTTCCTGTTCCAGAAGTGTGCTGTGTACATGTGTGTTGGAGAGGCAGAGGCGGATAAGATAAGGGCGAGAGAACTATCGTATCGCATTAGATTTGGTGGAGGGGTATGTGTTGAAAGTGTGGAGGATGAGGGGGTCACGCATGCTGTTGTTGTGGCGGGGGATGGTGAGGTGGGTGATCTGGCGGGCGGTGTGCGTCGTAGTGTGGCTGCGAGGCAGAGGGTACCCAGGGTGGTGAGCGTGGGGTGGGTTGACGAGTGTTGGAAGGAGAAGACGCTGGTGGATGAGGAGCAGTACGCAGCTTTGTAGTAACGATTATAGGTATATCAATTAGAAAACAAGGGGCAATCCCTTCACGGAAACCAAGCGTGCCATAAATGCAAGTAACTGTCTATTTGCCCAGCGTCAAAAACAGTCTATCACCAACATCGCCAAGTCCAGGCTTGAGCATCCCCTCGGACGTAATCTCCCCATCCACGCCGGCGACCCAGACCTCAGTGCCCTCAGCCCACTCCTCCGCCGCACGCGCGATACCCTCCTGCGCACCTAGAACGCTGAGAACGACGATGCGCTGGGCCCCCCACTCGCGGAGGGTGGCGACGGCGGCAGCGCAGGTGTTACCCGTTGCGATGATGGGGTCGACAATGATGGCTAGAGCGCTGGGACTCTCGTCGCTGGTTTCGGCGGAAACGACGTGTTGAGGGAGATTGTTGTAGTATTCTACTGGTTGGAGGGTTGTTGTCTCACGGTACATTCCTAGGTGGTGAACTGGTACTGGGGAGGGGAGGATAGTCTGGACACCTTTGGGAAGTTAGAATGACATAATTCAAGGAAGTGAGAAGAACAAGAGGATGAGAAATGGAGGAAAAGAAGAAAGGGTAGGAGGAAGAGAGAGATTAAAAAAAAATACCTTCTACCATGCCTAGACCAGATCGTAGAATAGGAACGATACATATCGTTCCAGGAGAGACGGTAGTGGTGGTGTACTCGAATCCGAGGGGGGTCTTGTCCTTGGGACCTGGAGTGGTGGAGAGCGCCTTGGCGAGAGACTCAGATGACAGGAGGAGGGTGATCTCGTGGATCAGGGTCTTGACGTCGCGAGCTGTGGCGGATTGAGAGCGTAGTTGGCTGAGTTTGGCTTGGATGCTCGGGTGGGTTGAGACGTTGACGTTGGGCGGGAGTGACGGCATGGTGATGTGGGGTTGTGGGGGGGTGTTTGATCAGTATTTTGGGTATGGTGGCTTTTAGTGGAAAGATTGACTGTATAGAGGTTGAAATAAAAGAGTTGTGGTAGTAGAGTCTATGAATTTACGCTTAGAAAAAAATAACAACATAGAGTGAATGTATGTGGTTGAGAGGAAAGAGAATATGGGTGTTGGGCGGTAGGAGGAGGAGCTTGGGTATCATGGCCGTTGATCGGTGACGCGGGGGACGGGTAGATAAGATAAGCGGGTCCCGGGGCCCACTGGCCGAAACGGGAAGTCGTACAGGTACAGGTGCTGTGCGTCTAACTTCAATGTTCACAGGTTCAGGTGCGTAGATCTCATTTGTACGACGCACATGGACTTTTATTTTACTTCTATGTACTTCTAGGTACAGAGTGAGATACAGATTGGTGTGAATATGACGGGCCCATCACAAAGGCATGTGTGTCGCGTCTGACCCCGTCATAGCCGCTACACCATCTTTGCTCTTACACGTACAGGTAGTTAACACGCCCAAGCGTTGGATGACCAATAAACGATAAAAACCCCTGTAACGCGTCTGGGTTTGATAACTAGCGGGAATTTAAGGGGTCGATTGCTAGGATTATGTTGGCTGTTGCTCGAAGAAAAAGGAAAGAAAGGAAGATGCATGTATCTACAATGTACTAAGTTCACGTACATGGGAAATACGGGTGCCATTGAAGTACCATTTCCAAGGTCCTACGTGAAAGTCCAGTATCCCCCCCCTTGTCCGGGACCACAGTGGCATCGGACCAATGATGATGGTTATGTTATTACTTAGAGAAAAAGAAATTATTCGCGTAGTAGGAAGGCAGTACGGTGATCACCATGGTCCCCAGGGGGCTTATTTAAACGCGCGCAACCTCAACTTCATTCGTGCCGTGGCCCTCACAGCTCCCCCTTCATTTCACCTTATTTCAACAAGAAAACCTCCAGCAATCTGTTGAGAATTACCACAATGTCCTCCAACACTGAAAAATACGCGGGAAAGATTCTCACCAACGGCAATGACTGGGCCGAATGGTACGCAGACATCCGAACACTGGCCAGTCGACTGGAAGTAGGGCAGTACATTGGCGTAGAAGGCGGCACGGACCTGGAGATACCCATTATCCCGCTGGCGCCGTCCCTCCACTCTGTCATAGAATCGGTTATCAAGCGCGTATCTGGAGACCATGCCACGTTCACAAAGCCACAGGTACCAAGGAGCTCGTCTTCGTACATGCAATCGAATGACGTGTGGTATTGTACCAGGGTCGACCCGTCCGATCGCGCCCATCAGATGACAGCGGAAATCCATAAGAGTGCATACATGTATACCGCTCGGGATGACACTGCCATATGCGAGGCGGTCCTGGGCCTCACCCCCAGCCACCAGGAAGAGATCAGACGGATCTACGAAGTTCTGCGCTCCCAGTACTACCTGCGTCTAGAGGCCTACAAGGATGCCAAGGCGGACTACCTGCGGACCAAGGCGAAGCTCGACGTCTTGAGGGACCGCATCTTCGAAAGCGTGAATGGGCCCCGGTTCAACGCCTACTTGGCTGCGAGTGAAATGACACCCCACAGCATGATCGAACAGCTCGAGTGCACGGTCAAGCCTAATCCCGAGCAGTTGGAGGAGATGGCCCGAAGCAGGTACCTGGAACTTACCCGCCAGGCGCCCGTGTATGGCGACCTGCTGCTCTGGGCCGCGGAGGTGAAGCTTACCCACGACCGCATACACGACCACGCTCCCATGCCGTGTAACTGTAACGCCACCGCGTCCTTTCTTGATGGGTGCCGGTTTATGGCTTCGGCCTGGGTCGCCCAGGTTAGGACGAGCAAGCATGACATCCGAGAGGATTGCACGGATTTTGACTGGGTGCACGGTCGGTTCGTCAGGGAAGCTCTGCCTACTATTCAGCAAACGTACAACCAGATGATCCAATGATAGCAGGGACGGTCATACAGCTCCTTGGAGGAGGGATGGGTCGTCGAAGTGAGAAAAGTGAAAAGAGTTGAGAAGGAGAAGCATGGGAAGAGAAAGGGCCGATGGAGGAATGTTCTTATATGTTGATGGCGCCGCACCACGGAATATTTGGCCTGATATGTATACTGGTGGTTTCGGCGATTGGGAGGGCGTTTGACATTGAAGGTTATTGTAGTCAGTAGCTGGACAGGATTGAGGCATTCGTCCGGATGATCCCCGAGGACAGTGCGAAGCAAATGATACAGAGCGCCTCCAACTCCCAAGAGAGTCGGGACAAGCGTGTTGTAGGAGGTACCCAGGCTAGTTCTCTCAAAAGCCTTCAAGAGGATAGAAGGAAAGTGCTTGGCAACATTAGGGAGCTGTGGCTGAAGATAAATGATTTACAAGAGAAAGAGCGAGCGTTGGAGAAACGCCACCAGCAGTACTAGTACATGTATTAATACATAAGATGCACCCATATCTATGACTTCTTTTTCTCGTCATGCCTGGCTAAGAACTTTTGCACCTCGGCTATCCACTCCTTGGCCTTCTTCGTCTCCTCGTCATCTTCCTTGGGGACGTAAAGGTCGTTGTCTTTGAGGTACTGCGTGTAGTCCTCGGATTTTTGTTTCCATCTCTGTAGCTCGTACTGGCCTCCGCCCTCGAGGAAGAACCTGTCCATGTCCTTCTTCGGCGGTTCCGATGAATAACGGTGGTGAATGGAGCTGTGGCCGGAAACGAGACCGTAGGGCTGGCGAAAGATCTCGGCATAATCCACCGCATCCTCTGAAAAATCGCTCCACTCTTGAAGGAGCTTCGAGTCTGGCGAGGCAAGGAGCTTGGTCGCCAGGACAGACTTGAACTCGGTGAATAGGGTCTCGGACGATGTGAGCCACGGTGGGGGCGTGAAGTACTGGGATGGGACAGTGTGGGCCCATTCCCAATCGATGATGGCGGTGATGTGGAGATCTTCGTCAACCATGATGTTCGACCGGCGAAGATCAGAGTGGTACAGGACAAAAGGTGTCTCCTGCCTGGTCTCCTTTGCCTCCTTCGTTATGCGCTTGAGTTGTTCATCGATTTTGCAAAGCGAAAAGATCTCAGTCTTTGCATTCTCAGTGTCCAAATCCTGCGTGGGAAGCTGGAAGGCGTCCCATATTAGGCGACGTTGGTAGTCGAGATACCCGCCCAACGACGTCGGAGTTGAAATCCGGGGTGGGTAGCCGTCTACGAAGAGTTCGTTTTTGGGAATGGAGATGGAGCTGACGATTCTTGGTTGAGAGCTCGGCCACCACCACCGGCTGGGCATCAGCGAACCAGCGGCTGGGAACTCCAGATTCCTCAGCGAGGAAAACACGTCGATCAAGTCCGAGAAGAGCCTCTGGCGCTGCTCCTCCGTATAGGTCACCAGCTTAATCTGCTCGCCAAGAGGCCGACCGGAGACATGCTCGGTGATCATGTATGCCTGGGGTGTGGGGTCGCTCTTCAGGAGTCGAGCGCGGCTGTACGTATAGACACGCGGAATAGGAACAGACGAATGGTTTTGAATATAGCTTTAATTTTATGGTATTAGCTACGGGGTAAAAAAAATGGAGAGGAACGCATAGCCATATAATTACTTCATTGTGAAGACCTCGCTCTGCATCTTCTGCCACACATTGTGCACGATGGGCACAACGGGGATGCGTATGACCAAGGTCTGATCCGTGGTGGGGAACTGGGCGAAGAACACGGCATTGAAGCTACCGTTCTTGACATCCGACAGGGTGCAAGGGAGGCCATTGTTATATTTCGATACCAATTCGTGGAGGGCGTCACGGTCTATATCTTCGAGGAAGCCGTTGATGAGTCCGTCACGCTGCGACGAAGTCAGGGGCCTGATGCTGGGGAAGATGGCATCGCGGTGACTTTGGTGACCCGCAAGACCAAGGCCGAGACCAAGCGAGGTGCCCAAGTTCCAGGCCTGGTGGAAGCGCACCGTGAGCCATCTCCGCAGGGCACAGATGAGACGACGGATCGCGAGGAACATTGTCGTCGGAACAAACTCGCCAGTAGCGGCTTTGGCAAAAGGTGGAGCTTGATGTAACGCGTAGAGCGCGTAGCATCGCGGGTTTCAGCGGAGCTCGGGTAATCACCGGAGCTTCGTTATTGATGCCTGTACTTACATGTACGACAACCAACACGTCCTGTGTCACCATTTTTTTCACCTGCAAGGTACGGAGTACATGTATACATAACTAATCCAACTGACTGAGCACCCGTCGCCCATGGCTTCCAACACGAAGTACACGGGCACGGTGTTTGCAGGCTGGGATGACTGGATAGATTGGTACAGGGACATCCAGACGCTGGCTCGTCGCGAGGAGATATGGGACTACGTCGACCCCCGCCAGTCTCTCGAGTTGGAGAAGCCCGTCTTCCCTTCTCCCCCGTCCCTCGAGACCATCATTGAAGAAGTCAAGGCGGCAGCATCAAGGCGGCATTCCGAGTCGCAAACAGAGGTGCTGACGCCATCAACGACGAACGATGGCAGCGAAGCCCCCACACAGGGGGGTGTGGCCACGGAGCACAGTGTGTCGTCGACGGAGACTGATCATGAGCCCATGACCGAAAACGAGAGGGGAACCAGGGCACGGGAAGCGTTGCTCGATCTGCCTGCGGAACAGAAAGAACATGTTCATAAGCTTCACGAACTGGCACGTTCAGACTTCCACATGCGCGTTCAATCGTTCAAGCACGCCCAGGGGGAGTACCTCGAGACCAAGAGACGACTGGACGCCATGAGGGGTCACATCATCGACAGCATCGATCCGGTATGGCGCCGCTGCATCACGGACAAGATCACCCCCAGAGCCATGGTCGACGCCATCTCATACCGCGATGGCCCCCACCGCCAAAACCTCCAGGAGTTCCATGCCCGTCACCGTGCCCTGAATAAATATGTGCAGCTGGCGACCGACGCTCCTGCGGGCCGACCCTGGGCCGTCTGGGCCGCCGACATGAGGCTCGCGTACCAGGTCTTGCACGAGCCTGGGGAGCCCTTGACGTTGTTTGTCAACGCCCTCCAAATATATGTCGATGCCATCGAGCCACACGACCCCGATTGGGCATCATCGAACCGAGGGGCTATCATCGTCGCTGCGGACTTGATCGCTTCCCGTCCTAACGAGGTCTCCAAAACATTATTGACTTTCGATAAGATTGAAAGCTCCTTCTTCGAAACAGCGCTGCCTCGCCTCGACCCTTCCTCCACCTGCCATATCAATTACAGTGATATGTTCGCGCTGAAAAAAAGAAGGAGCAATGGGAACTCGAAGACGAGGGGAGGGAGGGGCAGGGGTAGAGGTAGAGGAAAGAAAAGAGGGGGACGTCAGAAATAGTTCAAATGCACGTAAATCACGGCGCATCCTCAAGTCCTATCGCTATCACCAAGCTACGTGTATGATTGAACATGTGGGTTCCAGCCCTGACCATTGAACATTGCATCTACGAGGGCATGACGGCAATTGGCCGCGGTATCGCATCGCACCTTACATCGTCACATCCATAGTCGCCTATTTGACTAAACTACTAATACGGCACGGCCCAGATACACAATGGTAGGTACGAGTATGCATGTATTCCTCAAGTCCCATTATACTCGTACGTAGCGGTGCTGGTCGCCGTCCACGGCTGGTATTGGAAGATGGCGTAAGTCGCTTGTACAATGCAATCGTCTTTCTGCCCTGTGAGTGAATGCCTTCCCCTGCAATGCAAATATTGACGTCGAGTATTCGGGGGTGGGGGGGATGATGGCAATTGTACATTTCGGTACCATATATTCTCGTCTTTTGAGGTTCTACTTAGTGCGGGCTAAAGTCGGAATATCGGCACGCGTCTGTCAATGCCGCTTAGCCGGAAGGGAGATCGTCAATGTTTTTTCTTGCGACACTGGACCTTGCCCCACCCCCAACGTCGTTCCCCCATCCATACCAGTAAATTACCGTCAACAACCTCCGACTCCATCCAATGTCTCTTCATCCGACCATATCCTCTGGCGCAGGTTGACAGAGGGTGCAGCCAGCGCTCCTTGCGACAACCGCCTCCCGTCAACATGAGTCCGACTGCCAACGGGCAAGACCATGCCATTGAGCTTCGCGATGCGCCCGACCGACAGCCATCCGAGTACCAGGCCCCCGGCGACTGGGCCAACCTCGACGAAGTAGCCGCACCGAGTCCCGTCGAAAATGTCAACGAGGGTAAAGTCTACCGACACCAGAGCCTCGAGGACGCAAGGCAAGATGCCCACGAGCCAGAGCAGCAGCAGCCAGGTCGCGCTCCCACCGCGACAACGGGGCACCAAGTGTCCAAGTCGCTCACGCAGCTATACACGATATCGTATCTCATCCTCTTTGCCATATTCGGTACCCTCGCACGTGTAGGCCTCGAGGCCCTAACCACGTACCCCGGCGCGCCCATCACCTTTACCGTCATCTGGGCCAATTTTGGCGGGTGCATCGTCATGGGCTTCCTATCCGAGGACAGGATGCTCTTCAGCCAGCACGGCGACCATGGCAGCAGTACCAGCAACAAGAAGACGGACGAGGAGACGGGACCTCCCAAGATGGCGGATGCGGCTGCTGAGAAAAAGTCACACATGGCGCACAAGAAGACGGTTCCGCTGTATATTGGTTTAGCTACGGGTTTCTGCGGCAGCTTCACCAGCTTCTCGTCCTACATCGCCGACGCCTTCCTCGCCATCTCAAACGACCTCCCCACCCCTGGTGTTTCCGGCACGACCCCCCGCAACGGCGGATACTCCTTCATGGCGCTGCTGGCCGTTCTGATCTCCACTGCCTCCCTGTCCATCTCGGGCCTGTTCCTGGGCGCGCACCTAGCCATCGGGCTGGATCCGTGGACACCGTCGCTGCGGTACTCGCGCGCACGTCGCGTGCTGGATCCCCTGGCCGTGTTTCTCGGATGGGGATCGTGGATTGGCGCCGTCTTCCTGGCCATATTTCCGCCGCATGACGTCTGGCGTGGTCGCGTCGTCTTCTCCCTCGTCTTTGCGCCGCTCGGCTGTCTCGCGCGCTTCTATCTCTCTCTGTATCTGAACTCCCGGGTACCGTCTTTCCCGCTGGGCACCTTTTGTGCCAATATCCTTGGTACCGCTGTCCTCGGCATGGCCTGGGATATTGCCCACGTGCCTATTGGCGGTGTCGTCGGGTGCCAGGTCCTGCAGGGCGTCGAGGATGGCTTCTGCGGATGTCTGACTACTGTGTCTACTTGGGTGGCTGAGCTGACTACGCTCCGGAGGAGACACTCTTACATATACGGCACTACGAGTGTCGTCACTGCCTTTATTTTTATGATTGCTGTTATGGGAGGTCTGAGATGGACTGATGGGTTCCAGGGCTTGGCTTGTTCTACTTGATAGAAACATTGGGGGG
>FYEV01001625.1:207987-222410 GCA_900188565.1 Geosmithia flava | reverse complement strand
ACGATTCTTTATAGCCTCGTTAGTATAGTTATATAGTCTTCCTATAGTAATCTTAATCCGCTACTTATACTATCTTATACTATTATCGTTTAGAGCCGTTAGCCTCGTTAACGCCTCGTTAGCGTCTCGTTAACGTCTCGTTAGCGTTATTATTAACGTCGTTATCTTTATTAGCCTTATTAACGTTATTAGCCTTATTAGAGCCTCTACGGGCCTTAACGTCTAACTTTCGCGTAGGTCGTAGTCGTATTGTTATTAAATTGCTACTAGGTGCCTAAGATATACTAGCGATCGATTAACTAACTTCTAGATCGCTTTTTAGATAGGTAACGCGGTCGGTTACGTCGTAAGGGTTTTCGTAATAGTTATAAAATCGCGTAATAGGTACTTCGTCCGGTACGCTATAACTCTCCCTTAAGTAGTATATAGAAAGTAATAACGAGCTTACTAATAGATATAGTATCGATAGCTTCGTCTCTTATTAAACGTTATAGGGCGCCGGGCTTATAACTATTAAGAGTTAGAGGAGTATTATTAGTAGTATTAAGGTATATTAATATATATATATAATGTCTATATAACTTAGTTATTCTAGGAGAAATCCTCCTACCTAGGGGGGGGGTATAGGTACATCTGGTGGAGCATAGCCACCCTATTTTCTATACTGTATGGAGTTCCTATATAAGTACTTTATCCCTTACCCTTATCGTGGTCATTATTCTTGACATATATCATAAAACATCATACTAGGTTGAGAGAGAGAGGGGCTGGCCATCTCTCCCGTTCCAATTGGCTTTGTTAGTTGGACCCAGCAGAAAAAAGAAAACAAGCACGAAAACGAAAAAAACCGTCAAAAGGTAGATTTTTCTTCTTCTTATGTAAAGGATCGACAACGTCCTGGGAGGTCTAGGACCCAGATGTGCTGCAAGATTCGCTGTGTATGACTTCATGGTGGGCTCTACTACTGTAAGGTCAAGGCTTGGGTTCAGCCTGCCTCTTCCCCCCCCTACGGAGTACTTTGACTTTTTTATACCAAGCCCAATATTCGTTCCCGTTTTTCTTCACCTGCTCGCAAACCCCCACATGGCGTTTTCCGTTTCTACCTCTCACTTGGAAAGCATTGGTAGTACTGACCAGATGAAAAAGAAGTGGGAAGAAAAGTCCAGAGCTACGGTTCCCTCTTTCTAAGAGTCTCTCTCTCTCTCTCGATGATCGATGCTAAAAGATTGGGGACATGGTTCGTGCGAGAAGGGGGGGCTATTACGGAGTATACTACTTGGTATTAGCTACTGCTACTAACAGCTATCAATCCCCAATGGCGTCACACCTACGAGTCGAGCCGAGTCGAGATTTTTGCTCGTGTGTGTGTGTAACTTGTACGAACTCGGGTTGACTTTTCTCTTTACGAGAAAGAGAGTCCTTGTACACGAGGATACTCTGCCTCATTCAACGGAGGTATCCAGACCTTTGGAAAGACCGAAGTGGATCGTCACAACTTGATAGGCTGGTGGGCTAAGCCTACCGACCAATTCTTCTTTTTTCTTCTTCTTCTTCTTCTTTTTTTGCGTACGGATACTAGTAGAACTCCGTAGTATTCGTTTTTTTTAAGCGGGACCCTTTGGCCGCAGTCGCTTCGCTTCGCCTCTCCGATCTCACAAGTCATCTCATAGCTTCCAAGATACCTCATCGGTCTCTTTTTTTTACTTCTTCTTTGCCGCTTCCCCCAATGCGGCCATTTGAGGGTAGATTGGAGGAGAAAACACACCGAAGATTCATCTGTGACTGACAAATATACAAAAACAAAATCGCAATAATTTACGTTTCAGCCACTACGAAACAGAGGGGAAGCGAAGCAAGGAAGACCCTCGTGTGTCCATGATTCAATCAATGCATGCAAGTCATGGACGAGCATCGTAATGATTATCGTAGGCTCGCTGGCTCCGACAAGGTGGGTGAGAAGGAGTAGGGAATGAGAGGGCTGGTGGAGGGTACGGAGTAGAGAAGGGTGGAGTGTGGGACACGAGGATTGCGTGTGGGGGGGCTGTACAAGGGCCCGGAGGGGGGGAGGAGCATCATAGCACGAGGGGAACAGCCAAGAAGCAGAGTTCGTACGAGTATGGAGTACAGAGAGAGGAAAGAAAAGAAAGAAAAAAAAAAGAGTATTTTGCTATTTCTCATTCGTAGTATTACGGGATAGATTGAGGTCTAACTGGGGAACTCTGGG
Organism: Geosmithia flava; assembly: GCA_900188565.1. Lineage (NCBI taxonomy): Eukaryota > Fungi > Ascomycota > Sordariomycetes > Hypocreales > Bionectriaceae > Geosmithia > Geosmithia flava. Next base: position 220,186 of record FYEV01001625.1, on the reverse strand, counting down.
AGAGTCTGACTACAGCTATTTTACAGTACCTATACAGCACTCGTAGTATGCGTAGAACAGGGTGCGTACGTACGTACATGCATCCATCGTTCCACTCTCTCCCTCTCTCCCTTGTCCACTCAGCCTCGCTATCCGAAGAATCAGGAAGGAGTGTGCGCGCGCGCGCGTGTGTGTGTATGTCCGAAGTCCGGTGGAGCCGTACGTCTACTTCGTATGGTGGTGTACGTCGTAAACTCGTCGTATACGGGTATTAATACGGTACGAGTATAGGTATATTGTGAGATGCTGAGAGATGCTGGAAGAGAGAAAGAGAAGAATCTAGTACGACTAGTCCCCGAGAGGAGGTTTGCCAAAGTACACGAGTGCAGGTATATAGAGAATACTACTAGTAGAAATAGTAAAAAAGCCAAGAAAGAGAAGAGCCGTTGACCTTGGCTGACTGGCTGGCTGGTAAACACGAGCAACAAAGCTACTCCGTACGAGTAGAAGACCCAGAGCCAATTGCGCTGACATGCCCGACCATGACGACGCTGGCTAAGGCTCTAGCTGCTAGGCTCTACTAGTATGCACATACTCCGTAGTAATAGTCTCTAGGCTCTAGTCTCTAGGCTCTAAACCTGTACGAGTAGCTCATAATGCACATGAGCAGTCAGTCAAAAAAGAGAGAAAGAGGTCACTTTGTGACTTTTTTGTGCATGGCATTTCCATCTTTTCCCATAAACTCATCTGTCTTGTCTGTGTGTCTGGACCTTGTCCACTTCTTTCCTTCCTCCTTCCTTCCTTCTTTCCTTTATTTTTACTATTTCCTTTCCTACTATCCCACACTCACCTTCGCTCTTTCCCTTTAAACCATCTCTCTCTTCTTCTTCTTTCTCAAACATTATCCTCTTCCTGACGACCCGGTTTTCCCACACTCTCCTCACTCTCCTCCTCAGTCTCTTTTGCATCTCGTACGACTTGTCCCTCTTTTTTTAAAATCCCTCCCAACTTTCTTTTCGGCATTCACGGAGTTTTTCTTTCTTGTCTCTCTTCTTTTATTTACGCCTTTCCAACTACTACTTAAGAACCGACGACTCTACCTACCCGCACTAATCCAAGAGACATCCACCCTGGTCCCAGTCCGGAAGCTCCAATTCTTCAATCTATACTAGACCACTACGAGCACTACGAGCAACTACGACACACACAAATCCTTATCAGCCTCGCTCTCTCGTTTCTCCCCCCCCACTCGTCGCCGCTGTCGCTCGTCGTCCCCGCCTGGGTCTCGGAGCACGCCTTTCTCACTCATTATTATATGTTTTAACAACAACAACATCACATTCTCTCTTTGCGACAATTATCTTCTGTCCTCTTTCCCTTTCCCTTTCCCATTGTTCCTACTAGTATAAGGGAAAGAAGAAGAAAAGGAAAGAAAGAAACACGGACTTTTGAAAACCTCCCACTTCAACTCCGATAACGCGCGTCCACCATCAAAAAGAAAGGAAAATAAGACCTCGTTGTCCATCTTTCCCATCTTTTTCTCAACCTACTCTATCGAGTAATACTCAAGAGTGATACTCTCTCATTCCGCATTCGGCATCACACAAGTACAAGCTCGGCGACCGCCTGACGGGAAGCCGCCTCAAGTGTCGATCACTGCATTCCTGTCGCACTCACTCTCACTACTACAGAGTACCTACTCTCACATCCAATTCAATCTTCCCCTCCCCACCGCGGAGAGCGCATACCAGTCATCGAAAAACCTGTCAAAAGGAACACACTAGGAAAGTCACGGCTAGACCTCTTTTTTTTCCTTTTCCATTATTGCCGGAACAGAAAAAAAACGTACCTGAGAGAGAAAGGACAGGGAATTGTTCAAAACCAACTCCTCTCTCTCTCTCTCTCTCATCGGCAAACCTATCAATTCACCTCTTTCTTTGCTGTCGTGTTTGTGTATGTGTGCCTGCTGCTACTGCTGATGCTGCTGCACTACACTTGCCTTACCTATTAGTCGGGTCAGCAATCGTCACCGACACACAGTCAACAACAACAAGCAACCTTGAACTCCTCAGGTCTCTACCCCCCGTGTGTAGGGACGACAAAAAGAATTGCTTGGGTTGATCAAACACATACGCACACACACAAAAACCCTCCTCTCCGACGTACCTGTAAAGGATCTCTCTTCTCCCTTCCACACATCCCGAACACATCTTCTTCTCTCGTCATATTGAGATCTACTTGCGTCGTTACCCAAGCGACGCTTGCGGCAGTGTCTCAGCCCGCACCTCTATCTTGTATGACCTCAGACCCGACAATCTTTTCATCTCTCTGCTCTCTCTCTGGAGAACCCCCCCTGCCTATTACGCCCAAACGTCATAGTACCATATTCCGCTCCGGGTGATTTTCCTTCTCTATTCATATTCCTCTTGTTTCCCCGGAATCTCCTTACCCCAGCTCTCCCTCCCATAGCCCAATACTAGGAAAGCCCAGATCTCTCCTCCCCGGGCAACGACTAGTTTCATATTTTTTTTCTTTCCTTCATACACGAGAGAAGAATCTCCCTTTGCAGGCAGACGGGTCCCATTCTCTTTCTCATCTCCTCATCCGCCACTCCCATCACGAAGGAAAAAAAGGAGAACGCTCGATCTTTTTCTCGCATGGGTGTAGTCGTATTAGTCGCCATACGGCAGTCGGTCTAGTTTGGCACTACGGAAACACACACACACACGCACTCCCCATCATGAACGCTGATACACTGAGGAGAAAGGCAAGGCCGTCCCTCAAGTCCATGTCCGTAGCCTCGGCTTCCTCAGACCACCAGCATGATGACCACCAGCACACCGGTGAACCCACCATCATCGAGCCCAAGACCCCACGGGGCTTCTCGAGGGCCCTCCGATCCCTGAGCAGCTCGTCCCTCGACTCGCTGGGTGCCGGCGTGCCACGACGATCCACATCTTCGCGACGCCTTCAAAAGACACACTCGAGCTCCGGCACCATGCTGGAGCGCCTGCATCTCCGTGCCTCGTCCCGCGATTCATCCAGCAACCTCACCGTCGCTGACCTGGACTCGCCCGGCAGTCCCGTCGACCAGCCCTTTTACCTCATGGAGGTTGCCCGCAGTGGTCACCTCAAGACGGACGTGTCCTTGCTCAAGGCCCGGTCCGAGTACCTCGTCTTGACCGACCATTGCCTGGTCAAGTGCGGGAGTATCGAGGCCGCCAGGACCATCTTCCCGCAACTGGCTCCGTCTCCCGATCTTCAGCCCCCGCCTCGCCGGACGAGCTCCTACGGCAGCCTGAGCAGCAAGTCGGCCGCCTCTGAGATTCGATTCGAGATTCCCCTGCGATCCATTGTCGCCATTTTCAACGACGACGAGGCCGGCGGCGCCGTCCCGGGAATCGACCTCTGGTGGTTCTCCCAGACCCCGAGGCTGGCCTACTGCCGAACTCACCTGCTCTTCTCCCTGGCCCAGGAGCGCGACGAGTGGCTCGCCGCCATCCACAGCATGTGCCGCGTTAAGCTTCGCAAGTCGCCCGTCGGCTCCCTGATCCCTGAGAATTTGCGCGTGCGGGTCGACCACATTGTCGCCAGCCACGAGAGCGCACCGTTTGAGGGAGCCCCTGCCAACATCATCTTCCCTGTGGCTAAGAGGGCCGTCGGATCTAGCGCGGCCGACGAGGCGCAGAACGTCACTGATGGCTCGTCTTTCTATCTGGCCATTGGCCCCTGCATGTGCTACCTTATCGAGGTGCTCAAGGCTGACTTTGCCACGGCCCCGGGTGATCTGCGCATCAAGTTCAACCATTTCGGTACCGTCACGCTGGCCAAGTTCACTGCGTCCGTGGCCGCCCACGAGCAGAGGTTCACCCTGAGCTTTCGGTCACCCTTTGGCCGCGCCGTCCGCCTTGACCTCGCGAGCATCCACTACCGCCGCATCATCGAGGCCTTCAGCCGTGCTGACCGCCTGGTGAAGCCCATGTGGCCCCAGCAGCTGCAGCAGTCCGTCTTCGAGATCAAGGGCCTGCCGGCGCCCCTCCAGCTCACGGCTGGAAGTGATCTGGGTGGGATAGGTCGATCTCTCCAGGCACATTGCGCCGCATATCATGTTGAGGTGCCTCTTTGGACAGTGGACTGGCACGCCTCGTACCAGCCTGAGTTCCGCCTCCTGCCGCTCCTCGTAGACGATGCGGCGTCGATATCATCTACATCGTCATCGTCGACAGCAGCCATACCTTACTCGCCCATGCAGCTCATGGCTGTCTTCCGCGCTCTTCGCTTCAACAACTTCTTCAGGGCCATCTCCTTCCGTGACGTCGACCTGTCTGCTCTGGCTGGTAAGAAGGATAACTCTCCCTACGGCGAAGGCTTGGTCTACTCCTCGCTCAACGGGTGCAAGATCTCCCAGGACTACTGCGAGGACCTCCTCGACGCTCCTGTGCTCACACAGGAGATCCACGCCCTGGCTTTTGCCTCCGAGTCTGTCAGGAGCATAGACCTGGGCAACTGTCTCGGCCTGTCCATCAGGCGCTCCGCCCAGGCTAGGCGGTCGGTTGATTCTTCTGGCCATAGGAAGATCAGCTCCGAGATGCTCAGCCCCATCATGATGCTTGCCAGAGCTGGCCTCTGCTTGTGTCGCAACCTCGTCATGTCGGGGAACCCGCTGCTTCTGAGCGATATTGACGAACTTGGTATGAAACCCCATCATGATACTCACTCGCATGAAACATTTTTCTGACTCTTTTCTTTTTTTGCGTGTTTATAGCCAGCATCATGGCTCTTGATCATGTTCGGTTCAAGAAGATTGAGTTTGCGAGCTGCAGCCTTGGAGATGCTGGTCTGAACAAGCTTTGGACTGGCTTCTTGGGGCAAGCACGCTCCCTGCAAGTCATCAATACCTCTGATAACCAGGGTGTTGTGTGCTTTGATACTATCCGCAACACACTGAGCCAGCTACGTCATGTTACGAAGCTCATGATTGCCGGCAACACTCGTATCCCCCCGGATGTGTCACTCTTCGACGAGGCCATTCACGACTGGGCGCTGTCGGAGCTGGACCTCTCTGGAATAGCGGTATGTTCTTGACTCCAGAGAAGGAGAAGATAAAAGAGCACTTGGCAACATGTGTCTGAAAAGAGGAAGAGGAACGCATTGCTAACTGCTTATAGCTCAATGACCCAACGGTCGACGTTCTGGCAGGATACCTCGAGTCGCCCCAGTCGCAGGACCTGCAGATGATGCGTGTCGACAGCTGCGGCCTCACGGGAAGGCAGATGGCCAAGCTGTTCCGAGCTATGGGCCCGACAAGGGAGATGACGGTGCATGCCAATGCTAGCCGTCTGGACGAGGGAATCGACGAGCTGTGCGAGGTTCTTGCCGATGGGTGCGGGCCTTGGAGCCTGTTCATTCAGATGGTCGAGTTCAACCACGAGTCGAGCTACGTTAAGCTGTGGGAGGCCTTGACGGTCAACACTTCGATCGAGTGTCTATCCCTGGCCGGTTCCTCGATCCCCGACGAGGCGAGTTCGGCAGCGTGCAAGACCGTGGCCAACTTCTTCGCCAAGAATGACACGGTTCGTTTCCTCGACATCTCGGGGTACAACGCCAAGCTGGACGAGGGCAGACTGGGCAAGAATTTTTCCAGCTCGCTCAGCGGCATGCGCAATAACTCGCGCATCGAGCACCTCCGTGTGCGCAGCCAGATGCTCAACGTCAACATTGGCGACCTGGCCGAGGCCATTTCGGCCAACAAGACGCTGCACACGCTCGACTGCGAGGACAACGGCTTTAATCTGTCCAACTTTCGCCACCTCATCAAGCACCTCGACGAGAACACCACCATCTGCCACTTCTCGGCCTTTACGCCCACTGAGTTGGAGCGTTCGGTCCGCAAGTCTGCTTACACTCCCGGCACTACGGCCGCACCACCCACGCGCCGCGCGTCCATTGTGTCCCGCTTCCGCCAGGAGAGGCCTCAGAGCAGTGGCGACAAGGCCCTCGTCCAGCACCTCAAGGATGAGTGGGACGCCGCGGTCGAGCATCTCAGGCTCATCCTTGAACGCAACCAGAGGCTCGCGGATGAGGAGCCAGTCGACATGCCGCCCACCTTGCCTCTGCCTGAACACGCCGCGCCGCTGGGCGCGGAGCAGATTCTAGATGCAGGCGAGGACGCCATCTTCTCCCAGTCCTTTGGAGGGCTTGCCTTTAGACAGCTTGAAGCGCGCCAGGCTAAGAACCCTGCAGCCGCCATCAATGCTGGAGGCGAACCCGGTTCCATCGTCGGGCCACCGCCCGTCAGGAAGCCCAGCACTGCGGGGTCGGTGACGAGCATCTCGGAGCTCCAGGCGCTGGTCGGCCGTCTGGACCTGCGCATCAGGCGGTCCTCTTCCACGGCGTCGAGCGACGTCGCGGCCGTCAGCCCCACGAGCGCCAGCGGCGGCAGCATCAGCCCCGCTAGAACTCCTCACGAGGAAGAAGAGGAAGAGGAAGACGACTCTCCCAAGTCTCGGACTCTGTCGCTCAGGAACCCAGACGGCGGATCTTTTGATTACTCTGCCGACGGGAACTACACCTTCTCCAACAATGGCGCTGACGGTCCTCTCCCACCCCTGGGCACCACACCAGGAGATGTGGGACTTCAGATGAAGGCGTTTCGTCGGACGTGGGGTGACTCTGTGAGTCGCATCGATGAAGAGGATGATGCTACCTGCGCGGCGTAAGCCCTTTTTGCTAGTACCATCCCACCATTCTCCTTTTCTCTTTCTCTATTTTCTTTCTTTTCGCTTTGTTTTCTTCTCTTTCCTTCTCACATTTTTCTCTTCACTTTTTTTCTTCACATTTTCTTCTTCTTTCAACACACTAATTACCATACTCTGTGATGGACTCGCACATGTTTGGTTGGTACTATTTCCTCTTTTTGTTTTTAAACCATCTGGCGCATGTGATCATTTAAGCGAGGGTAGGACACTCATCTTTGATTTATTTTACAATTTTTGTTTTGTTTTTGTTTTTGTTACAACCGTTGGGAAATGTTTTTTGTTTTCCATGGGAGGAAAGACATATTGTTAGATACCCTTTGATACTACCGTGTAGTAACTGTATTATTGAATTTAATGTTTGATGATGCTATTGATGGCGAAAGTGGTGAATGCGTGTAATATAATACCTACTTCGTACGGAGTGTTAAGTAAAGCTAGTAGTTGTACGTACAAATAGCTCGTATAGACGACTGCGCCACACTTGAATCAGTAAATGTGGCGCGTGCATCGACATTGCTGGGCCCACCAGGCGCCTACAGGTCGTCGAGTAATGGGGGACCCGTAGCATCCCACAGGCCTGTTCGTCACCCCCCAGGTGGTCCGTCGTCCCCCCCCCAATCCGTCAGTCGTCCCTCCTCGCCAATCTGCCAATCTGCCAAGCTGGCGACAGCTTCGTCATCGTTCCATCCAACAACAACAGTCTTTCTCCTGGACACCCACAAATTCCCGCCCTCCCTCCCACCTCCCACCCCAAGCTCCAAACTGTCGTGGGTGGAATTTGTGTGCGTGTGTGTGCTTGTGCGAAGCAAGTTCATTCCTCATTTCATCATCATCTCCTTTCTTTGAAACGTGACAACTTCTTCCGCGACCCGAGTCGTTTCCCCATCGCGCTCTTTCTCGAGCGGGAGGTCTTCCCCCCACGCTCATTCCGACCGATACCAAAAAGAACCATCATCATCAACCGCCCCACGAGGAATACAATAATACGGTGTCGTAGCCAGGTCTATACTGCCCGCCATGTATTCCAACCAGGGCTCGTACCTGGGCGGCAATAACCCGAACCAGCAGCAGCAGTATGGCGGCAGCCCCTTTAGCGGAGGGTTGAACCCCGGCCAGCAGCCCCAGCTCGCTCCTCAACCCACGGGATTCGCCGGCCAGCCTAGTCCGTTTGCTCCTCAGCCGACGGGCTTTCCGGGCCAGCAGCAGCAGCAGCCGCCGCCTATGCCGCAGCAGCAACAGCAACCTCTGCAGCAGCAGTACACGGGATTCCCCATGCAGGCCCAGCCGACGGGTTTCGCCGGCCAGCAGCAGCAGCAGCAGCCTCGCCCTCTCCAGCAGCAGTTCACAGGATTCCCCGGCCAGGCTCAGCCTCAGCAGGGCTTCCAGACGGCCACGCCCCCCGTCCCGTCCATCCCCCAGCAGTACCAGCAGACGACGACGACGTTCCAGAGCTCCTCCACTGGCAACACCCTGCAGCCGCCCTCGGGCTTCGGCACGTCGCCTCAGCCCACCGGCTCCCCTGCTGCTCCTTCTCCGATGAAGCCCCAGCCCACTGGATTCAATGAGATGGCTGCCTCGTTCCAGACGTCGGCTAAGCCCGCTGCCCCTGCCGAGAAGAAGACGCCCAACACCATTCCCAATGTGCGCCTGTCCTTCATCACGGCCCAGGACCAGTCCAAGTTTGAGGGCCTCTTCAAGTCGGCCAATGGCGACTCGGCTACCATGTCTGGCGAGAAGGCGAGGGACCTGCTCCTTCGATCTCGTCTGGATGGCGACTCGCTGTCGCATATCTGGTAAGGAATATTAGACTGAAGACAAAAAGATATCATTGATGACTGACTTGACACCTAAACAGGACCTTGGCCGATACCACGAGGGCCGGCCAGCTCTACTTCCCCGAGTTCGCCCTCGCCATGTACCTGTGCAACCTGAAGCTCACGGGCAAGACGCTGCCCCCCGCTCTCCCCCAGAACATCCGCAACGAGGTCTCGAGCATGGTGGACATAATCAGCTTCAGCCTCGCCGAGGAGGGTCCTTCATCCAACGCGGCGTCTGCCCCTCCGGCTCAGCCCCAGCCGTCCAGCTCCCAGCTGCTCACGGCTCAGATGACTGGCTTCCCCGGCCAGCAGCAGAGCATGCAGCCCCAGCAGACCGGCTTCCCCGGACAACCCACCGGTTTGCAGGCCCAACAAACAGGTTTCCCCGGACAGCCCACCGGTTTGCAGCCCCAACAGACTGGTTTCCCCGGCATGCAGAACCCCCAGGCCACCGGCTACTCAGGCCCCCTCCCCCCGATGCCCCCTATGCCGACTGGTTTCGCTGGTCAGCCTACGGGTGCGGGTGGCATGGCGGCCCCTCTCAATGCTCAGCCTACCGGCCGACCTGGTCAGTGGGGTCTTGTCAACGCCCCCACCACTGGCCTTCCCAACATTGATGCCCTGCAGGCGCAGATGATGCCCCAGCAGGGCCGTGAGGCCGGTGCCTTCTCCGCCTCGGGTCTCCAGGGAAATGCTGTTATTCCCTGGGCCATCACCAAGGAGGAGAAGACACGCTACGACTCCCTCTTCCGTGCTTGGGACGGCTTTGGTAAGGGTTTCATTGGTGGCACGCAGGCCATCGAGATCTTCGGTCAGAGCGGTCTCGAGAAGCCCGACCTCGAGCGCGTTTGGACTCTGTCCGACAGTGGAAACAAGGGCCGCCTGGACCTCGATGAGTTTGCTGTCGCCATGCATTTGATCTACAGAAAGCTCAATGGCTACCCCATCCCCAACTCGCTGCCCTCCGAGCTGGTGCCTCCCTCCGCTCGCAACTTTAACAAGTCCATCGGCACTGTCAAGTCTATGCTCCACCGCGAGTCTGACGACCGTAAGAACTCGGGTGCCGCCCTCCTCCCCCAGAAGACGGGTGTGAGCTACATGAAGAACCGCTCGTTCCGTGGAGGTGCCTCCAGCAACCCCCTTGGTCGCAAGGACGCCACCGTCTTCAGGAACGACGACGAGGAGTTTGGCTACAAGTCGAGTGCTCGTCGCAGGGTCGGCAACAACTCTCCCCGCTCGGGATCGCCCGCCTCAAACGACTCTAATGAAGACCTTACCCTCGATCAGCTCCGCAAGAAGATCAAGGAGAAGGAGGTTCTCCTCGAGGCCATGGACTTCAACGACGAGAAGAATGCCGAGGAGGACGATATTCTTGACCGCCGCGATCGTATGGAGGCTGAGGAGCTCTACCGCAGGATCCGCCACATCCAGCACGACATTGACAGCAACCCTGACGCTGCTCTGTCTGGTGGAGACTCGGAAGCTGAGAAGCGCACAATGAAGCGCCAGCTGCAGAACCTCACCGACAAGATCCCCGAGCTCGCCTCGCAGGTCCGCAAGACTGAGAAGGCCATCCAGGAAGCCAAGCTCGAGCTGTTCCGCATCCGTGACGCCAAGGAGCACCCTGGCAGCGCCAGCACCATTGTCGGTACCGGACCGGGTGGAACGGTCACCGAGTCGGACCGCCTCAAGGCTAGGGCCAAGGCTATGATGCAGCAGCGTGCCGCCGCTCTGACGGGCAAGAAGGTTGACGCTAGCTTCGAGGGTGACGACGCCGCCGCCAAGCGTCTCGAGGAGGAGACGATCCGCACCAGGAACGAGCGCGAGGGCAATGAGCGCATGGTCAAGGATGTCGAGGAGAGCGTCCGCGACTTCTCTCGCAGCATCGAGGACAACCTCAAGCAGGGCACGAAGGACGAGTCCAGCCAGCACGAGAAGCGCCGCTGGGAGGATGCTCTGGGTGTTGAGGACGAGGTGCGAGACTTCATCTTTGACCTCCAGCGCGAAAGCCGCTCTGCCCGAGTCCGAGCCCAGGACAAACGATCTGCTCGCCCTGCTGAGCAGCCTCGCGCTTCCGAGCGCGTTGCCAGCCCCCGCATCGAGAGCCCTGTGTCGACCTCCCGCACCGCCACACCCCCTGGAGGCGCCGGTGGTTCCTACTCTGCCTACAAGACTCCCGAGGAGCGCGCTGCCTTTATCAAGCAGCAGGCTGAGCAGCGTATGGCTGAGCGCCTGGCTGCTCTGGGCATCAAGGCCCCTTCCAAGCCGGGAGAGTCTGCCGCCCAAAGGGCTGAGCGCGAGAGGAACGAGCGCGCGGCCAAGGTGCGTGCGGCCGAAGAGGAGGATGCACGCAGGGAAGCCGAGCGACAGGCACGCATCGCCGAGGAGCAAGGCACGCCCGCGCCTGCCGCCGCCGAGCCCGAGAAGCCTCAGGCCCCTGCACCAGCGGCCAAGAGGCCTCCTCCGCCGCCTACCAGAAAGGCGGGCGGCCGAAATGAAGCTGCCGAGGAGGAGCAGCGTCTTGCCAAGGAGCAAGAAGAGCAGCAGCGACAGACACAGCAACTTGAGTAAGTCACAAACCCGATCTATCAACAACCACGAACATCAGTCTGGACCACCAGAAGACTAACTATGCTACAGGGAAAATGCCAAGGGCGAAGAGGATGAGTGGGCCGTTGAGCAGAAGGAGTCTGAGGCTCGCCTCAAGGCTCTCGAGGAGCAGGTCAAGCAGGGCAAGCTCAGGAAGGAGGAGGAGAAGAAGCGCAAGAAGGCCGCCGCGGCTGAGGCCAAGGACAAGGAGGACAAGCTGGCCGCTAGGCGTGCTGAGATCGAAGCTGCCAAGCAGCGTGAGCTCGAGCTCCAGCGCCAGCTCGAGTCCATGAACGACGACGACGACGACAGCTCGTCAGACGATGAGGGTCCTGCGCAGATCACGCCCCAGGCGTCGACCCCTACCATGGGAGACAGCCAGGCCGCAAGCCAGGAGCTTGAGCGGAAGGCGCCGTCGCCGCCGGCCGTGATCACGTCGCCTCCTGCTGACGAGGCTGAGAGCAAGAACCCCTACTTCAAGATGATGTCCCAGACATCCGAGGCTTCCTCCCCGGCACCGGCGACCACGCCCAGCACGGCGGCACCCGCCGCGCCCCCTCCTCCCCCTCCTGCTGCTGCTCCGACGCCGACGCCGCCGGCCGCCTCGGAGGCATCTACGAACCCCTTCCACCGCATGAAGCAGGATACGCAGGCTGCGCCGCCTGTCCCGGCTCCTCAGCCCCGTGGACCTGTGTCGCGCAAGCGTGCCGACTCGGACGACTGGGGTTCTGACAAGGATGACGACGAGGATGACTCTGACGACGACGACCGTCCCGGAGGTGGCAACGCCGCACAGCTGGCGTCGATCCTCTTCGGCACCATGGCGCCGCCTCGTCCCCTGTCGGCCGCCGGCAAGGAGTCGTCACCGTCGAGCCCGGCCCCGGCCAACGACACGCCCATTGCGCCGCCGCCACCGCCGCCTGCCCCTGTCCCCGCCCCGGCTGCTGCTGAGGAGGATGGCAGTGATGCCGCGCCCACTGCTCCCCCGCCTGCTCCCCCGCCTCCGCCTCCCATGCCGCCGTCTGGAGCACCTGCCGCACCCCCGCCTGCGCCGCC
>FYEV01001625.1:193990-207958 GCA_900188565.1 Geosmithia flava | reverse complement strand
CTCCTCCCCCGCCTCCCGGTGCTGGAGCTCCCCCTCCCCCTCCTCCGCCTGGTGACGCCCCCGCGCTGCCTTCTTCCGGCGGACGTCCTGCCGGTTTCCTGGGCCAGATCCAAGCGGGCAAGTCGCTCAAGAAGACGGTCACCAAGGATAGGAGTGCTGCCTCTACAGCTGGACAGGTTCTCGATTAAAGAGTGGGAGGTTTTCTGTGTGGTTTTTTATCTTTTTTGTATCTTGACATCTTTTATCTAGTAGTATTAGTTTTTTTTTTTTTTACTTGTTTCTCTCTCCCTCCTTTTCTGATGTACATGGTCGGTTGAGGGGGGATATTTCTTCTTATTTTGTTGTAGGTTTATAATGTATCTCGATTGCTTCATTGTCGTCCCCTTTTCTCTGTGACTCCTTGTACAATTCCCTTTCCCCTTCCTTCTATATAACTACAGACTCTTTAGTAGCAATGTCTGTGTAACTCTACCCCTTTATCCCTCTCCCCGAGACTACAGACTCTGATATTAGCAATGGCTATGCAAGTCTGTTCTTTCTTGCGCTCTCCCTTTCTATGACTGCCAGTATTAACAAATGTCTACGTAATTCCGCCCCTTCTTTCACACTCTCTACGACTACAGACTCTCTGTCTGGTATTAGCAATGGCTATGCAAGTCTGACAATAGTGTTTAATGACTGCCGTGTGCTCTGCCGTGTACGATGTCCTTGTACGTAGCGCAAGGAGAAAGACGGACGGACGCATGGACGTTGCTCTCCACGCCTCCTCCTCCTCGTACCTGTCTACTCGTATGCGTACGAGTACTCCGTAGTGCTCGTACTACTAACACACCAAGATCCACCTGTACCTGAATACTAAGAGATGGGGCCTCAGATCCCCACACACTGAGTGAGATGACTGAGGCGATTCTCCTGCTCATTTCCGCCTTTTTGGTTTTTGACTTTGGTAGTGCTAACTAGTAAGTAGTGGGAGAGGCGCATCTACCGATCCTTTTTCGTTTTTTTTTCTCTTTGGTTCATCTTGTGATATTCGGTAATGATGGTGTCGACACTGCCCCAACGTGATGGGCCGTTGGCGCGTGGAACGGTCTGCAGTAGATTCTTGTTACTACTACTGCTACTACTGCTGCTACTATTAGTGGAATTACGATTGTGCTCTTTAGTTTCTCACGACCTTCTCCACCTCGAAACTTCTTTTTTTTACATGGATGAGGATTTGAACGTGCTCGATTAGGCAATATTTTGCTAGTATTACTAGTACTTGGGTACTTGATCAAGTGGTAGTAAGGTGGACTACTAGATTATACGGATCGTTAATACTCGGAACTCGTAGATTGCTTTTGGGCTCCTATGCGCAAGTGTACGGAGAAAGCAGCTATTGCGATATACATTGTACATGCGTCGTGCAGTGCAGTGCAGCGCAGTGCAGGACAAGGCAGGGCAAGACTCAAAAGAGATGCAGATTTGAAGCAGGGACTTCTCTCTCGATACGAGACCATCAAGTAATAAGTGAGTTGAAGTCTTGGAGAAGGAATAAAAAGGGGAGCACACAAAGGGATAAAATAAACCCCAGACATGCCGTAGAGGCTCCGCAGTAGATGTTGGTGTGCCGCGTGTCTGAGAAAGAAGAGGAGAAGGTAATAGCCAGGGGCAGGAACAGATTTCCTCCACAATGATGTCAAGACTTTGTAGTTTTTCGGGTCTCTCTCGTAGCCCAAGTACGAAGACAGGACTAATCATGTGGCCATTGTGACATTGTCCATACGTTATCTCGTATGATGGCACGCATTTCTTTTTACGGAGTACGGAGTAGTACGAGTAGAGATGGTATTTTACATCTAGGTGTACTAATTCTGAGAAAGAGAGAGAGAGAGAGAGAGAGGTGGGGAAGAAGAAGTGGAACAAGCTTACACGGTAGTCAGTAATACCCTGTTTGCCTATTAAGCGCCGGACTTGACCCGCGTGGTTTTTTTTATTTTTCTTCCTTCTTATTTTACCCACGGGCCATGGAAGATGCTGGTTCAGCTGGAGGTGGAGAGAGAAGAGCAAGAGATAGAGAGGCGAAAAGAGACAAAAAAAAAAAAAAAAAAAAGAGTTTGCCAAGGTTTCACTCTTGGAGCCTATGACTACTCGTAGAAAAGGGAACTTTACGTGAATGGATTGATTGATGATGGTGGGAGGAGAAGAGCACGTACGGAGTAGTAGTACGTACAGGCAAGTTGATTGCTTCAAGACCGACGGTTGGCCGCCACCCCGTTGATGGTTGATGGCCGCATGAACGAGGCCTTGTGCTCTTGTCCAATCTGCAACGAAAACGTGTACGATGCTGCGACGTCTATCACGCATCCCCATATGTACGAGTACGGGATTATATGTGTGTACCCCGTATGGTAGTAGCAGTACTACTACTGCTATTAAAACTATTAATTAGATCCTCACCGCCATTGTAGAATAATACACGTTAAAGGGCAGACAAAAAAAAAAGAAAGGAACAAAGAGGCTACTATTCATGTCCCAAGAGGTCGCATGAAGATGGATGGCCCGGGGGTGTGGGGTCGACGCCAAAAAGGTTCATAGAGGTGTCATATGATTGGTTGGGGACGCGTCGAAATCAAAACAAACCCGGCGCGTCCTGAGACGCGTCGAAAAGAGGAGGAGGAAAGTTGGTGACGTCTTTCTATCGCCTCTCTCTTCTGGCCTCGCGGATACGAGTACTACGAGTAACTGTCTATTGCTGCAACTGCCAGCACCAACACCCGAGGTTGTCGTCGGCATCAACGGAAAGACAAAGAGATAGAGAGTCCACACCATCTTCTTTTATTCATTTACATCATGATGAAGTCTAAATGGCGTATATGCAGCATGTGTTTGTGTGTTGGATGAATGAATCCGGTTTATCCCATTCAGACACACACACACACTTGCGCCATCTCCACGAGGCGCAGCAGAGACTACAATCGGGTCGACCCCAACCTGGCCTTGATATTCATCATTCATTGATGAATGAATGAATGAAAAAAGAAAAGAAAAGAAGCGTTCCGACGCTTAACTCAAAGGGAGGGGGAAGAGGTGGTTTCGGACTGAGGAACCGGCTTGTCCTTTCAGCGCGGTCGTGTGTCGCGTAGATCATTCCTTGACAGACACTTCCTGTCCCACAGTTGCGGCACTCTGAGACCATTTTTCACTTCTGCCCTTCAAGCTGGGCCCCCCCTTGTCTCTTTTTCCTTCTCTACTCGGGGCTAGAGCCTTCGGTAGTAGTAAAGAAAGACGTTATCGAGATCTCGTTTTTTTTTTCTCCTTGGCTCATCCCTGTTGACTCCACTCGGAAAAGTTCTTTCGTTTCTGGCCTTGTCCACTTCCTCTCCATATAATTTCTCTTATTATAGACGGTCACCCATTCACTCAAGTACGAGTAAAGGAAGAAAGAGTCTTATATAGGTCTCAGCAAGTATTTTCGCGTGTCTACTATTATAACCTGTGGTAATAAGAAGTCATCATGCGAAAGAGGGATGAGAAAGGGGGGGGAGGAATTGGACATGCAATGTCATCAATGGTGAGATAGGTGCTACGCGCGCCCGCACAAGAGTCGAGATGGAAAAATTCTCGTTGAAAAGAAAAGTAGCAGTAGCAGTAACACGATAAATCGTCGTACGACTGATTCCCAAGTGATACCGGAGTAGACGGACCAGACGGATGACCGTGAACAAGAGACGCCGCCGCCGCCGCGGTGCGTGCATACATTCCCAGTGACACACACACCCCCCTCTCCCCTCGCATCAATGGATGTGCCCCCGGGGGTACCCCCTGCCGTGTTCGTGTGTCAGCGCTGGCACTCGCTGCCCAATCCTCCCTCGGCTGGGTACGGCCTCCCTTGCACCATTCTGGACGTGTGGAACCGACACGCGCCCTCTCTCTATCTCTCTCTTTGTCGACGACCGTTCCCCTTCCTCCTCCCCCCCCATCCCTTTCTCTGTCAGTGTGGCTCGCTAAAGAAGATGAAGAATGAATGTGAGAGGGGCATTCACGAGCAAGCGCGTGCCATTATCTAGGAACGCCATATTAACCAACTGCTAGTAGTCATCCGAATAGCCTCGATACTAACACTAAGAGAGAGAGAAAAAAACTCACAGAGGCTGTACCTGGCCTTGTACGCCGTAGCTCAACAGCCTAAGAAAGTTACTAACTCGTAATGGCCTGAAGCCCTCTGGGTCTGGCCTGGCTGACCCAGCCATCTGGCCTCCTTCCCCACCCGCGCACTCTACTTTACGGGCCTATGACCACGACTATGAACCTATGAGAGGTACTCGATATTACAGCCAAAAGCACGACTAATCCAAAGTACCCGTTGCTCTTTCCCAGGTCTCGTACTCACCATCAGCCTGAGCCTGTACATGCACTAGCCCGTACATACCTGTAATAGCCTGTGGCCTGTAATACTGAGAGCCTGTGCGGATACCTGTAGCAGGTCACAGACTCTCAATAGGTGGGCTCCATCTTCCTCCCCCCCCCTTCAGCCGGTGGTGGGCCGCTCCTGCCTCTTCCCAGCACGTTAGTTGGCACTTGGTCGCACCTGCCCCCAGCGGGCCAGCACTCCCCAGCGCTCCTTCCCCCCCCTCCCCTCCCCCATTCGTAAAGTACTTCTGACCTCACCTTCCCACTTCCCACCCTTGACACGCCCCTCCCCTCTCCCACGCACACACCCCCCGGCAAAGACTCTTTCTCTCTTTGCTTCTTCCTCTTGCCCTCTTTTTTTCGACCCAACTCCACCACCACCGCCGCTTACCTTCACCTTTGGACAAAACGATTTCGCAAATCCGTCAAACATCGTTACAGAATCGATTCAAGTCTTCTCTTGTTTGAAAATTCCTACATCGCATCGCCTCTATCGACAAGCAGAATTCAAAAACCGTTGGATATTAACGCCAGTTATACGCGTCCGCTACACGTCTTTTTCTCCCCTACCGCCCGCCTCATTCACGCATCAATCGAGATCGCTCTACCGTTCTAGACGCGCGCCACCCACACGACTTTCAACTCCTTTGGATCGCGTTTTAATTCATTGTAAGATTCCATTCTCTCCCTCTTCTCGCCTCACTCTTTTTTTTTCAATCTATTCTTTTTCTTCTTTTGTCCTTCTCTATTTCCTTTCGCCACCTTTATACTGTCGCCGTCTGCTGTTCAACCATTACGACACTACACTATCCTCCACCACCACTCACCACCCCTGCAAATCATTCACCCACACCGTCAATTCCACCCACTTGACTGATCAACTTGGCTGATTGACGCCCAACTAACTGCAGTAGAACTGCTCGGTCCTTTCCACACAGTTGGGCGGTATTCTCGACGCCCCTTTCGCTCCGGCCAGAATGGCCAAACACACGCTCTTTCCAGGCTCCGGCGAGCCATTTCACGTGTTTCAGGACGACATCTTCGAAGACACGACACCCATGACCAGTCACGCTCCTATGCCCTCGTTCGAAAACCGCCCGAGACGTCCCCTCAACTCGGTCGACCTCAACGCCATCATCGAGTCGCAGCCTCGCCCCCAGTTCCCTCAGAGCCCCTTCAAGATGAAGAACTTGACGCGCTCGCCTCTGAAGCCTACCAACGGCAAGAGGCTCAACAAGGTCTCCATGCCTCCGCCCGGTAGGGCTGTCTACCCCAACCAGACCGATTCCCTCAAGAAGCCCATTCTCTCAAAGTTCAACACGAGGCCGACGACAAAGTCGGGCCAGGACCACAAGTCGCCGTGGGAAGATGACAGCACATTCGGACAGGGATCTCCGCTAGCCGCCCTCGCCAGGAAGCCCATGCACAGGTCAAGCGGCTCCGAATCCTTTATCAAGTTTGGCCCTCCTATCCAGGCGCCCAGCTCAACCCCAGCTCCTACCACCGAACAGGCCGACCAGATGACCGTTATCCCCCCCTGGGATTCGTTCCCCCCCATCATCGACGACGGCTCAAAACCGCCCCACAGCTACGCCCAGATGATCGCCATGGCCCTCTTCCGCTCGCCCACAAGACGCCTCACCCTCGCCCAGATTTACAAGTGGATCAGCGACAACTTCGCCTTTTACCGACCCAACGATTCCGGCTGGCAGAACAGTATTCGACACAACCTCAGTCTGCACAAGAACTTTGTCAAGGTGGACAGGCCGAAGGAGGACCCTGGGAAGGGACACTACTGGACCATTGAGCCCGGTACCGAGGGCCAGTTCCTTAGGGACAAGCCCAAGGGCAAATCTACTCCCGAAAACCTCCCTGTCATGTCGACGCGCCTCGAGCCCTCCAGGCCCACGCCTGTGCCCACGTCCGAGCCTTGCCTGCCGCCGCCTGCCCCCGTTGATATCGGTCCCAGCCAGTCATCGCAACACCTCAGGCCCATACCATCCTCGGATGCCACCATCTCAGACGCCGACGCCGAGAATGCAGCCAACGACGACGTGTCCGGTGACCACCAGCCAGACAACAGTGCTCTCTTCAACACGGTCCTCTACTCGCCGGCCCCCGCTGGCCTGAACTCGTCACCCCCGGTGGCATGGAATGGTCGCTCTGGCCAAGACGCCCCCTCGGCTCGGCCCCTCTCCCGCAAGAGGGCTGCAGAGGACGACAGTGGTTACATCTCCTCCCTGGATTCGTCAGTCATCCGCCCCAAAAAGTCCACGGTCGAGTTCACTCCCGAGGAGGAATTGCCCAGGAAGAGGCGCAAGCACAACCCTCACGGCCGCGCCGAGGTGGAAATTGCCCGTCTGCGCAACTCCTCGCCCTTCAGCCCGACCAAGAGCCGCTCCAAGTCGGTCGTCAGGAACGCACCCTCCTCTCCTCTCCGCCCAATCACCTCACCCCTTCGCCCGCTCAACAGGAACCGGGCTGCTCTCGAAACACCCGTCAAGATGCCCCCGCCTATGCAGCACCCGCCCTCAGTCTCTCCCAACACGAACCTGAAGAACCACAGGAACGCCGTCCAGGGCATGCTTAAGAGTGCTGCCCTTGTCACCGACGAGAATGAAGCCCCGTGGAGCCCCGAGTTCAAGCTCGACGATCTCGACACAAGAGACTACGCACACGCCACCGACGACGACTTTCTTCCTTACGATTGGCAGTTTTACCGCGGCGAGCCTTATGGGGTTGAGAGTGACGCTGCCATTGCTATTTCTTATGATGTGCAATGTGATGCTACCTATGACCCGACTTACGACACGGCCCACTGAGCAACCGGCAACTATTACTTGATATCGCTTTAAAATTCAAACATCCCGACGCAAACAAAGGCCCTAACGGCACTGGCACCAACACTTTACCAACGGAAAACAAAACCAAAATCCGTTTCATGCTCCCGGACGCCAGGTGAAAAGCAAAACCAACAAAAAGCTGCGCCTAAGTCCCAGGACCCCGTTACAGAGTCTTCTCTCTTGTATCATATTTTTCTTGTGCTCGCTCAGCTCTCCTTGATCACTTTTCAGTATATGCGCATGCGCGAGGCCCAGCTGGTCTCTTTCTGATCAATGTTGATCTTATACGGGAAAGGATTTGTCGCCTGCGTGGTGATTGGTGGTATATGGTCCTTGTGGGAGTTTGCAATTGTCACAATCTTAATGACTGTCGTCAGGAGCGTCTGCTCCATTGCACGGCGAACTTTTAATCGTTCTTCTTGTTGTTAGCAGGGTGTCTTTTGGTCATGCTTTTTTTGTCTCTTCCTTTCAGCTGTTTTTTTTTCTTGCTTCACTACCAGGATATCTTGTTTTATGCTTTTCATGTTGTTCTTGCTTTTTGGGAATATTGTGGCGTTTGGGGCCCGCGGGAAAGATACATGGGATATTTATACGCACCACTCTCAGTTTTGGGCTCGGCGACAGTGACCTTGACGGTCCAGCGCTCCCAACAGACCTCATCGTCGCCGCGAGACAGCCAGGCCTTGCGGCGACGCTTCTCGAAGAACTGGACAGCCAGCTGGCCACGGCCTCCTCCGGTAGCGCCGGTGGTGCCAGCTGTTCCAGCTCCAGAGCGCTCGGCATCAAGCTGGCGATCGAGAGCAGCGACCCTCTGGTCGATCATGGTCTCTAATTCGTCGTCATCGACATACGGAAGGGCCAGGTCGAGGACGTCGCGGGTGCGGGGCGTTAGGGCGGGGAAGAAGCGATGGAAGAAGATTGTATGAAGGATTCCTATTATGATATTAGTATGCTCCGTAATGAATTTAACGACGAACAGTATGAAGGCTGCAAAGAAGATTATTCTGTAATACTGCAATGCAGTGTAATGCAATGGTGACTAGCATGACGGACGAATGGGGTGTGTATTTGCGGGGGGGGCTTTATTTCCCTCCCTTCTTCCCCCCCGTCCATTGGAGACGCCAGGTTTTGTAATCAACTTCCCGATCATCATTTCTGTACGAAATGAGGGGAAGGTAGGGGAATGGGGAGAGAGAGAAGGAGGTGGAGAGGGGTATTGCATCTGCTCACCTTTGACGACGTCGCGGACAGAGCGGGGATCGGCAAAGACGTCGAGGATGAACTCTGCGGGCTCCTGCTGCTCCATTGTGGAGAGGCTTGCCCGCGACTAGGAGCGGCGGGCGACAGGAGAGAGAAAGAAGAACGTATGCGAGGGTGGGGAGTTTGGCGAGAGAGCGATAACAGTTGTCTGTGTCGTTTGATTGGAATATGAGCGGGGGTTTTCTGAATATGTATAACGTTGTCGAGATCGTTCGAAGGAGGGAGGGTAGGGGTGGGAGGTTTGGTTGTAGAGAGTAATAGTCGTAGTAGCAGTATGCAGATGTTGTGTTTTTTCCCGGTCGTCAGCATTCGTTGGCAGTATAATGACTCTATCAACGTCACAGGAGGGGCAACGAGGAGAGGGAGTGAAGGGAGGGCCCGCACGCAAGCCACAGCGTATCTTATCATGTGGACCTGGAGTCATAGAAACTGGAGTCAACTACGGAGTACTAGTAGCAGATGATACAGGCCGTTGGTCTACTCCGGATTACAGCGTACGAGCAGTAGTGGTACAGTGGGCGTATCCCATGGTACAGGAAGCACATGTACTACATGTACTTAATAGTAGGCTACTAGGCCAAATGCGTCCTAAAGCCACACTTCACATGAGCCACACACACGCACGACCATCGCGCGCCTCCCGGATAGCAGGCAACCTACCCAAGCCAAGGGCCGAGGTACAATGCATCCATTTGATTGAGCTCTCTCTCTCCCATCAACCACCACGCGACTACTTTACCACCCCACGAGCATCTTCTACATCCTACATCCTTCTCCCCCTCCTCTTCATCGGCGCATGATTGTCGCCTTCTTCTTCTTCTTCTGCGACGAGCAGTGACTTTCAGAGACTCCTTGATGGGAAAAGTCTCGTGACATCTCTCACACTCTACTTGCTACTACCGAATCTCGCCCCCCCCCCTCCTACCCCTACATCAGCAAGCTTGCTACGCCAAGTGACACCGCACTCATCATGTTCTCGGGGACGAGGCGCTGGTTCCGCCAGAACAGGACGCCTGTCGCCATTGGCGTGGGCGTCCTGGGGGCTGGATACCTGGCGACGCAGTATGTCCTTACCAAGATAAACGATGCGCGCGAGCGCATGAGCAGCGATCGCATCGCCAAGGAGAAGTAAGCTACATCCGCCAGCACTTGTTCCCCCTTTTCCTGTTTAGTGTGACTGGACTAACATGGCCTTTCCCAGTTTGCGACGCCGCTTCGAACAGAATCAGGAGGACTGCACTTTTACCGTCCTGGCCCTCCTGCCTACGGCTACGACGAATATCCTCGAGGCTATGAACACTGAGCAAATCACCTACGAGATCCAGCAGATGAAGGCTTCTAAGGGCATCAGGAGCGGGGATTCGGTGGCCAGCCCGCCCAGTATCGCGGACACGTCGCTTACCGAGGAGGAGGCGAAGAGCATGGCTACTAGTAGTCTGCAGAGCGAGAGTGGCATACACGCCAGCCAGATTGCTACGCCGTCGCCTCTTGGTGCTGGTGAGAGTGGTGCTGGACAGCCGCAAGACGGGGGAGCTGCGCCGCAGAAGCAGCAGAAGCCGTCCAAGTCCAAGAGGCAGCTGTGGGATGACCTCACCATCAGTGGTACGTTGCTACTATACAAGCGGGGAAGGGGAGATGATATATGCTGACGCACAATACTACGATAGCCGTGACGAGATCATTCACCCTGATATACACGCTCAGCCTGCTCACGATGCTGACGCGCGTGCAACTCAACCTCCTCGGCCGACGGAGCTACCTGTCCAGCGTGGTGGCCCTGGCGACGAGCTCCCAGCAGGCCACCATCAGCCTGGAGAACCACGACGACGACAACGCAGACCAGGCGGCATACGGCAGCGACTTTGACACGAACCGCAAGTACCTGGCTTTCAGCTGGTGGCTGCTGAACCGGGGGTGGGTCGACGTCGCGAGCAAGGTTGAGGGCGCCGTCCGCACCGTCTTTGGCAGCCTCAGCCCGCGCGACCTCGTCAGCTTCGACCGTTTCTCCGAGCTGACCATGGAGGTACGCAAACTCGTCGAGGGAGCCACGCCCGAGGAGCGCCGGTCCGCCGACTGGCTGGGCTTCCTCCTGCCGCCGCGCGACCAGGAGGCCGACGTCATTCGCCAGTCAGGTATCCTCGAGGACAACAACTCCCCGTCTTCTTCCCCCTCCTCTTCCTCCCCCTCTAGCCCCCTGAGGCACCTCCTCGACGAGACGGCCGACCTCATCGAGTCCCCCTCCTTCTCTCACATCCTCACCCTCCTCCTCGACACGGGCTTCTCCTCTCTGGTCGACACCAAGCTCGCATCGGAGGCCTTCGAGATTCCCAACAAGAGCGACAGTTCCGTGTCCCCAGCCGCCGCCGCAGCAACGGGTCTCTTCGTCCCAGAGGACCCTACTGCCATCACCAAGCGTACCAAGGTCGTGCTACTCCCCAAGATTCTCTCCGTCCTCACCCGCCAGGCCCACATCATCGGCAACGGCATGCCAAACGAGTACCTGCGTGACATGGAGTCCGTCCGCGACCTAGAGGCCTTTGCCGCCGTCGTCTACTCGAGTAACTGGGAGAATGAGGTCAGGGACGAGGGTCACCTCATGGACAGCGCTATCCACGTCGACATGCCTGAGTCGTCAGCCCGCGAGGAACCTCCTGTCGCTGCTGCTGCTGCTGCTCCTGTCGAGGACAGCACAACAACTCCTGCATCTCAGGCATTGCCGCAGGAGCAGGAGAAGGAGCAGCAGAGTGGGCTAGAGAGTGCGTGGGAAAGAGCATTGGATAAGAAGGCGTAATGATTCTTCTGGATAAACATATATAAAAAAGGGGAAAATAACAAAAACAGGGGAGGGCAGGGACTTCTTGAGGAGTTGTGGGGTGACTGGCATTTTCTTTTACTTTCTTTGTATTTTTACACTACGGGAATTGGCACTCGTGTATCACGATTTCACGTACACATATATATGGGCTGCGTACGGGGTGTGGATTTCCCCTCTGCTTGGACGGAAGGATATATATAATGGACACCACATAAAGAATCTCTTTACTCATCTCGTTTCGCATTCCCTACCATACAAGGGGTGCTGTTGTATGGCGAATCTGTCTAAGTGGGTTGGTATTGACATGGTGGTTTCTCGTGTAGTAACACACCCCGACGAGATGGGGGTTACTCTGGCGTGGTATCCTAGCAGAGGACATCTGGTCTCTCTGATCTGAGCCATTGACGGCGCCCCCCAGCTTGCCTCTCTTCGTCCAGCTGAAAGGGCCAGATGTGGTATGCCGGAGCTGTCCCAGCGGGAAGAGATGATTGTCCAGATATTCTAGGACGCGCATACTCGTATGGTTGTTGTCTGGCACCTGGTCATGGTAGAGCCACGGATACCTTGCCGAGCTATCCCCTGACCGCAGTGGGGGAGGCATTACGGGCTGGCTCACAACATCGCCGCCTCCGGGGCGCCTTGTCGCATGGACTGCGCCGGTGCGCTCGTGGCCCGTTTTCACCTCTTGAGGAGACGGAAGGGCCTTCCTGGGAATTATGCAGGCGCTAGATCACATAAGACCACGGATGAACTGGTCGAGGCCGAGCTCAAACAGCTCGTTGCTGACACCAGCGCCTTCTTTATGTTCGACGGGGGCGAGCGGATTTTTAACAACTGTAGATTGAGTGTCAGTTCAGGGACATGGGAGCGTGGAATATGTCGCCGCGTATATAGAGAACACAGAACTTACCGTATTCGACCCATAGGTTTATATATATCTGGTGGAGGACGTTACGCATGCTCAAGGTGTCGGTGTCGGTGATGAGGACGAAGCGGAGGTTGGCGGGAGTCTCGTAAAAGTGAAGCTTGTAGTCGGCGGTGCGGTAGTTGATAAAGGTGTCATCGTCGCCGCCGAGCTTTCGGACCATGTTACGGAGCGAGAAGACGGTGCCGAAGATGAGCTTTGCGTCGTCCGAGGCCCGCGAGGCGCCGGGGGCAGGAACCGATGCGGTTGAGTTGCGGTCAGTGGGGGCCCATGATTTGGCATAGACGCACTCGGCTATCAATGCGTTTTCCATGTCAGTTCATGCTCGACAGCGTAGGAGAGTGTGGAGAGAGTATCTGGGGGAGGTGTCGTACTGTGCCGGTCAAAGATGTAGAATGAATAGACTGCCATGATGGCGACCGAGGTTGTTGGCTCGCAGGGGATATGGTGCAGGTGTGCGGTTTGTCAGAGTCCGTGGTGCGATGTTATCCGGTGCGCTCTTCAATCAGATGGTAGAGAGTGCTAGGTCGGCTGGTCTTAAGGTAGATGGCCGATGGGCATGGAAATGTCGAGAGCTTGTCGTTGGCGGCGTGGAATGGGTGAAGTAGATGGAACCTTTTGTTTGGGGAAACAAGGGGTCGCGGGCAGGTACGAACAGCCCAGCCCGGCCAGCCGTGCTTGCCTCAGTCGTAATAATAGCTTCAAGGTGGGGTCAACTTTGGGAGCTCGGTACCCTGCACACTCTGATCAGCAACTTGCTTACACCATAATTTTGGGCCCTGTGATTGTGTATTGTGTTGTTGCTTCGTATTTTACCTCGAACCACCTTAACGCTACATACATACTAGTACTGCTCGTGCTTTGTGTTTCTTTCGAGTGGCATGGTGGCTACGTCGTGCTGTAGGATCTAGATTCACAGGTAGCGGGCAACGACGGCATATGAAGCCTCAAGTGTCAGCACTGGCTCACCCCCCCACCTTGTTGTTTTCTTGGCTCCCCCTCCCCCACCAACGATTCCCAGTGATACCCCAGTCGCACCTTCCCCTACGCCCAACCGTTGCTCCTACAACCTACAAGACAGGTTGAGGGGGGAATACACCGCTGTCGTCGACACATCCTCCTCTTCCTCTTCTTTTTCTCCCTCATCCAAGCTTGTCGACAGTTACCTACCCATACAGAAGATCCTCCCGCAATGGCAGGTTCCACGGGAGACGACACCAATACTGCTACAGACCGAACTTCCCAACCGGATGCGATCTCGCCGCGCGTCACTATCGAAACCCACGATGACACACCCGAGAGCTCGCACCCGGCTCTGTCCTCGGAAGAGTAAGGCTTGCTAAGTCCCTCCTAGGCCCTGTGCTATCATGCCCGACCACCGGTGAGCTAACATTCCCGTTACCAGACCCAACCCTACGCCTCCGGCCCAGGGGGAGTTCGCGAGCCCCATGAGACAGCACAAAAGGACGCCGAGTGCGCATAGGGAAATCAAGGTATGGAAGCTGTTGCCGGGCCGTGGGTGAGGGACTTGTGTGGTTTGGCTGACACAACCTCCCCAACACTTAGGAAACGCTGGACGCCCGGGTAGAATTCCTCAGCGATGAGGTCGACGGCAGGACTCATCACAGGATAAACCAATATATCATAGCTGATGAGATGGGTCGTGGCTCGTTTGGTTCCGTCCACCAAGCGACAGACCAGTTCGGTAACGAATATGTGAGCTTCCCCCCCCC
>FYEV01001625.1:182939-193906 GCA_900188565.1 Geosmithia flava | reverse complement strand
CCCCCCCCTATGCTCCCCAAATTGTCTTTGATACTCTAGCCATTCTTGTACCCCGGGAAACCATCATCCAGAACCGCAGCGGGTTTAACAATATTCCCTCTAGGCTGTCAAAGAATTTTCCAAGGCACGTCTACGAAAGCGTGTCCAGTCAAGCATACTAAGGCAAGGACCGCATCGAGCCAAACGGCTCCCGGGACCAGGTGGTCCCCTTTCGAGACCCCAAAATACCAAAGCTGCAGAGAAGAATGACGCCCTCTACCTCATCCGTGAAGAGGTTGCCATCATGAAGAAATTGAACCATCCAAATCTCGTCTCCCTCATCGAGGTTCTCGATAACCCTGAGGAGGACTCGTTGTACATGGTCCTGGAGATGTGCAAAAAGGGCGTGGTTATGAAGGTTGGTCTCGATGAAGACGTGACCCCTTACAATGAGGAGACATGCCGGTACTGGTTCAGAGATCTCATATTAGGCATCGAATACCGTGAGTAAAACTGTCTGCCTCACTACCCCATACTCAGATAGCCTGAGCTGACGCGATATCGACCACAGTGCATGCGCAGGGAGTTATCCACAGGGACATCAAGCCCGATAACCTTCTGCTATCGGAAGACAATGTTCTTAAAGTTGTTGACTTTGGGGTGTCACAAATGTTTGAAAAGAAGAGCGAGATGCGGACGAACAAGTCTGCTGGGTCCCCCGCATTCTTGCCCCCGGAGCTGTGTGGCAAGCACGGCGAGGTATCAGGCCCAGCAGCTGATATTTGGTCCATGGGTGTATCGCTCTTCTGTCTCAGATACGGCCGGATACCGTTCAACCGAGACGGCATGCTGCAGATGTACGAAGCTATCAAATCCGACGAGCCGATAATACCTGCCGAAGAGAATCCCACCCTCAAGGATCTATTTAGCAAGATCCTAGAAAAGGACCCCGAAAAGCGGATACAAATGTCCCAACTTCGCGTGAGTATGGCAATAGTCACTCGAGCTGTCAGATGTGATGCTGACATTGTTCTCTTAGGAACATCCATGGGTAACCAAGGAGGGATCTGATCCACTGCTTTCTGCGCAAGAAAACTGTGCTCATCACATCGAACCGCCCAATGAACTCGAAATTAACCGTGCGTTCACGCGGAAAATGAACCACTTGCTCTACGTCATGAAGGTTCTCTATCGATTCAAGAGCTTGCTGGCAAAAAAACGACGCGATCAAGGCACTGCCAGTGAGAAGTCTTCACTCCCTGGGGCTGCAGCTGGCACTGAAGGAACCAAATCCGGAGAGTCCAGTTTCAATCCTTCTGAAGAGAAGGCCAAGGCCGAGGAGATTGAGGCGCTTCTCGAGACGCGCCGTCGTATCTTGAACCGCAACCAAGGAGACGACGGAAGACAAGACGCCATTGACAGTGACCCAGCTCAAGAGCCTGGTGAGCAGGAGAACCCACCACTCTTTCTAGGCATCGGGACAGGTGCCAGAAATGACTTTTCCGACAGTGATTCTGGCCCCAACATTGTGGCCGACTCCCCGACTGCTGTTGAATACGACGTCTACGACCGAGCATATGAAGACGCAGTCAAGAAGCTCGAGTCGAACCAAGAGAGAAAGCCGACAGTCTACCGCACACGATTTGTTAAGAGCAAAGACTCGGGAAACCCCGATGGGCAGGTTGACAACGACTCGGGGCAAGCTGAGACGTCGGGAGGAAGCAAACTAGCTGACTTGGTGTCCCAAGTTGGATTGAAGGACACTGGCGGGACCACATCTCCAAGACCAGATGCAGACGCATAAATACGACTTGGGAGGTGTGACGGCACACGCTGCATGATACTGCACATGGAAGAGGCTGTTGGGAGCTGAAGATCTGACTGTCTCTGGGTCCAGTTTTTGAGCAACTGCAAAGACAGGGAAACCGCCCCCCTTTCCCCTTTACTGGGACATACGAGGAGTCCAAGGGGAGGGGGGCATGAGTCGGCAGGAGAGAAAAGAGGGAATTATGCTTCGGTAGACGTAGGTAACAGTACTTGATACCATGGGTGACATTATGTACTACATGAGTGGATGAATGGATGGGCGGTGGGCAGGCAGTAGGTAGATATTATATACTACTCGGCACCAGAGCTGCTAGGGAGTAACATTGACTACAAAGGCGCATTGCTCGACAGATGTATGTCGTAGGCTGTGGACTGCAGGACGAGTTTCGGGGCCAAGGCGGCATGCATACAAGTACGTCCCGATACACGGGACATGAACTGGGACACGGCAGGATTATGCAGCCGCCCGCGATGGCTCATGGGTGGTGCATGTAGTACTACGAGTATTTCATGTACGGGTGCAGGCAATACAGGCAACTAATAGCTAATAATGGCTACTAATGGCTTATGGGCCATGGCTAATAGCTACCCCCCTGGGGTTCCACAACCGTGATAAACTCCTGTCCGTCCCAGGATACGGGCACATGGCATGGCCAGAGCTTTCCCAGTGGTCCGATCGTAAAAGAGGCGGAAACGAAGAAAAAGTAAAGAGGCAAAATACCAGGGACATGGTTCCCTTGGGTCGTTTTGGGACGGGNGGGGGGGGGGGATTTGGGGTGAGGACGGGAAGATCGGTGAGGCCCTGCTTACATGTAGAACTGCACAAGCTGGCTGAAACGTCGGTAAGGGGGGGTGGGTGGTGGGTGTTTGCTATTCACAGGCTCGTAGTGTCATAGACATCCCAATCCGTTTTTTGTTTTTCCCTCATTGACGAAAAAGAAGGTGGTGATGATGTTTGACACTGGTACTGATAGACTTATAAGAAATAGGGGCTGGAAGGGAAGGGGCGGAGAAGGGTGTGTGTGTATATGGTTGCTGTGCGCGTGCTGATTTGTCTCACCGCTTTGTGCGAACCAGGTGTGTTGGATGACCCTCCCATCTTTAATGTCCTTGTTGCATTATAAGATACGAGTACGACACGACGGAGAGGTCAAACATGTACAGGTATATACGGAGTACGGAGTACTCGTAGAGAGATAAGGGAGGGGGGGGGGAGAAGAGATCATCATGTACACGACAGGGGAGAGGGCGCGCGTCCAAGTCGGCAAGGAAGTAAGAAGAAATAATAAAGACATGAAAGAAAAAGAAAGGAAAAGGAAAGGAGCTAGGGGAGGGCCGAAGCGGTTTGTTGCTTCTTTGCACCTGCATTAGGGTTGAGGATATGCATGAATTGGAAGGGGTTTTACTGGTTTAGTTTGATGATTCTTTTTCCGTATTTTTTGATAGAAGGAAGAAATTTGAGAAGCAAAAATAGTAATTATGTCTAGTAGTAGTGTTGCAGATAGGTACGAGTATACATGTGGTTCTGGGGGTCCAGGAAGAAGAGGAGGATAGTATTTACAAGGTATCAAGGAGTAAGGATGAATGGACATTGGTAAGCGAATCGGACAAGTACGGAATGTATTATATGTACGGAGTCCGATTTTGACAGTTCTCGTAGCGGTGAGACCACGGCTACTCGTACATGTATACGGAGTATATGCAAGAAAGATTGATTTGATGAACATGTAGGTACGAGTGTACAGTGCAGGGCTAGCAAGCATTCAAGGCTTCTTGAGTGTGTACTCTGTGTTTGCGTGTAAGAGAGGGAAGAGGGAGGTACGGAGCAGAGAGCGGTGGGAGGGAGGTAATATCGGAAGAAGCCCTTGGGAAAGACGGCCAAACGGAATAGGTAATCCGGAACGGCAAGGGGCATCTGCACTCGTAGACATTGAATGTTACTTTGCCGTGCTTTGCTTTGCTGTGCTGTGCTTCTGCTCCGTTGTCGCCGTCGTCGACGTCGTGTGCAGATAAGCCACACAGCAGCTCCCTCCTCTTTGGCAATGACAGCTAACAGCTCCCATACTACTCCGTACTCCGTACAGTGGGATAAAAAATACTGCAACACTGCAACAGCTCCCCCTCCTGCATCTACGGGCAGCTTTCACATTCATCTGCAGGTGAGTGGGTCTGTCTGTATAGCTCCTTGTCTGCTACTGTTCGTTTTGTGCTACGTAGGGCCAGCGCGCGGTGGACAGGGCAAAGGGGAGGGGTGTACGAGAATGCAAGAGGAGCTGAGTTCAAAGGTCCGACCAGATTGGAAAAGAATAGATAGATAAGAAGATGATGTGGTTTTTGAGAAGAAGGGGGACAATAGATGATAGGAAAGAGAGAGAGAGAGAGGGTGCGGATTAAAAAAAGAATGATGGCATGATAGGACATGATACCATCATGTTATCCCCCCCCCCGTTGTACCCAAATATTGGTAGTACAGAGTACAGTTGTTATAAACAGTGCACTTTGGGATCAAATGCCTCATTGTAATATTCGTAATGCAGAAACCGGATCTCGAAATGATGCCGACGCCGTGTATCCCTCCCTCTTTTGGTGCTGCTATAATGGTCGAATTGAATATAAGTCGTAAGTCGAGGGTAAGTGATATGTGAGGAACCTTTTACCTATCTCTCTGTACGGAGTACGGATGGATACATGATGAGGTCAATTCAGTGCGCCAAGATTCAACAACCTACAGGTAATAATCCATTACCTACGAGTACAATGTACTCCGTACTCGTACCCACGAGCCACGAGTTAAACAGAGTATTATTTTATTACCACGACGTGGCAGTACGGAGTAAAGCAGAAAAGTGGCTTGTTAACCTTTCATGTTTGGCCGAGGTCATGGCAAAAGTGGCTGGGGAGTCTTGGCTCACATGGTGAAGGTCCCCTGTAAGCCCTGTAGTCCCTGTAATAGTCCGCATCCGCGTATGGTAATTCTTCCTTTCTGTTTTGTTCCAGTCATCATGGGCCATCCATAGTACAATTGATTCCCTTTTCTGACCCCCCTCCCCCCTCTCCCCTCCCCGCATTCGGCGGACCAAAGGCGCCAGCCATGTCGTGGGCGGCCTCCCCTAGTGCACGCGCATATTACTTGGAGAAGGAGAGAGAAGATTCCTAGATGAAGAGATTCTGTGCGAGTATTCGATTGCCAAGAAGATTGAGGGGGCATCTATACCCTTAGCACTGGGAGTACTACCAGTAGTACCTGTAGTATTGACAGATGCCCCCCCCCCCCTCATGTTAGGTGGAAATTTCACCTGTAGGTCATTTCTCCCCAAAACAAGGGAGAAAGAAGTGTATACTTAAGCATCAATGTTTTTTTTCTCCCTCTTCTTTTCTGTGTTTCTTTTGGGCATATATGTTGCCCTTTTTTTGGTGGGGGCGATGCCAAGGATATAAATGTACGGTATGACAGACTACAGACTGTAAAGGTCTAGTACTACTCCGTACAGAGTATCGTAATAATAGGGTAATAGAGGCTGTGTTTAAAGGCAGCGGAGAGAAAGTAGTCATGCTTCTTCTCTGCCTGTCTCTGCACTCCTGTAATATCTCTGAATAAAAACAAGACTCCTTTTAGTAAATCATGACATACTCCGTATAAGACGGCAGAGTGCAGAAAACAGAGGTCACGAGTTGCCACCACCACCACTCACGTTACGTATTACTCTGCCAATGCGGTAATGGGACGGACACTACCATCCGTACTAACAATACGACCCTCTCGACATCTGCGATGATCATTACATTAGTAGCAGTAGTAGTAGTAGTAGTAGTAGTAGTAGTAGTAGTAGTAGTAGTAGTAGTAGTAGTAGTAGTAGTAGTAGTAGTAGTAGTAGTAGTAGTAGTAGTACTCCATATGTAAATCCATACTATCACTCTACTACCTGCACATATTCTGTATCTTTTTACTGGTAGTTCTGGTAGCAGTGCCCATCTTCCATAGCTCCTCAACCGTACTCCGTACAGAGTGCCGTGCCTGCCGTTTCTTGTACGTATGGCGCGCAAGACGCGGGGAGGGGGGGGAGGGGAAGGCGGAAGCGGAATGCGACAACTCGAACCCTGCGTCATTGCACCCCGCTCTGCCCCTTGAACCACTCCCCACCATCTTCCGCAGTCTCTCTCTCTCTCTCTTTCTCTCTCTCGCTCTCTCTCATTCTCTTTTGTTGTTCTCATCCGGCGTAGCGGCGTAAACCCATCTGCTATAGAGTGATAATACTAATATTACTACTACTAACTACTAGTACCATTGCGCACTCGGCGTCCGCGGGTACATCTTCCCCTCTCCTTCTCTCTAGTTCTCATCATCCAATGTGTCCTCATATGCTCTACCATTTCTGTTTGTGTGTGTGTGTCTAGATGGAAAGAGAAAGAGGAAATGAGATTAAAAAAAAAAAAAAAAAAAAAGAGACGCCGCGTGACGCACACAAACAAAAACCAATTGTCGCCACATAACTGGCAACACAGAAGCAAAAGGCAAAGGTCCAGCTGAGATGGCATTGCCGAAAACAAAAGAAAGTCATGGGAATTATTACTCAGCACAGCAGGTGATGACGATATTTCTTTGCAAGCCCTCTCTAGGTATGTGCGTCTTGCGTATGTGCGTGTGTGTGTCGTAATGATTTATTTTATTTTCAATTTTTAATTCATTACATATTTCTTCCCTTTTTCCCTTTTAGCGGGACGCATCACTCGGCATCGAGTATCCGTTAGCCGTCGGTAACAATGCGCTAAAACCAGCCCACCAACGGAGAAGACAATTGTACGAGTACTCGTGGTAGAAACTGCCTAGGAAGAGTACATATCAATATTGCTGCTGCTACTACGGAGTACTGCTACTGCTAGTAGTAATAGTACTTGTGGCTGTAGGCGGTGGGCAAGGAAGCCCCGAGCCATTTCCTGATTCCGATGGCTTCTTCTGTGTGTGCATTTGTACTAGGTACTACTTATTACCAATGTTTGTAAGAAATGAACCTTTTTTTCTCTCCCCTCTGGCAATTTTTTATTTCCCTCAATACTTGCCCAGTATTAGCTAGCTGGTGGCGGACATGGCGGGCAGCAGGAGTAAAATAAGTACGACTACGTACTCGTGGAAGAAAAAAAAAAGGGACCACTACAAAATGGAACCTGTACCCTGAATAAGTACAGACAGGAGGCAGAGACAGAGAGAGAGAGAGAGAGAAAAATACAAGAGCGCCAAGAAAGGACAGAGACGATGCGCGATGCGATGCGTACCTTTGCGACCTGCAGCTCCATACCTGAACTCCAGCGAACGGACTTGTGGTAATACTACTCCGCCCATGGTATTGGTTACATTGATATCCCGTCAATCATGATGACTCTTTGTTAAGCTGTAAGTACGTCTCAAGAGTCGAGAAGCAAGTCTCTCTCTCTCTCTCTCCCTCTCTCTCAAGAAGTTGTACATTACTAGTAGCTCTTCTGCAAGTACTGCAAGATTGCAAGGCAGAGTGCAAGTCGGACCCCACTAAAATGCCAAGAGACCAGGGAAAGAAAAAAAAAGAGAGGAAAAGAGAGAGAGAGAGAGCCCACCTTTTGCTGCACCGCTGCGCTGCACTTGAACCCCGATTTTCGACTTTTTTGGTGGCCCATTCCGTTACCTCACCACTTTCACTTTTTTTTCTTTCTTTCCCGGGCCCCTCATTGCTCCTTCCTGCCTTTGGCCCTGTGGCCCTTTCCGCTCTTGCCTCTTTGCCTTTTCTTGCCTTCCTTGCTCTTTTCTTCTTCTTTACCGTCGGTCCATATCCGCTCTTTTTCTTCCTCTCTCTCTTTTTATCCCACCCAATGTACTCATACCCGTAGCCTGCTACTAGATGCAATGGCACTGTTAGTAACAGTACTCCTCCCCTCGTAGTACTCGTAGTACTAGTAGTAGCATTACTCCGTAGCCGTAACCGTACTGGTAACAGTAGTAGTTAGTAGTTGGATGGCTCTTGCCTTCTGGTTGCTTCCCTCTCTCTATTACTACGAGGTTGCTCCTTCCTTAGACTCCCTCCCTCCCCTCCTTCCGTAATACCTCTCGCTCCCCATTTTCCCATTTTCCCACTACGAGTGCCAACTGCCCGCCGCCCACTGTTCGCTGCTCACCATTATCCACTGTCCATTGCCCACTTACTAGCACTAATTGCAACCTACTTACATACGCAGCCCTCGCCCTCGCCCTCATCCACTCTCTCTCTTTCTCTCTCTCTTCCTTTTCTTCCTCTTACGCTTTAGCCTTCTTCTTCAATCTTCTTCCCTTTCTTCTTTTACTCAGCCATTACTTTCGCCACGTCTCTCTCGACTTCGCCGTCTCGTCTGCAAAGCCCAACTCACGACGATTTCTTCTCCTCCCTCTCACACACACACACCAACAACAACAACAAGACAAGCAGCAGTACCACAGCTCGTCTCTACACACACCCACGCAACCTCGCATTTACACGCACCACGCCCCTCACCGCGCACCCCCACACCCACATATATACAAGTACACCACACAACATCGTCCATACGCTCATCTCACGCCCTCTCATACTCGTATATATAATCCCGTGTCCGTCGTCCGACGACGACCGATCACCTTCGTTTTGTCCGTCCTACGAAGCAGTCTCGGCGCCCTAGCGCGCACTTGTCTGACGGGCAGCTCGTCACTTACGCTTTTTACCAAACACTTATACGCACACCCGTTACCGCTCGCCCGCCTACCACTCGCATTACCGCACGCCTTAATCATCTGCGCCACTCGAAAATACCCACGGCCATCCATCATCACATAAGCTAGCCGACCGCCCGTCCTCGCCCACCCTCGTCTGCCTACATCTGGCTTTTCTTCATCCCTTCTCGCCACCGCACTTCTGAAGGCCTGTCAGGCTCTCTCGCCCCCATCAGCCTTGTTGCTTGTCAGCTGCTCGTCCTCGAATCTACCCCGAGACTTGCCAAGGCATACAGCACAACTTGGCGCATCACAAAAAAAAAACAAAGGAATTCCCATCACCTCTCCACACAGTCCAAAACCATGCCTGCAACAAATCTCGACGTCTCCCGAAAGTCCACCTCCGCTCCCTCCTCCAAACCGTCGTCTCTCAAGTCCGCCGATGGTCCCGTCAAACTCCCCACAAAACCCCAAAAGTCGCCTGACCCCTCCACCGACGATTCCACCAATGCATTCAACGCCGATTCCTTGTTGAAGCCTGTCGTCGCCGACAAGTCCGAGAAGACGACGACAGTCAAGGAGCGCTTCACACGAATGTTCTCTAACAAGGAGGTCCCCAAGGTACCCAGCAGCGCCAGCAGCGCCAGTGGTGAGCCTAACAGCCGCGCAAGGGGATCCTCTCTGAACAATGGCACCTCAACCCCCATGTCGCGCAACGAGTCCGCCTCGGACCAAGGGAAACCAACCAAGCAGTCCCCCACCAAGGAGCCGTTCCAGCGCTTCGTCGTCAGCCAGACTCTCCCCGGTGGCCATGAGCATCACCTCAAGTCGAGTCGTCGACAGGAGAAACTCTCTGACATGTGGCGTACCCTCATCGGTGGCAAGAAGCAAGATCTCCCCGACAGCGACCTGTCTCTAGTCAACAACTGGGTGGATGCCCTGCGACAGGAAAAGGACGAGGCCGGTGACAGGAGAGGCGGCCCCAACAACACGCCCACTCTGGTCGAAAAGTACGGCAAGTGCCACGAGGTCGTCGGCCGCGGCGCCTTTGGAATCGTACGCATTTCCCACAAGAAGATGAGCGGTAGTATCGAGAAGCTGTACGCCGTCAAGGAGTTCCGTCGCCGTCCAGAGGAGACGGAGAAGAAGTACAGCAAGCGCCTGACGGCAGAGTTCTGCATCTCGTCGTCACTCCGCCACCCCAATGTCATCCACACCCTCGACCTGGTCAAGGATTCCAAGGGTGACTATTGCGAGGTCATGGAATTTTGCGCCGGCGGTGACCTGTATACGCTCGTCCTTTCGAGCGGCCGTCTCGAGGTCCAAGAGGCCGACTGCTTCTTCAAGCAAATGATGAGGGGTGTCCAGTACCTCCACGAGATGGGCGTTGCCCACCGTGACCTCAAGCCCGAGAACCTGCTGCTCACCACCCGTGGCGGCCTCAAGATCACCGATTTCGGCAACGGCGAATGCTTCCGCATGGCCTGGGAGGCCGACGCTCACATGGTCTCGGGCCTGTGCGGCTCCGCCCCCTACATCTCCCCCGAGGAGTACACAGACAAGGAGTTCGACGCTCGCGCCGTCGACGTCTGGGCCTGTGGCGTCATCTACATGGCTATGCGCACCGGCCGTCACCTCTGGCGCCTGGCCAAGAAGGACGATGACGAGTTCTACGCCCGCTACCTCGAGGGCCGTCGCGACGAGGAGGGCTACGGCCCAATTGAGTCGCTGTCAAGGGTAAGTTAACCATTGAAAACCTGAAAGGCGTCTCCACACCCATGTTTGAGTCCCTGTATTGACTTTATTCCTCCTCCCTCCAGGCCCGATGCCGCAACGTCATCTACTCGGTCCTCGACCCCAACCCCGCCAGGCGCCTCACAGCCGCCCAGGTCCTCAAGTCGGAATGGGCGCGGGAGATAACTCTCTGCAAAGCCGGTGAGGAGGGACTCTAACAAGAAAGAAAAAAAGTCCGTCTTGCTTTCCAGACTATAGGGGGTTGACGGGCTTTTGAGGGGTCTCTTTTTTAGCCAAGGGTCAGTCAGCTCAACCGGCTGTCTTGGTTATTATTATTTTTTTACATCACATATATCCTTACTCTATTACTCCTGCTTGCCACTGCAACAGAGCAAACAGGGTTGTTTACAAAGAAAAACGGAGTGTCAAGATGGGAGGCGTTTATAACATGATTTACTGTTTATTTTTCTTCTTCTTTTTCTACTACATGTATGGGAGGGGGGCTTTTTCGAATTACTCTCTAGTAGACCAAAGCAAGCACCTTGTGGTTTTTTTTTCCTTTCTTCATGCTTCCATCAGGTCATATCTCTCATTGGGACACATTTTCTTCTTTTACGGTCCCATCAGTTTCACGGTCTCATCACGATTTCCTTTTTACATTCTTGTTCATTCTGTTTTTCATCTATCACCATCATCATGCATTACTGCTAATGTTTGTCATTTTTTTTTTTTTTTTTTT